>JARFIX010000111.1:77500-677500 GCA_036346125.1 Lycocerus yunnanus
TTATTGAACAAGCATTATTTAGGTTGGTATTTTTAGTAGGTAACTAACTATGTGTTGAATAATAACACATCATAAAGATACTTAAATTATATAGAATTTAATTTAATTACGAGCCACACCAGTCATCGGAGTACCAACCGTAAGTAAATAGTAATTAATAATTTGTAGTTTAAATTGTTTGGTGGATACAGAACAGAAATTATGGAAACACTTCGAGAAATTTACGGTAAACGCGGAAATGTACTATTAGTGCGTAGTGACTTTAAATTCTACAAACAGTCTGAATTGCAAAATGGGCAGGTTAAGTGGCGATGTTCCAATAAAACATGTTCGGCTAATATGTACACCATAGGAAGCGGGGAGCAGAGGACAATTGTTAGTGAAAATCCGCAACATAATCACGAAGAAGATGTACAGCAAATAAAACGACAAGCGGTTGCCGGTTTTGCCAAACGAAAGGCTCTTGAAGATCATTCAAAAAAACCATCGGATATTCTTGAAAGCGCCATCACTGCTACTACAGTTGACCGAGTGGAAATTGATCGCCACGACGCTCAATTGATTACAAAAAGTATTTATTATGCAAGGAGAAAAGAACTGCCACCTTTACCGACCTCAGTGGTGGACGTTCATTCCGCGTTGGATTCCATCGTCGTTGAAACAGAAAACAACGAAAACTTCTTGATGCTTAATGACAGCCAAAATAATTTAATTATTTTTTCCTGTCTTACGAACTTACGATGTTTATGCTCTGTAGACAATATATACGTGGATGGTACTTTTGAATATTGTACCAAATTTTTTAAACAACTGTTTACAATACATGGTTATGCAAATGGGCATTATATAGCATTGGTGTTTTGTCTCTTAAAGACAAATCTCAAGAAACTTATCAGCGCTGCTTCAATCATTAATAGACATTGCCTCTCAAAATCAATTAATTTTTCGACCCAAAACTGTTACTCTTGATTTTGAATTGGCTATTCATGCCAGTCTTAAACATGTTTGGCAAGACATCGAACTCATTGGGTGCCGATTCCATTTGAGTCAAGCCTGGTATAGAAAAATACAAAAACTGGGCTTGGTTCCAGAATACAGAGATAATGGGTCCGAAATTGGCCAATGGTTGCGATATATGTTCGGTTTACAATACTTAAACGCAAACGAAGTTGATGCCGCTTATAGCGAAGATTTAATTGCAATATTGCCAAACGATGCAAGGCTAGACCAGTTTTCGGATTATATATTTCGAACCTATATCGATGCAAATTCAATGTTTCCACCTAAGCTCTGGGCAGCGCACACAGCAAGTATGTGCCGGACAACCAATGCTTGCGAATCATTCCATAATGTATTTAATTCAAAGTTTTACAGCACCCATCCATCGCTATACATATTTTTAGAAAAATTAAAGGGGATGCAAATTAATACTTATATGAAAATTAATAGTATTGAGAAACCTAAGCCGGACAATACCGATACCATCAGGAAACAACGACGCTTGCAATATTACATTGCCTCGTACTCTTCTAACTCTATAAATAGATTAGATTTTTTGGAAAACATTTCGAATCATTTCACTCATATTAATGATCATACATAATCCTTTTTTGGTTTTTTTAACTTTATGAATAAATTACATTTTTTTAAAAAGATTTCAATCATTTTACTCATATTAATGATCATGCTCGGGCCAACTAGAGCAGCGTTAGAAACGTCAGTCGCTCCTGAGATCTGCCGCGTCAACTTTCAAACTTTTCGAGTTGGAGCCGCTTAAGGGATGTTTTAACGAGTTTTGACAGTGAAACCACCTCGAAAGAATTCACACAAAAGTTACTCATATTAATGATCATACATAATACTTGTATTATTTCTTATACATTAATCTACTAATACCCTATAAGCTGACCCTGACCTCATCGGTGGAATCGTCTACTGCTCAACGTTGACCATTTTGGGATAGGGATTAACTTTTGACCATCGGTGGAATCGGGCGGTGGCCTGTTTTAAATATCTCGAAACACACGAGGTACAATCAAAATTAAGGATTAATTTGAATCCAAAATTCTAAATGGGGCTGAAAACATGCACCTCACGGATAATAATAAAATGTCGCTATAAAGTAAGCACCGAAAATATCGAAAGAAAAAGCAAAAAGTTATTGATTGAAAGTGTTCTATTGTGTTCCTTTTTTAATTTTCTGTTTACATTATCAAATGAAGATAATATATGTGTGTTCGACATGGTATAATAACTAATTTTTTATTTTATTTATAGTTATTATACCATGTGTGTTCGAAGTTGTATTCTTTTCGTTTTTCCATCATCTGCTGTATTGTAGCTACAGCATTATTTTTAAATGCTAAAAATTAAGAACATAGTCGACCTTAATAATAATTATAAATTGAGAAAGAAAATATATTCAATTGAGGTGATAGGCCAGTGTAATCTAACAAGTAGATATCTTTTCACAACACCTTACCAACACAAACATTCGAACAGCAGGACCGCATTCAGCAACATCGTCGAATGAAAAAAATTGCAAACAAAAATTATAACTTTTACAAATATCCTACTGAATGACCGCGGTTTCAATCTTGTTCACGATAAACGTGGAATTGATCTTCTCAGAACCAAATTGATAAAGAAAAATACAAAATCTAGTTAATACTATTTTTGTTACGGTGCGATCTCCTTTTTTTGTAAATCGATGACACTCAAATCTCCAAGAAGCCATTCGCGTTTTGGAAATATGGTTCCAAAACTGGCGTATTGCGGTCAATTCTAACACATGTACAGGTATCATGTTCATAAAACGCGATAAGAATGCCAAGGAAGCATATCTGGATGTTCGGGCAACAAATCCCATGGAAACCAATTAGTAAATACTCGGAAGTAATTATATTTTATTTTTTCGTAAGTTAAGGTATTTTTGGCTTCAAAATCGTTAAGAAGGTCGACTAAAGGGAAGAGTCGATCAACCCTGGTTGTGAGTTTTACCATTTTTGTAAATTATGAAAAAACGATGCCAGATACACATAAAAATAAAATTTGCAGACGGTCCACAAATTTGGTTAAAAAACGGCTTTAAACATTAATTTGGTATGCAATTTTATTATTGGCTCTTATGAACTGTAACCCCGCCCCTCAAAATTGAAATAGGTTCTGGCGACAGTAAAGATGCCATAATCTCGTTTTTACAACTAATGATGAAAAAGCTTGTAATTAACTAATAAAATAATTAAATTTGTGAACGGACAACAATTTTCGAGAAAAAATTTACTTTTTGTGTGAATCCGACTCTCGACGTAGTTGAGTTTATCAAAACCCGCTCGAGCGGAGCCAGTGGAGTTTTATAAGCGCTTTACTTACTAAAACATTCTTCAAGAGGTGTGAACACCTCCAGTGCCTCATATTATGTTATCTTGACATATTATGCTGAATTCATAATCTCTCTCCAAATTCTCGGTCACTGCTTTATATTTTTGTGCTAAAATCTTTCACCATTATAGCTTAATACTGATAACCATAAGTTTGCAAATTTATCTATCACAGTTTGAGTGTTCCTGGGGTGCTTACACCACCCAGACCCCGGTATCTAAAACTTTGGTTTACAATTTGGGTTAATGGGATATTATTACTTGAGTGTGCCTTGTTAAAGTTAGGATTACTTAGTTTTTCTAGAGATTTTTTAGATCAGTTATGCTGATTAAATATCACAGTTATCTATCACAGTTTGAGTGTTCCTGGGGTGCTCACACCCCAGACCCCCGGTCTTAAACCTTGGTTTATAATTTGGGCTAATTGAGATATTAGTTACTTGAGTGTGACTTGTTAAAGTTAGGATTAATTAGTTTTTAAAGATTTTTAGATAGATTATGCTGATATCTTCAATTTATTTCGAATAAAAATATATTGCACAAACCGGGGGGTCTGGGGGGTGTTCCACCCTCCAGTACCTCACCGTTAAAAGGGAAAACATTCAATGTTTACAGATTGTGAGTAAGCAGGCCCGTAGCCAGTGAATGGGCGTGCCTCCCCTCCCGAAATGTAAAAAATAAATTTTGAAAGTAAAAAATTTGAATTTTGAAAATGAATAGGCGTAGGTAATAGTTAGAAAATTTTTACAAGTGCCGCCTTCTAAATGAAATCCTGGCTACGGGCCTGGCGCCTTGTGTTCTCTTCTTCTGGCATATCAAGGTCAGATGTGAGCCAGAGCACTTGACGCACCTGGGTGAGGAATGGCAGTTCCTTTGCCGTGTCCAAAGGATTAACATCTGTGGCACTGCAAAGCCAGGGTTTTCGGTGTGGAGTTTCGACCTGAACTTCTAAAATGGTTTTAAATTGAATTCTCGCGTGTTTCTTGCAGTTTTCTCTAGTGTAATCATCACTAAAGAAATAAGGCTGTAGGTCTTCCCCATGAACAGTGTTCCGACGCTAATGAGTTTCAGACCTTATCGCGTTAGGTCTTTTTTGATTTCTTATGGTGTGAGGTCCGTGTGGATGCTTCTCGGTACAACTTCCAGGGGGAAATCTTCTGAAAGTTGGTATGCGAAGAACTCTTCTTTGGAAGGGCCGAGATGTTTCTCTATTGCGGTAAACATCCTTTTGAAATCCGAGGGGTGATTGCAATATCTTTCTTAAGGTTGACCGCTTTGGTGTATTGGATATCTTTGAACATCTTCTGGAGAGTGGTAGCACAACGCATAAGCATAAACGACGATAA
The DNA here is from genome assembly GCA_036346125.1 of Lycocerus yunnanus. Taxonomy (NCBI): domain Eukaryota; kingdom Metazoa; phylum Arthropoda; class Insecta; order Coleoptera; family Cantharidae; genus Lycocerus; species Lycocerus yunnanus. Next base: position 82,227 of record JARFIX010000111.1, read on the forward strand.
AACAATGCGAACAATTTTGCACCCAAAATTCGAAGTTCAAATTTAACATGTCTCCAGCCCCCCTCCCAAAACGAAAATAAAAGATGCACAAGCAACGTACTAACAATTATGGTAAAACCATTTTCAATCCGAATTTCCAATAGGAGGGGGCTAGCATATATATCCAGTCCCCCCCCCTCAACTACATTTTTAAATAATTCTAAAAATAAAGAGGTACAAGCGGAAATAACGAATGCACAATCATGCACAAACGATTTAGACCTTTCTGAATAAAAAATTCAAAATTGTGGGTGACATGCACCCACCTTCTTAAATAGTTTTGGTCTGTGCATTCACGGGCCAGGGCCAGGGTCAAGGCTTGAAAGAAGTACTTCAAATACTCAAAAGTAATTTAATTGAAGTACTAACTAGTGTAAAGTACTTAGGCCCGGTTGCACCGCACTATTTAAGAAAAACTTAAATTTAAGAAAATCTCGCATGTCAAATTTAATATTATAAAAATTTAAAAACTTTTAATTAATTTTCCCTTTGTATCGCAATATTTTGGAACGTTGAAGTTTCACAAAGCTAATAAAAATGTTTGAATTATACAACATAAAAGCAAATAATTAATTATTTTGTATCAATAATTAATAATTCTTACGTCAAAACAATACTCGTATTCGTTCGTAAACACGAACAACTTATGATCGCTAAAAAATTTTAGATTTATGAATTTTTTCAAGTTTGTTCCACATGCAACTTAAGTATTGTGATCAAATATAAGATTTTTAGCGCTCTTATTTTGTTTCTTTACGAACGACTACGAGTATATTTTGACGTAAGAATAATTAATTTATTTTTAAGAATAATTAATTTTTTGCTTTTATATTCTCACATTGAGAAATAATAGAACAAACAAATCTATAATTTTATAAATCACATTATAGAAACAATGTTGCGTTACTCTTCCTTACGTAGCATTTTCATGAAGGGACATTGTAGCATAGAGATTAAAGAACGCAATAAGTCGGAGATGCATTTTTAAGGAGATTAACACAGGAAGTCATCTGTAGGAGGGACTTGGAAAAGATAATAAAAGGACCGGGGGTAATGGAAAAGAGGTTCGAGTAGTGCCTACGGAAAGCATGAGGCTTTTTCAGTAGTGTCCTGGTGTAGCTTCCAAATCCCTCCAAAGGAAGTGTTTAATGTTAGGGTAAGTTATAGTCGTAGTAAATGTTATTAGTTTGTAAAATTAGGGTGTTATTTAAATATTATTACGACATGTACCTCAAAATAAGCAAAGGTAAATTGTTATAAAATCAAAAACTAATTTGGCAGCATTTATTTTTGTATGTACCAATGATAATACCAATGTATTATTTACAAAAGTTTTTGGAAGTTGGGAGGGGAAATTATGCGGGTAACACGCTAAATTTGAACATTGAATTTTAAAATTTTATACATTTATTGAATAATAATAATAATAATTAAACGTAAAGTAAAAATTGACGTGACATCAATTTTAAAATATTACAAAATTCAATATTGAAGCAACGTTTAAATTCATCGATGGTTGTGTTATCGTCGGTAAAGTATTTGTTATTCAAACTTTTGTAATAATTTAACTTTTGTAATAAAAGTAAAACGGCACGATGATGGTTTAATTCCGAGCAAATTCAATTTTTTTCCTTTTTCTATTTTCTTTCTTTTCTGTTTCTTTATTTTAATGTACCTCGCATGTTGTATAAAGATAACGGTAGACCCATAATTTTATCTTATCCCCCCTTCTACAAACTAAAGTGTGATTTTTAACCTATCCAATAGTTTTCTATAGACGGGATTAAATTTTGAATTAGGCAATAGCCATGTGGTCATTACATTTAAGTACCTCATTTGAATAGAAGTTGATAAAGTGTTGTGAGCTAAACGGTGCCCATCGAAAATTAAAAAGTAAGTTTTTCTCATATTTTTATTTAATTTTTCTGTTAGCTAGTAGCAATTTTTGCATTTAACTCCTTTACAATAATTTTTTATCAATCAGAACCCAAATTGGTGCTTTTAAAATTATTTTTTATTTAAAATATTTTTCAAAAAATATTCATAAAATGGAAGGAGACATGCTAGCCTCCCCATTCAGAATTTTGGTTTGAAAATGGTCTTAATCGTTTGTGCATTGTTTATTTTTGTTTGTACCTTTTTTGTTTTCGCGTAATTGAAAAAAGTTTTGGGAGGGGCTGGAAACATGCTAAATTTGAACTTTGAATTTCGGATTCAAAATTGTTCAGATCGTTTGTTCTTCGTATGCACTTGTTTGTGCAAACTTTATTTTCGTTTGTACCTCTTCTCGTTTCGAGATTTTTAAGAAATACAAAAGCTAAATTGACGCGCAGCAAGATTAACGAGATTCCAGTATTTTTAAAACCGAATAACGAATTCTTTGATTTTTTGATATACAGATAATCGATTTCAGATCGAAAATGGTGTTAATCGTTTGTGCACTACCAAAAATACGGGTTTTCTTATTTTTCATTGCTTCGTAGTTTTCAGAAATACAATAGCTATATTAATACCGGGAAGATTATTATTATGATTTTGATAATAACAAAATTTGAGACTTAATTGAAATGCTATTGTTTAAAATTAAAAGTTTAACAATTATCTAATAAAAAAATTAGAATCGAAAATCGAAAGAAATTAGAAATTAAAGCTGTTCAAACGATTAAGACTATTTTTGATTTGAAATTCCGAATAGGGCTAGCATGTCTTCAGCTCCCCCCCGCCAACTAAATTTTCAAATAATTCTAAAACAAAAGAGGTACAAACGAAAATAAAGAATGCACAAACGATTTAGACTATTTTGAATAAAAAATTTGAAATGGGGGGGAAGGGTCCTTATCCCCCGGAAAAGATAGGTTTCACTGTAAAAGCTGCAAAAGAATTAAAAAATTAGGAATTAGCTTTTTAATTTTTATGCCGGACGACGGCAACGGTTTAAGGTTGCGGTTACAGATATTATCATTTATTTTTGTAAATTTTATTAATTGTCTCTTTTTGACATAAAAAGGATTATTTACTTAATTATTGTTTAAGTATGTAGTAGATGTTATCAAATCGTGGTTGAAAGGGGGTGCAATAACCAACCAATTAGATGTAATCCAGAGTAATTTGAGACGCTAAATAAAATATCTCATTGGTAGGATACTTTAATAACCCCCCCCCATTACTTTTATTATTAAAATAAATTATTTTTATTGTTAAAATAATAAAAGTTTTTGACATAGAAAGGGTTATTAACGTAATTAAAGTATGAATCAAAATCATCGAATCATCTTGTTCGAAAAGGTTTACTCTTTCCAACGGCAGATCTATAAGGGGGGAAGTTGAAATATCCAACCAATTAGATGTAATCTAGAGTAATTTGAGACGCTAAATACAATATCTGATTGGTAGGATAGTTTAATTACCCCCCCTCCGCCTTCTCCATTATTTTTATTATTTTTGTCTTCTTTCTGCTTTCCAACGGCAGATCTATAGGGGGGGTTGCAATAGCCAAACAATTAGAAGTGTAATCTAGAGTAATTTGAGACGCTAAATACAATATCTCATTGGTAGAAAGTTTAATTACCCCCCTTCCATTATTTTTATTATTTTTGTCTTCTTTCTGCTTTCCAACGGCAGATTTATAAAGGGGGGGTTTGCAATAGCCAACCAGTTAAATGTAATCTAGACTAATTTGAGACGTTAAATAAAATATTTCATTGGTAGGATAGTTTAATTACCCCCTCCATTATTTTTATTATTTTGTCTTCTTTCTGCCTTCCAATGCAGATCTATAAAGGGGGGTTGCAATAGCCAACCAATTAGATGTAATACAGAGTAATTTGAGACGCTAAATAAAATATCTCATTGGTAGGATAGTTTAATTACCCCCTCCATTATTTTTATTATTTTTGTCTTCTTTCTGCTTTCCAATGGCAGATCTTATAAAGGGGGGAGGGTTGCAATAGCCAACCAATTAGATGTAATACAGAGTAATTTGAGACGCTAAATACAATATCTCATTGGTAGGATAGTTTAATTACCCCCATAATTTTTATTATTTTTGTCTTCTTTCTGTTTTCCAACGGTAGATCTATAAGGGAAGGGGTTGCAATAGCTAACCAGTTAGATGTAATCTAGACTAATTTGAGACGGTAAATACAATATTTAATTGGTAGGATAGTTTAATTACCCTCCCTCCATTATTTTTATTATTTTTGTCTTCTTTCTGTCTTCCAATGGCAGATTTATAAAGGGGGGAGGGTTGCAATAGCCAACCAATTAGATGTAATACAGAGTAATTTGAGATGCTAAATAAAATAACTCATTGGTAGGATAATTTAATTACCCTCCCCCTTCATTATTTTTATTATTAAAATAAATAATTTTAATATTATAATAATAAAAGTTTTGACATAGAAAGGGTTATTAACGTAATTAAAGTATGTATCAAAACGTATTGAAATTTATATCATCTTGTTCGAAAAGGCTTTCTCTTTTCAAAATATCTCAATAGTAGGATAGTTATTCCCTCCATATATCATATACTCTTGCAATAATTTTTAATATTAAAATAATAAAAGTTTTTGACACAGACAAAGTTAGTAACCTAATTAAAGTATGTTATCAACCGTAAATCTAATTCAAAAAAGGTTTTTTGTTCTAACGGCAGATCTATAAAGAGGGGGGGTGCAATAATCAACAAATTATTTTAATAATGTAATTATTTAATATTTAATTAATTAGATATAATCTAGAGAGAAAGTAATTTGAGACGCTAATTAAGGAATCTCATTGATAGGATTTTAATTACTCCCCCCCCCACCTATATCATATATTTCTCTTGCAATACCTTCTTTAGAGAATTAAAATTTAGGACAGAACATTTCTAGAAATGTCTTTAAACAATTAATTGATTGCAAATTTCTCAATTGGCTCTTTGTATTGTAACCCGCCTACTTAAATTAAAATTGGTTCTGGGACAGTAAAGATACCATAACCCGTTTTACAACAGAATTATGAAAGATGATGGTTAATTGACAAATAAAACATTAAATTTGTGGTTGGTCAACAAAAAATTTGAAAATATATTGGTTTGTAAAGCGCTTTAGCATTGGATGCAATTTTCTCATTGGCTTTTAACTAAACTCCCAAGAAGGTTATGGAAATTGGTTTGGCGATCAGAACGTATCTCTAAGTTTTACAGGACGAATTATGTAGCCATGATTTTAGTATTTTACATGTAAATTGCAATTTTGAAGAGATAAATTGGGCCTTATAAAAGTCCGACAACATTCATCCTCACCTTAAAGAGCTTGCATTTATCTGTTTTTTCGTTTGGTAAAGCCATTTCTATGGGAAAAAATGTTTTTTTGATTCCAAAAATCTTAACTTTTACCTAAATTTGTAATAATTTTACAATATAAACATATAACTTCATTTTGTGGTCAAATCTTATGGGACGAAAACAAAAACACAGAAAGTACGACTAATATAAAGTAGATGGCTCTGTAGTAGTGCTTTGACATTGGTGTTTTTGTTTTCGGCATTTTGACTTCGGTGGTTTGGGTTTCGGTGGTTTTGTTTTCGACGTTTTTGTTTTCGGTGTTTTTGTCAGCCTATTTTGAGGGCTTCGAGAAATGTATTATTGGAAGGGAAAAAATGGAAAACCGCCAAACTAAGTGTATCGAGCTAAATGGCGACTATGTTGAAAAATAAGACTTTTTTGCCCCTAAAAATATTTTTTATTCAAAAAGTCACCGACTTATCAAACCGCCCCGTATGCAAAAGCACAATGATGTAAGCAAATATTTATATTTTAAATTTATTACTGACAAAATGCTCCCTAATTTGTTTGCGGTGTTTCAAATTAAATGATGCAAAGGAGGTCAAAGTCCATAACTATTAAAGTGAGATAAGTGAAATTCTTTCTAAAATGCAAGTCCCATGCACTTCTAACACTTTCCAGAATAAATTATTGAATATTGCGGGATGCGGGGTCACTTTATGTACTATCCTACCATGAGTCGCCATTAGTGTGATCCATCGCATAACGATTGACAGTTGTAGATTTTGTTGTAGATAACTACTACATCGACGGGTGTAAGTACATTTTATCATTTTTTCTAAATATTTGCATTGTGTAAAATTCCAATTTTTCTCTGCGGCGCGTTTTCCTTCGTCTTTTGTTTACAAGGCTGTGGCACTTACCCCCCATATGTTCTGGAAGCTTACATTTGATTCAAATGTAAAATCCGTGTTTTCCAACAATTTTTAATCTAAATTTTTTATTTTTTTGTACGAATGAACTTTTAATTTTCTTTAGATATTGCACTTGCTTACTACAATCATAACGGTAGCACTTCAAAATGTCAAAAACACCGAAAACAAAACATCGAAAACAAAACATGGAAATCAAAACATCCGAAATCAACATACGGAAAACAAGCGAAAACAAACACCGATTTTAAAAACAATAAATTTTTGAAAATAATATTATGGAAAATTTTCTAGTGACACCCATGAATGGGCGTTGTTTAAATTTGGTGATTTTTTTTAGCTCATTTATGGTGATTATATTTGTTTGACTAATCCGGGACAATTTTGACTTTGACGTTTTTGTTTTCGGCATTTCGACTTTGGTGTTTTTGTTTTCAGCATTTTGAATTCAGCGTTTTTCGATTACACTTATCATAAGGGCTCCGTAGTAAAATTTGTTAAAATATTTCAGTAAACTTTTGTTATCACAGATTAGATTTAATTTTTTTTTATAATAATCTTACCGTATATCTGCTCGATCCATTAATTTGGAATGTCAAACAGCCCTAAGGTTGGTATTCTGTAACTCGTCCCTTCTGTAAAGGTCCTTTAAAAAATGCAAAAACTTAATTTAGTTTACACCTAAAATTTTGACACATTTTTGACATAATTTTACATGGAAATCAAGCTTTTCCGTTCATGAAAGGATCCGTTCATAAAGGACCAGTTACAGAATACTGGCATAAATCTTTCAAATTTTAATAATAATTCACAAGAAACATTCTTAATTCTTCTTAAATTATTAATTTCTTAAAAAATTTTTCACGGCGTAATGGTGACGTAGAAATGTGCAAGACACGAAATTTTAACTTAATAATAAAAATTAGTGGCGTATTTAAAATTCATTGAGGAGGCCAATTATTTTTAAATTTCATTAATCCGTTCATGCGCGTCAGTAGTAATGAGCTGATAAATTTCAAAAAATAATAGAAATTTATAACTTATTTCAAACTAAAACTTATTTAAATTTTAAAACCGCGTGGTAAACATTATTTGTATCACTAAGAGTTTTAGAGGTACAAACCGAGTCATCTTTGGGAGGACGCAAAAAGTTAAACACTTTTTAAAATTAAACAACCATAGAAACGACAAAAATTATTTGACTTTGGCCAAAAAATTTCGTTATATCGAGGGGACCAAAATCCATTCAAAATTTCGTTACATCGAACTTCGTTGTAACGCGAGTTGACTGTAATTTTAGGCGCACTGGAAATTGTACTAGCGAGACTCATGTATGGGTATTTTGTTAGTTCGCTTTTGGTGATTTTATTTGTTTGAACAATTCGGGCCAATATTGACTTCGGCGTTTTTGTTTTCGCGGTTTATGTTTTCGCGGTTTTTGTTTTCGCGGTTTTTGTTTTCGCGGTTTATGTTTTCGCGGTTTTTGTTTTCGCGGTTTTTGTTTTCGCGGTTTATGTTTTCGCGGTTTTGTTTTCCGGTATTTCACCTTCGGTGTTTTTGTTTTCGGCATTTTGACTTCGATGTTCTTGTTTTTGGTGTTTTTGTTTTCGGCATTTTGATTTCGGCGTTTTTCGATTTTCAAATGATTCATCAAAAAAAAAAAAGTGCTGCCTAGTAAAAAACAAATACACTGATTATTAGTATTTTACATTTTTAGTTCCTCTACAGGGCTAGAAATGAGTTACTTTAATTGCTAAAAGTTACTATTTTCTCAAAATGTTACTAAAAGTTACTTTTATTTGGAAACAGTCACTTTTGTTACTTTTTTTTCAAAAATACAAATTTCTGTATTTTAAAATTTATTAAATTTCAAATATTAAAAAAATATAAAAATTTATGAAGTTGGTAATAACTTTTAATAAAATTCTTTGCAAATGGAAAATTATGAATTTTAGAGGGGGATGTTTTTCAAGAAGAAAATCTGTATAAAAACCAAAAACGACCAATAAACCAAAATATTATTGTTAAATATTTATCATTGAAACCTCATTTTGTAAACAAATTATTACTTATGTACATGGTTTCTATGAATTTCTATGAATACTATCCAGGTATGATAACAAAGAGATTTTCATCTGCAAAACTTTTTTGTTTGAATTTTATTGTTTTTCTTTTGTCACATTTTTCCATTTTGAAAAAACTCATTTAGGGAGGTCCAAAATTTTAAAATTCACTTTGAGACCTAAAATTTTCTAGTTAAAGAAGGAGGCGGCTCAGGGAACACAAATTTTTAACTTATTTATTATTTTATAAAAAAAATTTTTAATTTTTTAAAATTATAAAATAAACTTTCTTTTAGGTAGTCACGGTAGCACGTCAAAACGCCGAAAGTCAAAACACCAAAGTCAAAACTCTGAAAACAAAAACACCTAAATGAAAATGCCGAAAACAAAAACGCAGAAGTCAAAACACTTAGAAAAAAACACCGAAAGTACCACTAATCTAAACTAGATGCCTACGCTTCGTTCCGCTGATTTGTTTTGATAAACGCAACCACGGCAAATCTCCATTTCGCTCTAAAAATTATTTTCGTGAAAATACTTCTTAAATAGTCGCGGTTCAATGTTTTATTTAAATAACAGTAGTGGTACTTTCGTTATTGTTTTCGATATTTTGCTTTTAGGCCAGTCAGTAGAGAATCGAAATAAGGTGCTATGTTGCAAACGGTGTGTAGAAGATTTTATTTTTTAACTTGTATAAATAGGTACAAGCATGTGAAAACAAAATGCTAACACGGGCGACCTCGGAGAACATTTGGCAGCCAAAGAACTTCAACATTTTAGGACTTTTTAGTTTTGCATATAACTCTAAACCGTGGATCCTATCAAAACATTTGTGGTTTAACAAATTGAAGAGCGTTAAATTTTGCGTCGAATAAGTACCACAACTTAATAATTTGATCAAGTAGTATGGTCGAAACCCTCCAAGTGTTTGCAACCTTGGCGTGGTGAGGGGGCTAGCGTGTCTCCAATGAAACCGGGGGCATATACTCCAGGTGCGGGCGGTGGGGATGATCTCCCCATCGGCCGACGGGGGGTGGTCGGGGCCGGCCGGGACTTAAAAACTCTTTGTGCCCGGTCCTTGCCATTCTCTTAATGGTTACGATGGCTGCGGTAGAGGAGGCCAGACTAATCGGCAAACACAAAAGAACACATCGTAAACCGCTTGTGGGCTGCAACGACTCTTTCGCAGGCTACGCTCCTGCGAGGATAGTAGTGACGAGGGGCACGAGGGTCTTGGCTTAGCCGCCTGGGCCGCGTGGACAGATACCACTATAAAAACTCCCAACTCCTACGGTACTGCGACGCCTAAGGGATGCAAGGCTGGGGGGTAGCCCAGTTACTAGTCGCAGAAACCTCGGGGCACCGGCGAACCCCGTTGTATAAAGCCTTCTGTCGCGCATGGGGCGCTGTGCGATGGCGATATCTTTTCCCCTTTACTCGTGGGAACAATATGAACCATAACGTAAATAAAACAATCGAAAAAGAGGGTGGAGGTTCCGAAAGGATGAATCCACCCAGACCCTCAGGGGCTGCAAGGAGGCGCGCCAAGCGACTCCTAGCAGCAGAAAACCAAAACAAGGAGGCAGGGACTTCAGTGAAACCTACTCCTAAAACACAACAAAGTACCTCGACCGGGGGGCAAAAGCGAAACCGGTCGGATGGTAGCACACCCTTGGGTGTAGAAAGACCTAGGAAGAAGGAAGGGCACTGAACCTTCCCTCTCCTATAGGTCTGTCTTAACGGACGTAAGGGTAGCCATCTCTCCGGAGGGCTATCCGGCAGTCCTTCTTAGCAGCGAGCAGTGCGACCTGGTTAGGGAATGCTGCTCGGTGCTATGGATAACATCGAGGAAGGTGGACCATCACCTAAGTTCTCAGAAATGAGAGCCAAAGGGGGGCTGCTGACCGCCTCCTGTGCTGACCAGGCCACTAAGGACTGGCTGGCTGGGGTGGTAGCAGATGGCAAACCCTGGGAGGGGGCGAAACTTAGCGTCATTGACGCCAAGGACATCCCCAAACCCATTAGGGTTATGACGTGGGTGCCGGGACCCCTAGAGGAACCGGCACGAATTCTAAAAAGGCTCAAAGTCCAGAACGCAGGGCTCAGAACTGAGACCTGGACTATTCTGGACAAAAAGCCTGATGCGAAAGGCCAGCAACTTATCATGCTGGTCGACGAACTTTCCTGGGGTAAAATCCAGGAAGTTCAACTTAAGCCCTTCCTGAACTTCTCCAGGATCACCTTTAAGGAACTGGGGAAAAAGAAAGAGAAGGATGACACAGAGGCAATGGAGGTTGAAGGGGCGGGGCATCTTTTGCCCCGACCACTCACACCTCCTAACCTAACCACACCTCCAACTGCCTCCACACCTCCAGGTGGCGGCGGTGGAGAGGGGGAACAGAGAGACTCAGCTCTCCAGACTGAATCGCGGACGTAATGCTGCGATTCGTCCAGATTAATCTTCACCACTGCAGGGCTGCTTCGGCAGCCCTGCAGAGGTATATTATCAAAAACGACATCGACGTGGCCCTGATACAAGAACCCTGGATAACAGGGGGCTGTGTCAGAGGTCTTAACTTACTAGGAGACTGGGAGCTTATCAGCCCCGGGGACAATCCTAGAGTGTGCATTATTGCGAAAAAAAGGCTTAGCCTGCTACCACTATGGGGACTTAGTACTAGAGACCTAATAGCGGCCAAAGCAAAAATAACAATGGAAGGAAGCTTGAGGGACCTGGTGATGGCATCAGCCTACCTTCCATATGACCAGCCAGGACCACCCCCCCCAAAGGAGGTCAAGGAACTGGTAATGGACTGCGAAAGCAGTGAAACACAATTGGTGATCGGCTGTGACTCCAATGCACACCACATTCTATGGGGGAGCACGGACACGAACAGCAGAGGTGAGTTCTTAATTGAATTTATTTTTAGCCATAAGTTAGAAATAATTAATAGGGGCGATGAGCCTACCTTTGCCAATGTGGCTAGGAGGGAGGTCATCGACCTGACGCTGGGCACCCCCTTCATGGGTCGGATGGTTGAGGAGTGGCATGTCTCTCAGGAGGAGTCACTCTCTGACCATAAATACATTAGGTTTAATATAGAAACCCCTCCTGGTTGGGGATGACGTACAGGAACCCAAGAACCTGTGACTGGGCTCTCTTTAGGGAGAGACTAAAACAGGGTGTGGGGGAATGTCCATCGAGACCCACCAACACGGCTGAGCTAGATCAGATGAACGACATGGTGACGTCGGCCATCTTGACAGCTTATGAAGAAAGCTGCCCGACCAGAGAGAGGAGAGTTAAGCGGGACACCATCTGGTGGAACCGCGAGCTCGAATCTCTCAGGGCGAGCACACACAGGTCATTCAACAGGGCCAAGAGGTCAGGTGACTGGGAAGCTTACAAGAGCTCCCGCCTGATATACATGCTTGCTATACGCAAGGCTAAAGAAGACTCGTGGAGGAAGTACTGTGAGGAGGTTGAAAAAACTCCTGAATGTGCTAGACTCCAAAGAGCGCTACTAAAAGGCAACCACGGAAAAGTGGGCACGCTTACAAAACCACAGGGCGGGTTTACATCATCGGGAGAGGAGACTCTGGGGCTACTGCTTCGGACACACTTCCCGGGATGCACCCTCAAAACCTGACAACTTTGCTGCCAACCACTGCCTCCATGCTACACCAACTCGTTGGGCCGGCAGGCGGCACTGGAAGGTGGCTAACAAAATCATTAACACCTCGAGAGTTGCTTGGGCGATTGGAACATTCAAACCATACAAATCTCAAGGTGAGGACGGAATTTTTCCTGCTCTACTACAACAGGGGTTGGAGACCTTGGCCTCCCCCCTGTGCGCGTTATTCAGAGCAAGCTTAGCTCTTAATTATGTGCCTCAAAATTGGCGAAAGGTCAGAGTGGTATTTATACCCAAGCCAGGGCGTGCCTCTTACGCCCAAGCTAAGTCATTTCGACCAATAAGCTTAATGTCATTTCTCCTGAAGACCTTGGAGAAACTGATTGACAGGCATATAAGGGACGATGTATTGGCAAACTTGCCTCTACATAGACACCAGTATGCTTATCAACCTGGTAAATCGTGCGAGCTAAGTCTACACGAACTGACTTGCAGGATTGAAAAGGCTCTCGGAGGTCAAGAAATTGCCCTGGGAGCCTTTCTGGATATAGAGGGGGCGTTCGATAACACCTCCTTCGAATCTATCGAAAGAGCTGTCGATGGAAGGGGCGTTGACCCGACCATCACGGGGTGGATTAGTTCCACCCTGAGAGACAGAAGCATTAGAGCCAGCCTTGGGCAGGCGACGGCGGAGGTCTCTGCTGCGCGAGGGTGTCCTCAGGGGGGGGTCCTCTCACCCCTACTGTGGTGCCTTGTGGTGGATGGCCTCCTGCTTGAGCTGGAACAGGCGGGGGTACATGGTCAAGGATTTGCTGATGATATCACTATCCTTGTTATTGGTAAATTTGGGGGAACTGTGTCATCATTGATGCAAAGAGCCCTGAGAACTGTCGAAAGATGGTGCACTAAGGAGGGACTTTCGGTTAATCCGAGCAAAACCTCCGTTGTAGCGTTTACAAGACGCACAAATCTAAATGATGTGGGAACTCTAAGGATGTGGGGGGAGGAGCTACCTCTAAGGAGGGAGGTCAAATATCTGGGTCTAACCTTGGACAACAGGCTGACCTTCACATCTCATATTCATAACTCCACAATCAGAGCGACCAGGGCCCTTTGGGCCTGTAGGAGCATGATTGGCAAAACATGGGGACTCAGACCGAAAATGGTGCTCTGGTTGTACACCAGAGTAGTGATACCCACGATAACTTACTCGGCCCTGATCTGGTGGCATAAAGCCAAGAACAGGGGAAACTTAAACAGGCTCAACAAGCTGCAAAGATTGGCGTGCCTGGGAATAACGGGGGCAATGACATCTACGCCCACCGCTTCCATGGAGGCCCTCTTGGGACTCCGTCCGCTGCACTTGGTCGTGGAGACTGAGGCTCTTCTTGCAGCGTATAGGTTGTATATCAATGGACATGGTGGGATTAACCCTATGGGGGGATATCACACCATGATCATCAACTCAATAACGAGTAACAGCATGCTAAGCATGCCGTCTGACAGAACCAGCATTGTGAGGGACTTCCGAAGACCTCTCAGGGTTGTAGTACCTGGGAGGGGCGAGGTAGAAACTTCACAAAAGCTGTGTCGGCGATACAATACCATCTGGTACACAGATGGGTCGAAAACAGAGTCAAGTACTGGAGTTGGAGTGCGTGGAAGTAGAACGGGTGAGGCGTTCAGCATCAACCTGGGAACTCACGCCACCATATTTCAGGCGGAGGTTATCGCGATAACTGTCTGTGCTGAGGAACTGTTGCGGAGGAACTGTGAAAACAGGAGCATCTGCATCATGTCGGACAGCCAGGCGGCGCTAAAGGCCTTGGAAGGAGTTGAAACAAACTCCAAGGTTGTCAAACAATGCAAGGACGCCCTGATGAAACTGGACACCGGCAACAGCGTCACGCTGATGTGGGTGCCGGGACATCAGGGCATCAAAGGAAATGAAGAAGCGGACTCCCCCTAGCTAGGAGAGCCGCTAGTACAAGCCTCATGGGCCCAGAACCCTCATGCGGAATCTCATATAAGACCGCAAAGAGGAGAATCAGAGACAATCTGAAAGAAAACACCTTGCTTACTGGGCGGGCCTAGCTGGACTGAGGCAATCGCGGATGTTCATAAGGGCCCCCCTAAGCGAAGCTAAGAGGAACAAACTTCTCATACTGAGCAAGAATCAATTAAGAAGGATAGTAGGACTTTTCACAGGACACTGCTGCCTTAACAGACACCTCAAGAATATGGGGTTGGTGGAAGACTCCACTTGTAGGAAGTGTGGCGAAGAGGAGGAAACCCTCGCCACATCTTATGTGAATGTCCGGCCTTAGCTAGCAAAAGGCTACGACACCTTGGTGTTCCTTTCCGGAAGCTGAGGAGATTGCGCAAGCACCCTTCAAATGCATACTCGACTTTGTTGAGGAGACGCACTTGTTGGAGTAAAACTTGGAACGTGGGGTACAATAAGCTAAGCTTCAGTGCAGTGGGTCCCAAACCACAACCCGTTAATAATAATAATAATAATGGTCGAAAACTACGGTCAAAAACGACGATTTTTCTAATTTTGTCAAAACTGAGATATACGTATATGTGAGTGCGCGTCCGGCATCGATCGCGCTGCACTAAATTCGTTGTAACTTTTAAACTAATTAATGAAATTGAGCATTCAAAAGCTCAAATGAAAGAAGAAACATGTAGCTATTGGACTATTATATTTTCTAATATAAAATGAATGTATATAAGAGTAGTAAATGTATATAGTTGGAACATACGGAGATATCCGATAAAATCGCTAAGAGCTCTACCATTTCTACAATTCTTAAAATAAAGATCTGAAATTTTCATAGATTACTCTAGAAGTAATGTATAAAAATATCCGATAAGTTAAAAAATCTCAAAAAATTTTGTATTGAAGATGTATACTTCAAAATTTCAAAATTTTGGGTAAGTAATAAAATCTGAAATGTATACCTAACTTTAACCACATATTACTCTTGCTTAAATCGTGTTATTGGATTACTACAGGTGCGATTTTTAAAGCTTGAAATGTGTACTTTAAGATACTTTAAGGGGATTTAGGTTAAAAGTAAATCAACCCTTTTATTTTACAAAATAAAAATAATTTTTTGCTCCAAAATTCGTTAAATTAGAAGTACGTTTAAACGTTAATAACTTTTATAAAAAATTTATTTAACCTACTTACATGGCATATATTATTAATAGAACTTAAAATGATTGAATTTAATAAAAAAAATTTTAGAATATATAATAATAGCTCTTAGCGATTTTATCGGATATCTCCGTATGTTCCAATTATATACATATACTACTCTTATATATTCATTTTATATTTGAAAATATAATAGTCCAATAGCTACATGTTTCTTCTTTCATTTGAGCTTTTGAATGCTCAATTTCATTAATTAGTTTAAAAGTTACAACGAATTTAGTGCAGCGCGATCGATGCCGGACGCGCACTCACATATACGTATATCTCAGTTTTTGACAAAATTAGAAAAAATCGTCGTTTTTTGACCGTAGTTTTCGACCATACCACTTGACCAAATTATTAAGTTGTGGTACTCATTCGACGCAGAATTTAATTCTTTAATTTGTTAAACCACAAATGTTTTGCTAGGATCCACGGTTTAGGAGTTATATGCAAAAAACTAAAAAAAGTCCTAAAATTTTGAAGTTCTTTGGCTGCCAAAAGTTCTCCCGAGGTCGCCCGTGTTAGCATTTTTGTTTTTCACATGCTTGTACCTATTTATACAAGTTAAAAAAATAAAATCTTCTACACCACCGTTTGCAACATACAATTCCTTTACTGACTGGCCTATTTTGGAGGTTTTGTTTTTCAGTATTTCTGTTTTTGGTGTTTTTGTTTTCGGTGTTTTGACTTCCGCAGTTTTTGTTTTCGGTGTTTTTATTTTTGGATGTTTTTGGTTTTCGGTGTTTTTGTTTTCGGCGTTTTCACTTCCGCAGTTTTTGTTTTCGGTGTTTTCGTTTTTGGATGTTTTTGTTTTTCGGTGTTTTGTTTTCGGCGTTTTGACTTCCGCAATTTTTGTTTTCGGTGTTTTTGTTTTGGATGTTTTTGTTTTCGGTGTTTTGTTTTCTGCGTTTTGACTTCCGCAGTTTTTGTTTTCGGTGTTTTCGTTTTTGGATGTTTTTGTTTTTCGGTGTTTTTGTTTTCAGCGTTTTGACTTTCGGCGTTTTTGTTTGCGGTGTTTTGACATGGAATCGTAGTCACACAAGAAGAAATCAAATTTTCGGAGTTACTTTTTTTCTAGTGCGCAGGTTACTTTTTCTACTATTTTTAAGAAAATTTGCGTTCTGAGCCCTAGAACTAAACACATCTTGCCAAATATCTCTAAGAGAGTGGGGGGGGGTTCAAATTAAAAAATTCAATGCACGGATTTTAATTTTGCATTATTGTCATTATAAATGTTTAATTTTAAATTTTAAACATTTTTCTTCATTCTAATAAATTGTAATTTTCCGCGCTTCTACGCGCGTGATCATAGGCGCGGCCATTTTACGGCCTCCTTGCTTTTCCTCTCCTCCAATTGCGCCAACGACCTCATTTGTCGCGCCACCTATTGAAAAAGTAGGGCAACGTCTGCCGGAACAGCTAGTTTTTTTTATAAATAATCTTTTTTTTTTATAAAAAAAACCGTATATCCGTCAGATCTATAAATTTTGAATAACAACCGACCCCAAATCTTTCAAATTTTAAAAATAATTCGCAAAAATGTAATTAATTCTTAATTCCTCTTAAATTATTAATTTCTTAAAACAATTTTATTTTTGTGACGGAGAACGGCGACGTCGAAATGTCCTAGACCAAATTAATATTATTTCAGACATTGCACAAAAGATTACAGGGACGACGGTTTACCCTATTTTTATTCAATATTTACTACCGCCAGTCGCGTCGGGGGCAGTAATGGCAATCTATTATATAAAATTGAATGTTTGTTTGTTTGTTTGTTTGTTTGTTTGTTTGTTTGTTCGTCTTTAATAACTCCTAAACCGTTCGACCGATCCCAACCAAATTTTGCACAGTTACTCTAGGACCCTAAAGAGGTTTTCCGCTAAAAACCGGGACCGAAAAGCTTAATTTAAAAAAGTGAAAAATTGCGGACGAGCATGAATGGATTAACGAGATTCCCATCGCCAATACCTGTAATTGATATATGGTAATTTTACGTTGGTATATTCACATTCAGTACCTACACTATTATAAGTGATTTGAAATACTGGAGAAGAAAAGCTGTAGAGAAAATTGTAGAGTACAATATAAACCGTTCTGAAACACTCGACAACGGGAACACTAAAATCATTCTGAAACGCTCTAGCAACGGGAAGCAAGATTTCGTCGAGAAGAAAACCTTAAGCGAAGCAGGATACTGGAAAATCTAAATACTTCACACAAAGGCAAAGTATTTTAATTATAGGGAGACCCCGGCGAAGCCGGGTATCCAGCTATTCAATCATTCAGACAAAGGCAGAGTTCCACCTTTAATGAGACCCGGCGAAGCCGGGTATCCAGCTAGTGCTATATAAAAATAAACTCAAGCTTGTTATTTACACGAAAGAGGGGGGGGGTTAAATCTTTAATCTTACTTGCAGCGGCATAAAAGCTGTCATTTTTGGAAATTACAAAATATATCATGACATTCACACTGATTTTTGCTGTATTACCATAGAAATCAAGTTTTAACCTCGATTTTTATGTCAAATCCTCACGTTTGAACGTGAAATCGGCCGTAAACTTTAATAACCATTGGGCATTCTGAAAAGTAGATTTAGAATGCAGAAAAGATGCATACTTTTCGTTACGGATTTGGATAGAACACAATTTTTTGAGTATGAAAATGAAAAACAAAACTGTGACCGCGAATAAAAAAATTTTTCAAGCTAATCGTTCAAAATTAAAAAAATCGCCAAATTATTATCCCGGTTTCATAAAGAGATAAGATTTAATCAATGATTAAACTTTGTAACGATGTGACAACAATGCACTGCCTTTGACCAACCTGCGATTAGATAATACCTGTTGTTTGATGCATGTTGCCAGCCCCCCCCCCCTTTCCCCGTTTCAAATTTTTATTCAAAAAGGTCTAAATCGTTTGTGCATGATTGTTCATTCTATATTTTTGTTTGTACCTCTTTAGTTTTAGTATTATTTGAAAATTTAGTGGGGGGGGAGCTGAAGACATGCTAGCCCTCCATTCGGAATTTTGAATCAAAATGGTCTTAATCGTTTGTGCAGCTTTTATTTTTGTTTGTACCTCTTGTTTTCGCATAATTGAAAAAATTTGGGGGCTGGAGACATGCTAAATTTGAACTTTGAACTTTTGTCAACTTTATTTAAACAAATATCAAAATAGACTTTTTTGAAAAAGTTTGAAATGGGGGGCTAACGACATGCACCTACCTGTTATTATTATTCAACAAATTTTTTATTTAAAATTAATTAGATTTTCTTTTTTTACCTCAAGTGTACAAAAGCCTTTAATATGTTTTAATGTATTGAAGTTGATAATAATTAAATACAGTGAACCCCCGCGTTACGAATATCTCTAGCCACTAACAAATCGGCTCATAATCAAAATTTATGAACAAATCAAATGCAACAAGGCTTTTTATACAGGGCGAGCCAAAATTTGTTTGTTGTTGTTGAATTATAAAATTCTGCTCAACGGAAAACTCTAACAAAGTGAAATTTTAATTGGTGATTCTGCTACAAATTGTTAGGTCAACGCCGCTATTCCCAGCTCTAAACACATTCCAAAAAAAATTTTATTAGTAAATCCGTTTTAAAAAATTAATAAAAAATGGCTTTAAAAGATAGGAATTGGCCGTGGTTGCGTTAATAAAAACTGACTTTCCGAAGCGTCCGCTCCGCTGCGCTACGGCCGCTACAAGCCGTTTCGAAAAACGCTCTACTCTTTAAAAATATCCCCTACACCGATCCTACTCGAAAAATTGGGACGGATAACGGGGAGCGATTGCAGTAAGTGGGTGTCGACGTGTCGACCAGTATTGCTAGACTTTAGAAAGCTGTGGCGCTAACTCGAAACCAAAGAGCGCCAAAAAGCGCAACTAATTGATCATATGACGCCAAAATTAAATTTAACATAGCAATAAAAATAATTTTAATAAAAATAAAGATAAATTAAATAATAGAAATATATTAAATAGAATCTTAAGTAATTAACGTTTAAAAATTCTCTTAACTGTCCTAACTATATATAAATGAGGGGGGTCCTTGATTTGTGACGTTTACACGAAAGATATTGTACCGGGTGTTCATTTTAAAACTTCCAGCAATTAATATCTCAAAAACCAAAAGTCAGATGAAAAAATGTTTCGAACGAAAGTTGTATGATAGCGAAGGGACAAATATGGCATAATTGTTTTCTTAATTTATTGACCTTTTCAAGGTCATTTGAAGGTCAACTTTGGTTTTAAATGGCACCTTAATTTTTTTAGCAGATTCATATTTTGCATAAAAATAAACAACTTTGTTGGAAAATTTTTATCCCACATTAGATTTTCGAGTAAGATGCGTTTGCAAAATTGCATTAATACGTTTTATAAGACGTACATCTTTCCAGATGTAGGTGGTATTCATATTCTATCTGTGATTAGACTGTTTGCCCATTCTTTGGTTTAACATACAGGGTGTTCATACAAAAATCACTTTCATTTTTCACTCACTTCTCAGTTAGATCTCGGTGCCAACTCTGCATTGCTATCTTTTTTTTCTTTCTCAGCATTTTCCGCTCACTGCTGGACATTAGCCTCTTTCTCGAAGAGAAAGGTATTAAGAACCCACGGCTGCTTTGTCTGGGTTGGGGAATGTGCCTGTAACTCTTTTTATTACTGATCTTGGCAGTCATCAACTCAGGGGGACCGCCGGCTTTCACGTCAGAAAGAGAGTCAGAGCGACAATTTTCCTTACTAGAGTCCTCCCGGGATCGAACCGGGTGCCTTTGCATCAGCATTTGATCGCTCTAACTACTAGGCCAAGACCGTCTCTATTGTTGTTATACAGAGGAGTTAATATCAAACAGTTGTGGCGTAAAAACCAATAAATTAGGATTAGCTAAATACTGACCGCTAATTCGCTTTGAAAGATTAGTACCAACTGCACCGAACTAACAAGAAGAAATAAATAAACTACAATAATAAATAAGCGACAAAATGGAAAACGTACGTTGAAATTGATGAATTGTTAAAATTATGAAACAGAGTTTTATCCGTTTGAAAAGCGCACCAATTTTTTTCGTTATGCACCTGGATAGAATTTCATATAATTTGAACCCCGCGTAGCCGGGTACTCTTCTAGTATTAAATTATATGTTTTAAGGGTAAATATTTTTGAATTTATTTAGAAAAACGTCTGTTATTTTAAAAATTCTATTGTTTGAACTTTCAGTATATAATATTAAGTTTAAGAAAAGATGGGAAGGACCCATGAAGCTTACCGTTAAGAATGAATTTAATAATTTTCTAGGTAAGTGAAATTCTAATTGAATTTATAAATAGGAAATTTTTCCACTGACTATTTTAAATAAATTTTTAGGCTAACAAGGGGAGACCGGCAACTTTCCCTCACAGAATTTATTCATTTTCATTGTTCGTGTAGGTATTGTATTGGACTTTAACACGTGCAAGTATAAGGGCACGCTTCTTGCCAATCTGAGAAAATTGAATTTGATATTATATATATTCACCTTTTAGCAGTGAGGCATTGGAGGGTGAGAACTCCACCCCCCAGACCCCTGGTCACTCTAACTTTGACGTATTGGAATATTAGTTACTTGAGTGTGACTTTTTAAAGTAAGGATTAATTAGTTTTTCTGGAGATTTTTTCTAGATCGGTTATGCTGATGTCTTCAATTTATTACTAATAAAAATAAACTGCACAAACCGGGGGGTCTGGGGGGTGTGGAACACCCTCTAGTGCCTCACTGCTGAAAGGTAAAACATGCAATGTTTACAAATTATGAATAGGGTTTATTATAGCACTTTGGTTTTCTTGAGAACGATGACATATTATACTGGGGAATTCATAATCCCACCAATCCCCCAATTCTTGGTCACTGCTTTATATTTTTGTGCTAAAACGTTTACCATCGTCGCTTAATACTGATAACCATAAGTTTGCAATTTTATCCATCAAGTTTGAGTGTTCCTGGGGTGCTCCACCCCCAGACCCCCCGGTTTCTACAATCTTGCTTTATAATTTGGGCTAATTGTGATATTAGTTACTTGAGTGTGACTTGTTAAAGTTAGGATTAATTAGTTTTTCTAGAGATTTTTCAGATCGGTTATGCTGATGTCTTCAATTTATTACTAATAAAAAATAAACTGCACAAACCGGGGGGTCTGGGGGGTGTGGAACACCCTCCAGTGCCTCACTGCTGAAAGGTAAAACATGCAATGTTTACAGATTATGAGTAGGGTTTATTATAGCGCTTTGGTTTTCTTAAGAACGATGACATATTATACTGGGGGGAATTCATAATCCCCCTAATTCTTGGTCACTGCTTTATATTTTTGTGCTAAAAACTTTTACCATTATCGTTTAATACTGATAACCATAAGTTTGCAATTTTATCTATCACAGTTTGAGTGTTCCTGGGGGGTGCTCCACACCCCAGACCCCCCGGTTTCTACAATCTTGCTTTATAATTTGGGCTAATTGTGATATTAGTTACTTGAGTGTGACTTGTTAAAGTTAGGATTAATTAGTTTTCTGGAGATTTTTTCTAGATCGGTTATGCTGATGTCTTCAATTTATTACTAATAAAAAATAAACTGCACAAACCGGGGGGTCTGGGGTGTGGAACACCCTCCAGTGCCTCACTGCTGAAAGGTAAAACATGCAATGTTTACAGATTATGAGTAGGGTTTATTATAGCGCTTTGGTTTTCTTGAGAACGATGACATATTATACTGGGGAATTTATAATTCCCCCAAATCTGGTCACTGCTTTATAATTTTTGTGCTAAGAACTTTCACCATTATCGCTTAATACTGATAACCATAAGTTTGCAATTTTATCTATCACAGTTTGAATGTCCTGGGGTGCTCCACACCCCAGACCCCGGTTTCTACAATTTTGCTTTATAATTTGCGCTAATTGGGATATTAGTACTTGAGTGTGACTTGTTAAAGTTAGGATTAATTAGTTTTCTGAAGATTTTTCTAGATCGGTTATGCAGATGTCTTCAATTTATTACTAATAAAATAAACTGCCAAACTGGGGGTCTGGGGTGTGGAACACCTCCAGTGTCTCACTGCTGATAGGTAAAACATTCAATGTTTACAGATTATGAGTAGGGTTTATTATGGCGCATTGGTTTTCTTGAGAACGATGACATATTATACTGGAGGGAATTCATAATCTCGCTCCCCGAAAATTATACTGTATTTTTTGGGTTAAAAACAAAAAAAAACCTTTTTTGGGGTTGAATGCAGTATTCTATATTTATAATGTAATTGCAAATGACTGCGATGCCTTCGGCATCGCCAAACTTAAAAGACATCTCCAAGTTATACTTCAAAATCCTCCAGATCCCTGGGTCTACACAAGTTTACAATGCAATACAATTTTAGGACTGGGACAAGGGGGAAAAGTACAGATATCGCTCACCCTGGGGGATAGTTTGTCCGAAAGTGGATGATGAGCTAAAGAAAAGAATGAATTGCTAAAAAACAACTTGAATTCTTCCAGTTGTTAACATGTTTTTGCTTTTTACCAAATCAATTTTTCTACCGCTTGATGATTTATATTGTTTTTTTTGTGCATAAACTTAGACTCTTCCAACATGGTCACGAGAAACCGAAAGCGCAATCGTTCCAATTTTATTTCCTCTTCGAGAAAAAATCCAAAGGCGTTTGGTCGCTTGGAGGTGATGCTCAAGCTTGTTGCCGAGCGGGAAGCCTTCGTGGAGTTATTGAAATCCAACTTGAAACCTGATTGGATTGTGTTAATATTAGCAATTCTTTCCAAAGTATGCTCTTCGTCTTTCGCCGACAAAAAGGTTGCAGTAATTAACATAGCAGCAAGGGTTTCGTTCGCACACTCTCTTGAAGATTTCGTGATCACGCTTCGGTACGAAAAATGGATAAACCGACTCAAAAACCCACAGTTTTGGGGGAACGTTGACGAATTTTTTGATAATTTGGCTGTCGCATCCAAATCTTTGATCGGGATTATTTCCACCAACGCTTGCACAGTTCTCCTCAGATTGCTAGGGATCATTGACAACAACATTCCGACCGTCGAAGAACAACATAGTGTCACAGTGAGCGATTCAACCAAATCCAAAATAAAAACTCTGATCGAGAAATTGAATGAGGCTAAAAACTTGGAGCAAAATAATAAAAAGTACTACATCTCCGCCTAACGATTTTAGAACTTTGAGCGTCTATCCGACTTGCGACGAAATTTTAAGGTCGGAACCTGCGTTTGTCCGGGAAAACTTAATCGAAGGAAAATACGACAGTGTGGAGCATTATTTGGACGTACAATTCAGATTACTAAAAGAGGATTTTGTTGCCCCTTTACGGCAAGGCATTGCGGAATGCTTGGATGAAAAGAAAGAGATCAGGCGTTCTAAAAAGTTTTCCAATGTTACAATTTGCCCAGATGTAATTTTCCGAACGGCAATTTTTCAGAAAAGCGCAATTTTAGATTTTCGCAATGACAGAACGTTCAATCGGATTTTCCCACCGAGTTCAAAGAACATTATTGATGGATCGTTGGTGTGTTTTACCAAAGATAACTTTTCTTCAGTTTTATTCGGAAGAATAATTGACAGAGATTTTGAAGCAAAAGAAGTCGTAGTAGAATTCCAATCGGGAGATAATTACGAATGCAACGTTCCGTACTTAATGGTGGTAAGCAATATTTTCTTCGAACCGTACCATCGAGTTTTGAAAGCATTGCAAGGTATGTCCGAGATCAATTTTCCAATGAAGAGCTACTTGGTGGATGTGGTTCCGATTGTGGAGGCGCCAGATTATTTGGACGAGTTTTCCAGGTTTAGAATTGGGCCCATCAAAGATGTAAATGCTTTTGGCAATAACTGGCCGACTGCCGAACAGCTTCGTTTAAACCCGACTCAGTATTCCACTTTCAAAGCTGCTCTGACTCAAAAATTTGTTGTCATCCAAGGTCCACCTGGAACTGGGAAAACTTTCATGGGCTTGAAAATCGTCAAAGCGCTTTTGCGCAATAAGAAAGTTTGGTATAATCAAACTCCAATCCTAGTTGTAGCTTTGACCAATCACGCTTTGGATCAATTTTTTGGGAAAGGGTTTTATATCCACGACGGATCGAATTGTTCGGGTAGGTGGACAATCACAAAGTGAAAAACTGGAAGACTATACTTTATACAAGGCCAGAGAGGAATTCAAGGATGATCATCCTCGCAATCCTTACAAGACCTCCATGGCGATTACGCTCGGTCAGCTTAAAGAATGCACTGAAGTTTTGGCGATAGTTCAAGATTCCACCTGCGTGATCAAGTTTAAACGTTTTTGGGATGTAGACGAGAAAATTAAAAATAGTTGGTTTGCCACAGCTTCCAACTCGGAACTTGTGACTTGGTTGTTGAGGGATCGAAAACATGAAAACATAAAATGTAATGCAGAAACTTTTGGGGTAAGTTTCTTCTTTTTGATTTATCTTTTTTCCCCAGAATTATACGCGTAATTTTTTATAGGAACCAACAGATATGGAGGATCATAACAATTTTGAATTCGTAGACGATGCAGATTATGAATTACGTATTTCCAGTGGGTCGCAACTAATGATTTTGTTGTCTATACCAATCATAGAAGATCGTATTTTCGAAATTCAAAATGCATTATATTACTTGAATATCAAAGATATTGGTCACCAAGGAAGCGACTACAATGAGAAAAAAACGTTGGAATCAAATCTGGCCGATTTACAAGACTTTTTAAAGCTTTTCAAGGTATAAGATCATTTTTTACCATTAAAACATAGTTTTTAGTTCTGCAATAGAACTAATTTTAGACATGAGCTTTTTTTGATAACTTAAAGTTGTATTTATGTAACTTGTTATTCCATATCGGCGCGCCCTCTTATTTAAAATAGATTTCTAATTATTTTATTTTATTTATCATTCAATTCGCATTTTAATACTTGTCGAATTCGGCGAAAGGACGTGGGAAAGGTCGCCCACCGACCTTCAAACAGGGAACGTCGGGAGAGTGACCTGCCCTACGTACGAAATTAACTGATTTTTGAGAAATTTGCCTAATTCACAGATTTTTCAGATGAGAATGCACGATGGAGCCGCTCAACCGCCCATGACGGAACCTCTCAACGTGAACTACGCTTCCCCCCACCTCATGGACCCCTCGGATCGCTGGAATTTATACTTCTACTGGCTGAATTTGTACAAACAACACATAATGGAGAAGCTCGATAAACTTAAAAAAGAATATACGGAGGTTTACAAAAAGTATGAAGAATTCCAAACCCTGATAGATATAAAAATAATGCGAAGAATGTTGGTTGTTGGTATGACCACCACCGGGGCAGCACGTCTTCAAACCACTTTGCAAGCCCTCAAGAGTCCAATTGTAGTTGTAGAGGAGGCCGCTCAAGTTTTGGAATCCCACGTTACGATTTCCTTGACGAATCATTGCCAACAGTTGATTTTACTCGGTGACCACCAGCAGTTGCGTCCCACCACAGCTGACTATTGCATGGAAAAGAAATTTAATTTGGGGATTAGTATGTTCGAAAGAATGGACATCAATAAAATTAAACGCCATGTTTTGGGCGTCCAATACCGCATGCGTCCCGAAATTGCAGAGCTAATTGTACCCCACATTTATCCCGAAATCCAAAATCATAGTTCGGTTTTGGATTTTCCCCCAATTGTAGGAATCACCTCGAACGTGTTTTTCATTCACCACGAACACAGAGAAACTGAAAATGGTGAAAGCAAATCGAATTTGCACGAAGCTAAATTTTTAATATATCTTGCGTGCTACTTGAGACAAGTTGGGTATAAACCCGAGGATATCACAATCCTGTCAGCTTATTCGGGTCAAATTCTTTCCATGTGCAAGGAGCGTAAAAAAATACAATAACTGGCTTGAGGGAGTCAGAATTTCCGTCGTCGACAATTACCAAGGCGAAGAGAGTAAAATTATTTTGCTCTCTTTGGTGCGAAACAATGGCGAAGGTAAAATTGGTTTTTGAACTGTGAGAACCGCGTTTGCGTTGCATTGTCAAGGGCCAAGGAGGGTCTTTACATCATGGGCAACATGGATTTGCTCTGTCAGAGCAGTGAGGTAATTTTTTGATCAATATTAATGTTTCTTATACCAAGTAAATTTCGATTTTAGATCTGGCCCAAAATTGAGAAAGTTTTGAAAAGGCAAAACTCTTTGGGTACTTCTTTGCCCCTTCACTGTCAGTTTCATCACGACCAAACTATAAATATAAAAGAACCAATAGATTTTGAGAAAGTCCTAAACGGAGGATGCAATGAAATATGTGGAAGTCTGATGATGTGTGGACACAATTGCTCAGAACCTTGTCACTCATTGGATCGTGATCACAGCATGATTATATGCACCAAATCATGCTTAAGGTAGGATTTGGAAAAAATATTATCGATTTTCTTGTTAATTTTCAATTGTAGGGAGCCGTGCTTCGACGGACACGTTTGCCCGAACTTATGCTACCAAGATTGTGGTGATTGTTTGGTAAAAATACCCCGACTTTTGGAATGCAGTCACGAGGCTGTTTTGCCATGCAACTTTAATCCAAAAGTTTTTTATGCCCAGTCCTGGTAAATGCAACTCTACCATGTGGTCATAACGTATCAGATAAACCATGCCACGTTGATGTGAGCGACTGGAAGTGCTACTTTTTCTGCCAAAAACGTGTGGTAGAACCCTGCAGACATTCGTGTGAATATAATTACCACGCTGGGACAGATCCCAATCATCAAAAAGAGGTAATACTGAAATTCAAGGTTTTCACTTTGCTTCCTTCTTCCAATAAGTGCTCTATTTTACCATCTTCTTATTTCAATAGTATCGATGCTGCAAACCATGTGAGAGGATTGCATTTGGGTGTACATCCACTGAACACAAATGTCAGCAAATGTGTTACGAAGAGTGCAATCCTTGCAAAATTCCAGTGATGAAGCAGTTGGTCAATTGCAACCATTTCAAAATTGTAGATTGCAGCGCAAACTTGGAGTTAGCAAAATGTTTCCAATCGTGCAGAAAATTCTTACCGTGTGGTCACAAGTGCAGAAAAAAATGTTCCGTACCTTGTGGGGAATGTCGCGAAATGGTAATACATCCGATTTCATTTTTCATGTCATTTATCTGTCATTTTAGGTTCTAAAAGTATTGCCCAACTGTCGACACGAGGTCAAAACGATGTGCAAGGATCTCCCGAATGTAAAAAACTGCCGAGGTGCTTGCCCAAAACAACTTGCATGCGGCCATATCTGTAAAAAGGTGTAACGAAAACTGCACGACCAAATGTCGCGAGATGGTTGACATCGAAGAAGCGGCACCTTGCGGCCAAAAATATAAAATTATGTGCTTCCTTCGCACTAACAAGTTACTCGATGACTGAGTTACCTCAAAAATTGCAGTGAAGTCAAAACAAAATTTTGGAATGCTCGGGAACGGACGGGAAATGTTTTCAAGGCCGAATCCATTTGGCTTGTACCGAAAGCTCCAATATTCCTCTTATATGTGGTAACGAATGCAGGATTCTTTGTTGCGATGGTGCGAATATAAGTGTTCCTTTTATTGCCCTCACCAAGTTTTGGGAAAACGAAATTTACCATGCTCGAGTCGATGCAAGCATCAAGTATGTAAAGCGAAGTGTTGGCAGAGATGTCGCGCCATGCCAAAAAGCGTGCAGTAGAACGTTGCAATGTTCACGCCCATGCATGGGTTCTTCCATAACGACAAAAAGGATGCTAGGTTTGGTTTACTGGACGAATGTAACCACGTTATCGAAAACGAAAGTAAGAAGTTAGAAAAGTCCTTCAAGCGAGTTATGGTGCATTGTGATCCCACTCAAATTGAAAAATGCGATGAGTGCTGGGAATAACACGATTATTTGTTTCCATTCATTTGTTTTACATTTTTAATAAATTAATTTAAAGGGAACTGTTTTTTGTTCTAAAAGTGGAGAGGTGACATGGATGGAACCATGAGGCAGTGGCGACTCGTTAAGGTAGGCAGGAGAGGCAGTGCCTCTTTTAATAAAACTTGGAAGATGTTTTTAGTAAGTAAAGCGCTTATCAAAACCACTTGTAGCGCCCGGAGCGACGCGGAGCGGAGGGCAAGATGCGGTAAGTGGGTTTTGATAAACGCAACAACTTCAAGAGTCGGATTCACACAAAAAGTGATTTTTTTCCGAAATTTGTTGTCCGATCACAAATTTAATTTTTTTATTAGTTAATGAGGCCCTCATCCTTCATAATTCGTTTTAAAAACGATATTCTGGTACCTTTACCGTCCTCACAACCTATTTTAATTTTTATGGGCGGGTTACAGTTCAAAAAACCAATGACAAAATTTGCATTCAAATTAATGTTTGAAAGCCGTTTATTTAAAAATTAGTGAACCGACCGCAAATTTTTTTTAATGTAGAGAACGATGACCTCTTTCATAATTCACTAATCAAAAATCATGAGCCGTTATTATGGCTCTTTTCATATTTTCTGGAAGATAGAAACATAAAATATACATTACCCTGTGGGGTCTATCTCCCCGCCCGGGATCCCTCCGTCTGTCTAGTTTGCCCTGCATGATTCTTCTAAATTAAATTTATTTGAAGAAATACTCACTGGTGGGTCAAGTTTTTAAATTAGAATAGAAATTCATTAATTCTACCGCAATCAATGAATTTTTTTCGAAGTGTCACGTCACCATGGCAACGCAAGCAAATTACATTTTCCATTTATTTCAGATAAAAGAAACTACTTAAATTGGAGTTAGTGCACCGGTGGCAAACAAAGCATTAGAAAATTTGATAAAAATTTAAACTCTAAAATTGTAAAAACATTTTTAATAAAATAAACTGAACAAAACGGGGGGGGGGGCAGGATGAACTTTATGTAGAAACTGTATGGTACCATTTGGTTTTTCGTCTGATTTTAATTTGATTCTAATGATAAACAAACAACCTGAGAAAACAAAAAAACGCTTGTTTGGGTTAGGTTTTTGTTTTCGACAATTTTGACTTCGGTGTTTTTGTTTTCGGCGTTTTTGTTTTTCGGTGTTTTTTTTTTGGAGTTTGGACGTGTTACCGTTTAATTTAACCAATTAAAACATTTGAGTCATTATCCTGATATGAAAATAAATCAAGTGAAGACTTCTTTAACCTGGCGGCTTACTATGTGCGTTAAAATGCAAAGCTGAAAAAAAATGTATTTTAAAATTAAAAAAAAAACTAATTAAATTGATTTTCCATCCAAAATTTAAGTAACAAATGAATTGTTAACATCAAAACTAAAAAATATAGTTTTTAAAGTCCAGGAGAGGGGGGAAATTGTCCGAACCAAACTCAAATTGTAATAGATAAATTTAGAAACTTATGACTTTTAATATCAAGTGATCAATAGGGAAACTTTTTAAAACAACTTAAAATTAAAATCTGCGGGTTTGGGGTGATTAAGGAGTTAAAATATTGGCTTATTAATAATTTGATATCAATGTACCCTCATGTGATATTAATAACTATTATTACCAATTCAAAGGAGTATTTTTAGTAGAATGTAGTAGTCGAAAGGAGCATTTATATTTTTACCTGTGCATACCTGGTAAACCTGTTATAACAAGTTAAATTGAAAAATTTAACGTAATACTCTTTCCGCGCTGTTGCTATGGTGAAGTGACATCTTTAGTCACATTGCAATAAATGGAAATTATTCATCAGTTCTTCATCAAACAGCAGAAAACAACAGCAAAATTTTAATTTTACATAATTGGGAGTTCAAATAAAATCTCCGATCGTTTATTGTTTAATCAATTCCATAGCAACCGCGGTAAATATATTAATAATTATGACAATAGATGGCGCGACAATAGAAAAACAATGAAATCCAAACAAACCAAAATATCTTGAAAAATCCTTTTCTTAAACCTTAAAATAAATATTTACAAACTTAAAACTAAACTTTATTTTGTTTCCAACAATGGAAATCTTTGTTCAAAAATGTGGAGTCCATTCGTTTTGTTTTCGGAAATGCAAAATTTGGCTGTCCGTGACGATCCATTATGTATTTGTATGAGTTTTTGTGATAGAATTGACTCGACAGTGAATTCTGGTAAGTAAAGAAAGAAAACTTCATTACTATTGTTTAAATTATTTATTGTAACTGAATACCTATACCCACACTAAAGTAATAAACTGTGTTTTTTATAATAAAAAACTATGATTTGCTTATTATGATGCTTGGTATAAAAATATAAATTGATTCCTTTCACTTAAACTGGATCATCAGGAATCCCTCTCTTCGTCTACAAGAACTGCATCGAAATCATCCAAATTTTTAATTTTGATAATGTGATCTGGATTAACTTTGCAACAAACGGGAAAATAATCTCCCACGATTTTTTCTTTTACCAAAACTTCGTTAATTTTCGTCCACATCTAAAATAAATGTAATTTTTAATAGTAAAAATAACTGCCCAAACGTGTGGATTTGCTTACCTCGCTGTTCTGGCATAACAAATTTATGTTTCCCATCATGTAAAATGCTTCTCTGGCTCGTGATAAAGCGAGATTAACATAACGCTCCGATTGCAAGCATCCAATTTTTCCTTCTCGATTATTTCTTACCAGAGATAGCAAGATAATTTTGCTTTCTTTGCCTTGGTAATTATCGGCACCGTAAATTTGGACACCTTCAAGCAAATCATTGTACTTTTTTGCTCTCATGGCACAAGATATCCATCTGGCCTGAATAAGCAGCCAAAATTGTGATATCTGAGGGTTCATGACCAACTTTCCTTAAATAACGCGCGACATTGATCAGAAATTTTGCTTCATACAAGTTAGTTTTGCTATTGTATTTTCAGTATCTTGATGTTCGTGATGGACGAAGAATACACAAGATGGCATCCCTAAAATTACTGAAAGTTGGGTCACCGAACGGTGATATTTAAATTCGGGATAAATATGAGGAACTAGTAATTGGCTAATTTTAGTATCCATGCGATGTTGAACGCCTAAAACCTGACACTGCACCTTAATACGGAGCATGCGCTCCATTATGCTGATACCCATATTAGGAAACCTTTTGGAATTATCGGCTGCATTTAAAAGTGCCTGTTGTTGATACCCCAGTAAAACTAAGTGTTCGCAGTGCTTGGTTAAAGAAACCACTATTTCGGATTCCAAAACTTCGGACGCTTCCTCACTATCACTATGCGACATTTAAGGGTCTGCAAAGTTGTACGAAGTCGCGCAGCTGTGGTGGTAGTCATACCCAGTACCAATGTGTCTTTCATTATTTCTAAATCAAGCATCATTCCAATCTCGATTACTTTCCTAGTTACTTCTCGATATTCATGTTGAAGCTCAAGACATTTTTTCTGCACAAAATTCTTGTACAAATTTAACCAGTAAAAGTACAAATTCCAACGCTCGTCTTGGTCCATATTATGGGGTGCAAGATAGTCCACATGGATGGGTTTAATCGGAGATGGTGAAGATTCTGGATCGATCATCTTTTTCTAAACACATTGGATTATTAAAGAGTGCACTTAACGATGAAGTGAACATTTACCTTGAAATACTGATGTTTTTGCCACAAATATTTCAACTGCGCCTCCAACTCCAATTTCTTCATTTCCTCCATTTCATTAGAAGTATGAGCTTCCATTTGTAGCAATTGATCGCTAATTTGTAAAATTTGGTTCCACATGTTAAATTTTGACAATAAAACAGTTGGATCTGGTTCAGCCGAAATATTAAACTTCTCGCCAAAAATGGCGTTTTCTTTCGCACTTTCAAACCTTTCCTTCTCTTCTGTTATGTTATTCATAATATCTGAAATCTAAAAAGTGGTCAGTTTTTCTAAAAACAAAATTGATGCAATATTGAAGACAATAAAGAACTTTATAAAATTTGGAGAATAAAAACAAGATAAACATTATACCTCGAATACGTGCAAATCTTCACTTGGACTATCAAATAACCATTCAACGAGATCCTCATTTGAAGCATGGGAAAACCAGCTAGTTGTGACATTCTCGTCAATAACTTTAAACTGAGTAAAATTTATGATATTAAACGTTTGGATTTGATGCAAGCGATTGTTATAATCCTTGAGCTGTTTTTTTACCTTTTCCAGTTTTTGTCTCCAATTATATTCAATTTTACGGTTTGCATAATTTCCACTTCTGGCACTTTTCAAAGTGAAGTTCATCAACTTGTTACTTTTGCATTTATTACCAACTCGGATAATTCTATTGGTTGTTGATATCAGACCTTCCAAAAATTGATCCAAAGCGTTGTTCGATAAACAAACTATTAAAATTGGAGTTCCATTATACCAAATCTTTTGTTGTTTTTGTGCAAAAGTGTTTTGACTATTTGAAGCCCTAGGTGAGTTTTTCCCGTCCCAGGGGCACCTTGAATCATTACAAATTTTTGGGTCAAGGCAGCCTTGAAAGCAGAATATTGAGTAGCATCCAGTTTAAGCTGATCAGCGGCAGGCCAATTGTTGCCAAAAACGTTTACTCTATTCCCCTTCAATCGTGTAAACAGAAGAAGTTGGATTCAAATAATCTGGTGATTCGACATTAGGAATCGCATCAATCAAATAATTTTTCATGGGAAAATCAACATCGGACATGATTTGCAAAGCTGTCAAACCCCAATAACAATGATCGAGGAAAACTTTGCTCTCTATCATTGCATATGAGACATTCGATTCATAAATGTTTTCATGTTCAAAGCAAATTACTAAATGCTGTTGTTCAAAATTCTTTTTAATAACTCTTCCAATGAAAACCGAAGTAAAATTGTCTTTAGTAAAGCAAACTAGCGATCCTGGCCCAAAACATTTTGAACGTGGTGAAAAAATTTCTTCTAAACTTTCCTTGCGAGAAAAATGTAAAATCACCCCTGCTTCAAAGTAAGTAAAATCCATTTTCCCGAAACTTACATCGTAGTAAATTTGTATTTCAGAAAATTCGGTGTGACTATTATTGCTCTTCATATGTTCACGGCATTTATCAATTTCTATTCGTAATGGCGCAATAAGGTTTTCTTTCATAATTCTATATTGCTCGTCCAAATAGTGCTCAACATCATCGTACCTTTTCTCCACATCATGTGTTCTGATGAAGGTACTATTCGAGTTTAAAATTTCTTCATTCGTGGGTAAAATACTAACCGTTCTAAAATCATTAATCGCATATTCCCGACATTTATCCGTCCCGTTTTCTTCTTTTAGCGGTGTTTGGCGCAATTGCAATTTATCGATCAAAATTTTAATGTTTAACTTTGTTTTCTGACTTACTGCAACATTTCTTTTCTGTTCCAGACATGGAACGATGTAGTCGAAGACGTTTAACAATTTTTGCAAATTGTGTAAATCCTTCCCCGAAATAATGTCAATGAAGGCTTCACACACTACAAGAAAATTACCAAAAAGTCTTCTGGGTTGTCCCAAAAATGTTTATTCCTGTCTCGGTTTTCTCCCACTGGCTCTTCTTGCAGAATCTTTAAATAATCTTCAAGCGTCTGCAAAAATTTTGCGCTTACCGACACTTTCAATATAGAAATTTTGGTTTGTCTGAAGAAGGATGAGCATACTTGAGACAAAATAGCAATCGTCAGTACAATCCAATCAGGTTCCAATTTGGATTCTAAAAATTAGCAAAATCTTCTATTTTTTCAATCAGCTCCGTTAATATTACGCTAGAACTTTTACTGCGCAATTCAATTAAATCTTCTAGTTTGTAACAACTACCCGTCTTTCCTGCATAAGCCAAAATACTTTTTTTTGTGGTTTTGTGAACTCCAGCTTGAAGTAAGATTTTTATGGTTCTGAAAATTTGTTGTCTTGTACCGCCAGGAATTAAATGAATTTTCTGATGTGTCGCGTTCAGGATTTCTATTTCTCCAGTTCTCCATAATAACAGAATATTGAGATGACCTGAAACTTATGTTCATTAAAAAAACACACAAATTTCAGTAAGTTTCAATAGAAGAAAGTAGATAAACTATATTGGATCTGGCACACTTTACCAAATTTTGTTGATACAATCAAATTTTGATAGACTTATAACAGGAAATTGTGACATTAACAATTCCTGTTATGAAAGGTACGCTGTCGCACCTTTCTTATGATCCCCTTGGGTTTTATCAAGTCACGTGGAAGGCGAGAGGAAAGGGGACGGAGCGTGCAAAGGGATGGGAGTGGTGACCGAACCGTCGAGAGGCGTAGTAGTGGTGTGCGAGCTATTTTTGCCTAGTTTGAATTGTTTACCAAAGTTGGTGGAATTGTTTGATAATTCGGTTCGATTAGTCAACAAGTCACCAGTAAAGACGTTTTTTGGGCGGATCTGAATGTGCAATAAATACGGGCGTTTTGGAATTAAAAATTTCATCATCTGCCGACCACAATTTTCCTCGAATCGTGCGACGATCACGTGACCGTGATAATTTTTGAAGGTCGAAATTTGCACTGTGTTAGACAAATTACTTTTTGGAATAATTTTTACACCGACGATCATCATTTCTAATTTCAACGGCCTGCTTATGTCGAGCAATCACAATCATAATTACTTCGAGCGAGTCGTCATTTTACGATGCCAGCGTTTAGTTTTATTTGGATTAAAACGCGATAAACACGATTTGGTGCTTCGTTACAGTTTTCTCCTGTGTGCTTCAACCGCTTCAACTACCATTCGGAGTGCGTTTCCGTTCAGTCCCTCGAGTGTCGTTTTATTCCGTCCTGAAGCAGTAGATTCATCCGAAGGCATCAATCTGGTGAATGGGATAACTCAAGATTCACCGAATAGCAGCCCCCTACTACCTTTTAAGTGGAAACGATTGTCATCTTAAGTATATTGTAAGGTTTCATCCAGCTGGTGAGTCCATTAAATTATTACTTAAAATACCTGTTGTTTGGGGCCTTTCCTATTTAATTTTAACGTATTTGAATCACGCTGTTGTGATCCATGCTCGCTGGGTCTATCACTTTAATTCATTAGGGTTGCTGCCTGAATTAATTTTGCTAATTGTCTATACCTGCAGAGCAATAATAAATCTTAGTTTATTTAATAAACGCAATAATTTTCATAATCGGAGTTTGATTTGCTTTTTAATTTCTGAAGTAGCGAAAGGACAACTTAGTTTTGGATCCACCTCTTTGCCTTCGCTAATATCCAAGCTAGCCGAAAACGCAGATCAAGGGCAAACACGTAAAAATAAATTTGTGTTTTCGGGGCGAAGGTAATTTTTAAATTACCCCAAGCTTCCATTTCAGACTGAGATTTATATAAATAAATAATAAAATTGAGATTTGGTTATATTACCCAACGAATTGTTTTCTATGTGCTCTGTTAACTTCCTGAATTTTTAAAATTTGTTTTAGTTTTCCGAAAAAAAATTATAAATGTTTGTTGTGCAAGTTGGGAATAATCCGAAAATTATCTTCGCTTCCAAAAACAAATTTATATTGTGTTTGCCCTCGTTGTTCTTTTTCGGCCAGCTGTTTCTGGTAGCGGCAGCGAGAGGTGAGTACGGAATCAATTTGTCCTTTAGCTGCTTTAATATGCAAAACATAAATTAAACTCAGTTGATCTAAATTAATTAATTTTATTAACAAGTTAACAATAAGTATTGCTCTGCAGTTGTAAACAATAATGCTAAGTAACTCAGGCAACAGCCCTAATGAAACTAAACAACTGATCCAGCGAGGATGGATCACTACTGCGTAATTTGGTAAAGTTAAAATCAAATAACAAAAGACCCAAACAACAGATATCTAAAGTAATAAAATAGTAGACTCACCAGCTGTGTGACTCCTAACAAAATTATATAAAAGACACTTGTAATCACTTAAGAGGCAGTTGTGGGCTGTAGCTTGCTGAAGCTTGATGTTGAAAACGTACCACCCATGCTGGGTTATCAAATCCACCAGGTGTTGGCCTTGGAGCGATGATGCTGTGTCTGGGTGAAGAAGGAAGGCACTCGGATCGTTGAATTGGATATCACTTTGCACGGTTTCAGGGGCGGTTGAAGCACTCAGAAGCAATTGAATACGAAGCACTGACTGATGCTTATGGCGTTTCAATTCCAAAACAATCAAACGCAGGTAAACTAAGCTTCGCTCGATGTAATTAATAAAACGATTGCTCGACATTCGCAGGCCGTCGAAATTTGAAATAATAATCGTCGGTGTAATTTCCACATGCACGTGAGCGTCGCGCAATTCGAAGAAAAATATGCTGCGCAGCAGATGTTACCAATTTCGACAAGAAACCAATTCTAAAACTTCCGTATTTGGCGCACAACGAAATCCGCATCTAAGCGCTTTTATCGGTGACCACTGTTATAATAAATGATATTATGATATTTTATAATTTGTTTATAATCTTAACTTGATGATTAATGATTAAAATTATTGCAGAATTAGGATTATTAATTCAATGAACAATCACAGAAAAGAATTGGTTCTGATATTTCCACCTAAATTGTGTACTTAAAATTATACATGTTAGAATCGTCTTTTATTTTCAACAAAAATTAAATAAGATTACTGGCAATTCTTCCTCACTTCTTTCTTCTTCTTCTCTGTTCTCCCTTGTCTGTTCCCCTTTTTTGTTTCGTCTGTTTATATCCCCTTCTTCCTAAGTTTTACAGTTGGTAATTAATTACTAGTCCTGATGTTGATCAGGACCGACTTACGTACGATTTTTATTATTTGTGACCAGTGATCAGTGATCAGGGTAAGTAGTTTAGTTTAAAAAATACAGGGTTTCCAACAAAAACGAAAAAATAAAACTTGGACTTTTTTCGACATTTCTTTTCTTAATTTAATTCATAACTCAAAATCGGTTTATCCTGGACAATAGGAGGTTATAAACTAATTTGTGGATAAGCGAGTGATCTTTAAAAAAGTTCTAATCTATCAAGTCTAAATAATTAATATTTACGGTGATAAGGCCGTTTGAAGACAGAAATTCAAAAA
Organism: Lycocerus yunnanus; assembly: GCA_036346125.1. Taxonomy (NCBI): domain Eukaryota; kingdom Metazoa; phylum Arthropoda; class Insecta; order Coleoptera; family Cantharidae; genus Lycocerus; species Lycocerus yunnanus. The sequence continues at coordinate 119,418 of JARFIX010000111.1, forward strand.
ATTGCTTTAAAGAGAGGTACCCCCCATGGGCTTCGACTTGGACAAAAATTTGTCTTACAAAAGTATTCTTTATCGCCACCTCAAAGGTTCTCCACGGTCACGGGGACACCCTGTATGTAAGTAGTAAATATGCACGTACATAGCTACAAAATCGGATAATACAATAATTTTTTATTTCGACAAAAAAAATATTAAACTGAGCTTTAATTAAGTTTAATATTATTATCCGCGATTGGAGACAAATGACTCCCCCCCCTTAATGCCATTGCATGCATACTAAATCGAATAGTTATCATTAATTTGAATGTAATTGAAAAATTGGTTATAAATTTCTATAACAAACAATTTTACTATTTTTAAACAAATAACTATTATTTTGTTGTTATTTTAGCGTCTATATTATGCGGTATTCATAAAACTTGCAAATTAGTGTAGATGTGTTTATGTCAAATTTTCCTATAGAAATGGCTTCACCAAACGAAAAAAAGTTATTTTACAAAGGATGAATTTGGTGGGTCCTTTATTAAGACCACAATTTAAATTTGAAAATCACGAATTTCCCATTGGAAATACATGTATGTAAGTGTCATATCATGTAAAATTTGGTAAATATTCTATCACCTGTCCGTGTGCTGTAGGTCGGTCAACAGTGACTAACGGCGGGGAGCTCGGCAAGACTCACATTTGATTTAAAAATGTATTTTTTACGAAATTTGTGAACCGACCACAAATTTTATTTTTTATTAATTAGGCTCTCATCTTTCATAATTCGCTTTAAAAATCTAGATTCGGGTATCTTAGCAGTCGCTACGACTTATTTGAATTTTTGCGGGTGAGGTTACAGTTCACAAGAGCCAATGAGAAAATTGCATTCAAAATTAACTTATAAAGGCGTGTTTTTTCAAAATTTGAGAACCAACCGCAAATTTTATTTTTTTTTATTTGCTAATTAGACCCTCATCTTTCATTAACCGCTTTAAAAATGATAGAAATCAAGATTCTGGTATCTTAACTGCCACCCAAATTACTTGTAGAACTAATTTAATATATCAATTTTTTAAACTTACAATTTTGGGGAAATTGGAGACAAAATTATTTAATTTATGGAATTATGTATTTTAAACCATTTCCATTATAGGACGCGATGGTCCTATATAGGACGGTGGGTACCTATTATTAATAATAGGTATAACCTATAATATTTTATGAACTAATTAGCTGAGTAGTAAGCCATTAATGCACAAAAGGTAAAGGATAATAATATGAACCCTTTTTGGCAAAAATTACATGGGAACCACACAATTTAGGCGAAGGCTTAAAAATACCCTGACCGGCTGGTGCAATTTAGAATCACCAACCGAAATATTAAATTAAATAAAAAAATTTAGGTTCTTGCACTTTATGGGGCAACACAACCAATAAAAATTTAGTGCAATAAAAATAGTGCGATTTTTGCCTTTTGAGAGAAGAAATTCGGAGATTGAAGAAAAATTACATTTTTATAAATAATTAAAAAAAGAGTAATTTTATCGAGAGATCTTTTTTGTAAATAAATAAATTACCTTTAAATTCGAATTTTATTTTTTCATCTAAATTATCTATTTTTACTGTTCTATCTTTCCGTGGCTGTAAATCAGAATCAAAAATTCACAATTTAACGTCGTTTATTACCTAATCCTGATCCTGAATTTGTCTACATTTTCAAAGACCTAAAATATACAAATTATTCCGATCTACTAAGTTATTATAATTATTTTTTTTTTCGAAAATTTGAAATTATTAAATTTATCCTCATAAATTGTATTTTCTATTTTTGAAAGACTCGGGGCAAAAAACATAATAATAGAATAATTAACAATTTTCTAGGTTCGATAAATCCAGTCGGTGTACGAAGTGAGCATAAAATTTTGAAAAAAATTATCACTTACTTGGAAAACAATCACAACTCCACTTGCACTTATTTTTATCGTCAATGCCACACTGATTCATTTCGTTCGCTTTTATACAGCCACCAAGTGTTCTGGGGTCTGCGCCATGCAGCGCATGTCCTCACCGGGGGTTCCCAAATAACTAGGAATGTCCCGTTATCATCGAAGACCTAAAGAATTTTTAGATAAAACCAATACCGTCTAATTAACGACTTGGGAGTGACAAAACGCAGTAGCAGTACGCCAACCAAAAGTTAAATTTTTGCTGATAAGCTTTATTTTGATCAACTGGAACCTCCCCTAGCACAAATGTTTTGTACAAAATTAAAAGAAATTTTAAAGTAGATAAAAATAACGTATTGACAACAGCTAATTTTTATACTTCCAATGCGAAGCGCAGAGAAGCCAAAGGTACACAAAAATTCGCGCGGGAAGGAACTATATTATTAATTCAAATTGTAATCTGTAGATTGCCTTATTGGTACCCAGTCCAAAAATAGTTTTCTATGCGAGCCTTGCCAACTTGGTAGTAGGGAGACTACACAAAATTTGAAAAAAAATATTTACCCTTTCGACGAGTAATTCGCAATACATGAAGACCTTTGCTGCAGGTATCGGTAATCTGAACTTTGGAGACAAATGATAGTCCTGACAAACCTCCAGAGCGGCATTCTGACTCCCCCCCCCCCCATTGCCCAACACGTGGGTATGTCATTGCATCTATGTATGCTAAATTAAAAAATATCATTCATTTGAATACGATTGAAAAATTGATTACAAATTTCTGCGACAAACATTTTAACATTTTTAAACAATTAATTACAATTTTGTTTATTTTAGTGTCATAATATGCGGTATTCATTACATTTTCAAGTTAGTTGATGTGTTTATGACAAATCTTATCTTGCGATGATGTGACTAACACTTCTAAATGTAAAAAAATGATTATATTAATTATGCTGTTTATTAAATATCTACTATTAAGTAAATATCAGCGTTTATACGTCGAACCCACAAAAGTCAAATTGTTCGGGAGAACATTAAGTTCTAATTTTAAAAATTTATTTACTTGAACGATATTGTCTGATAAATATTGAAAGACTATAGTATACAAAAATTTAAAACTTTTTTCCCTTATAAATACATAGTATTATGTTATTATGTGGGTTATTATAATTGCTATTAAGACTGAAATACAGGGTGGCCCGTGACCGTGGGGAACCTTTGAGGTGGTGATAAACGACACTTTTCTAAAGCAAAATTTTAAATAAATTTTTTGTCCAAGTACAAACCCTGCGACTTGGCACCTCCGTTTAAAGCAATTTTTGAATTTTGATTTCAAACAGCCATACCTCCGATATTATTGAGTTTTAAACTTAATGGATTAGAACTTTTTTAAATATCACTCGCAATTAAGACGTCGACACTCGTAACAGCATTTAACGATTTAAATAAATATTCGACCAAATTCAATTAATTAATTTATAAACTTATTATAACTGGAGTATGGTTAAAATGATGAGATACTTCGGTTATTACTTAAGTGGCTCTTTAAGTACTTTCCGTATTTTGATGGGATAACAATGTAAGTGGCAATTATAATTGCGTTTATAAAATATAATTTAATTGAATTTGATTTAAAATCTTAAATTTAAATATTATAATAATGAAAATGAAATTATTCCACCTTTTGGAATCCGGCAGTTTTCTGCATTGTAAAGATTGCTACTTCCGACGAACGCCGTTATTTAATTAATTTAAATTTTACCCCACGAATATCGTAATTTTTTCATACGAAAGCTACGTGAAAAAAACAAAATATGTATGTATATTGTAAAATAAATTTCAAAATCAATAATTTTTGGATTCGATAAACCCAGTTTAGGAAGAGAATATAAAATTTTGAAAATAAGTATCACTTACTTCTTGGAAATCAGTCACAACTCAAGTTATTGCACTTATCACTATCCATGGTAAACTAGTTGGTTTGGTTCGATTTTCATTCCATTTGCACAGCTACCAAGTGATCTGAAGTCTGCGCCAAAGACAGAGACCGCCACCCCAAGTTATATTTCGCATTTCAAATTTTAATTCAAAAAGTCGTTTGTACATAATTGTGCATCCTTTATTTTCATTTGTACTTCTTTTGTTTGTGGATTATTTTAAAAATTATCTGGGAGTGGGGGGTAGAGACATACTAACCTTCGCCATTTTGAATTTTAGATTGAAAATTGTCTTAATCGCTTGTGAGTGATTGTGTATCATTTATTTTCGTTTTCCTGTAATTTAGAAAAGTTTTGTGTTGACCTGGAGATACGCTAAATTTGAACTTTGAATTTTGGATGGATTCAAAATAGTTCACATCGTTTCCTTCTGTTTGGGCAAATTTTATTTTCCTTTGTACCTCTTTTACTTTTGAAACTTTCAAGAAATACAAGAGTTAAATTGACGCGCAATTAAATATTGCCGATATTTGTTTTGATAAAATGGCACAAAATTGTTTAACCGAAGTTTGACAAAAGTGAGGCAGTGGGCTGAGAAAGGAGACATATAACAGAAGTAGAACAACAGAACAAATTTGCAACATCTTATTGCTAGCCAAATTTAATAATATTAAAATGTTTTGCAATCAGAAGTTTGGATTTGGCTAATTTTTTTAAAACTTCTGATTTTAAACGACTTCATTTAAGAACTTATAGAATATTATTGGATGATGATAATAATTATTATTATATTCTTTGTGTAAAACTACAGAGCTGATTCCAAATTTTATGGGACCATCTCGACTTATTAGGCTTTCGCCTAAAAATCAATTAATCCATTTGTTTTGGTATATAAAAAATTCGATTCCATGAAATTGTTCATAACTCGCCGATACAGTGCTAACTCAATTCTATGGATTTCTTCGCAAATAAAACCGGATAGAAATAAATTCTTCGAGTTTTATGTATCACCCTGTATAATATGAGAAATAGTAGAGCAATTTTTAAATGTAATTAATTATGCGACACTCGAAAACGATAAAACATTTCAAAATTTTTAATTGAAATTACAAATTATTTGTTTATTTGTGTTTTTATAAATAAATAATATGTTAAATAAAATATTTTAAAAGTTTCAAGTATAATGAAATTTGAAAAATGTATTATTTTTTAATACAATTCTAATGAAATTTAAAAATTTTCCAACTCACATTAAAGTTTAGGACCTCCCTTTGCGTAAAAGTGGTTTCGTCTTTTCAAGATATCATCAGCTAAACTATCCTAAATGAACTAAATGGATTAAAATCCATTAAAATTAAAATCAAAAACTAGATTGGAAAATTTTTATAATACGAAACCACTTTTACGCAAAGGGAGGTCCTAAACTTTAATGTGAGTTGGAAAATTTTTAAATTTCATTAGAATTGTATTAAAAAAATAATACATTTTTCAAATTTCATTATACTTGAAACTTTTAAAATATTTTATTTAACATATATTTTCAACAAGTAATAATAAACATTTACAATAAATAAATAATATGTATTGCGGATAAATTAATTAGTAATTAGTAATGTCACCTCGTGCAATCAATTTATTTTGATTATTTTTATAATTATTGAAGTTAAAGTAAATAAGGTACATTATTATTACTAAAAATTGTTAATTGTGGTTCTAACATTTTGGTAAAACTTCTATAAGTTATTGAAAATCCTAATGTGGGATAAAAAATTTTTCCAACAAAAGTTGTTTATTTTTTCACGCAAAATATGAATCTGCTAAAAAATTGAGGTGCCATTTAAAAACCAAAGTTGATCTTCAAATGACCTTGAAACGGTCAATAAATTAAGAAAACAATTATGCCATATTCTGTTCCCTCGCTATCATACAACTTTTGTTCGAAACATTTTTCATCTGACTTTTGGTTTTGAGATATTAATTGCTGGAAGTTTTAGAATGAACACCGGTATATATTTTGAAAAAAAAGAAAATCGTAGGCATGAGACCCCATCGGCTATTATAACTAAAAATAAAAACAACAGCATGTCAACTTGTTAATGATTCAATATCATTATAATAAAAATAAATTAGTTAATTATTATTTCTGTTGGATAAAAACTCTTAGTAGATTGTAAGAAAACAATTAACTCGCAATAATAATAAAATCATTATTTGCCATAGGCGTCTTCAATATTTCTATAATAAAGAAAATTACAACCTCATGAAGTTAATTGTTCGTTGATAAATAAATGTACGATTAAGATGCCCGTCGAGGGTGAGGTGGTACGATTTTCAAATATTAATAAACAAGAACGAGTACCTTTTATAATATATCTTGATACTGAAAGTATCCTTAAACCTATAGTTAAAAAATTTGGAGAGAAAAGTGTTATGTATCAAGAACATCAGACGTTTAGTATAGGTTGTTCTTTTAAATGTGATTATGATCGGGAGCTTTCATATTATAAAAGTTACCGCGGTAAAGATAACGTACGGTGGTTTGCTCAAGAACTTAAGCAGATTGTAAAAATATTGAGCCTATCTATTGGGCTATGCAACCTTTACAACTAACTGCGCAGAAAGAGGAAGCTTTTCAAAGAGCCTCGACATGTCGTATATGCGGAAATATCTTTAAGGAAACTGATATAAAAGTTCGAGATCATGCACACTTTACAGGTAAATTTCAAGGTGGTGCTCATAATTTTACAATCTCAATTATCACGATTATAAGAGCGTTCCAGTCGTTTGTCACAATCTCGGCGGTTACGACGCTTATTTTTAATTAAAGACATTGCGCAGAAAATTAAGGGAAGTATATTTTTACTTCCAGTAAACAAGGAGAAATATATTTCTTTCACGAGGAACATAGAAGGTTCAAAAATAAATTTCAAATTTATCAACTCGTTTAGATTCCTTCCATATAGTTTAGATAAGCTAGTTTCATTTTTTCAAAATGAAACGATTTCGCGACAGCAAAATTGCATTAGATCATTAAATTTTAATATGTAGAGTATAAGACAGAACAAAATTGCTTTAAGTCTTCACGATGATAAACGAAAACTATTGCCCAACACTACCGATACATTACCTTGGGGATATAATCCTAAAACAAGGATTACCTATATTTATTTTTTTAATTTTAAATAATTTTGTGCTCCAGTTTGCATTATAATCTTTATCAAATATCGATTTATATTTAGAAATTCTGATACAGTCACCTAATTTAAATTTAGGCTTATTATCATTTTTATTGCCATAATTATAAACGTTTAATTTAGTATCACTAGATACGTCACAAGGCTTCATATCTATAGTTCGATGACGAGTGTGATCGTAGAGTAACAATCGATAATTAGCAAAATATATCGAAATCCGTTATTAATTTTTGCATGAGGAATGAATTCGGCTAAATCAGCCTGCCAGAGATCATCATAGTGACGAATAATCACCCGGCGCCTTTTTAAGAAGAAGCCTTTTTAAGCCTTTTTAAAAGAGAAATTCTTTTTAGCGTTGCGATGAATTTCGTTTACTATGCCACGCTTGGACATGCTAACTTAAAATGAACTATTTTCATGGAACACATAATTTATATAATAATATTATTTCTTATTGATTTCTTCAAATTTACTTGAACAACTCTATGAAATATAAATTTGGATGGTTCACGTACAACAACATCGGTAGTTTCTTTTTCATTCTTTTAGCTGATGTCACTGCAAAATAAAAACTTGTAAAATAAAAAATTTAAATGGAAATTATTACTTACTGTTTAATATTTTATAAACTTTGTATACTCTGATGCAAATTTCCTGATGATATTCCAAATTTATATTGGGGTTTATATAAGGTAAAACCGACGGACATGACGCGGTAGGGGATACGACGCAATTGCAAGATCTCTGTTATGTTCGTTGTTATCTATGAACCTTATTACCTAAATATCCCTTAGTTCCATTGCCTACAACCAAATATACAGCAAGAAACTCAGTGTTGAACGAATCGTTTTCATGAGAGCACGCATTTTCTTCGTCTGAATCAGGTGAGCACATACAAAAGTTTTATTGGATTATTTTGAAAGTTCTGTATTATGTTTCCTCATGGATTTTTAATTCGTTTTCTGAATTTTATGGCATTGGACGCCGTCTAAAATTAATTATAAATAGTGAATTTAGTCAAAATGATCTTTGTTATGATTTAATTATTTTATAAAATAATAAAATGGTCCTTATAATTAGTGATATGACTCATATTGTGAGATAGTGATATGACGCGTGTCATATCCCCGTCTTATCTTAGGAACTCAAGTACCTATCTATTTTTAACTTTTTCAGAAATACCAAACTTCAAAGCCATGGGGCTGCGAGGGACCTGGTCGGAGGAAAGTCTTCTTACTGCTGCACAAGCGGTTGCCGATGGATCATCTATTAGAGGAACAGCAAAGGTAATGGAATACCTGAAAAAACTCTGCGCCACCGTTTAAAATCAAACAATTTTGTTAAGGGAAAACTATAACAACTACCAGTCCTTGGCTGGGATGCAGAGAAAAAATCGTTGTACACGTGACGAGACTGCAAAAGGCTGGATACGCCCCGACAAAAACTGCTTTGCGCAAGGTGACTTATAATTTGGCAGAAAGAATGGGCATACTCTCGTCACACATTTCTGTGAAACAAACCGCACTGCAGGAAAGGGTGGCTTGAAGCTTTTCTTAATCGAATTGCTTCCGAAGAGGAACTGCATTCGTCACCGGGAGGTGAATGGGATGAAAATTCATCTCATGATGAATATGAAATCGATGAAAACGAATTTTTCGAAAAGGTCGGAATCGTTGCTGTAGGCGATTATGTTCTCGTAGAGTTCGCCGGAAAGGTGAAGCCACTGTACTATGTTGGTATTGTCATGAAATGCGAAGGTCAAGACGTCACTGTTAATTTTATGAAGAGGGGAAAATTGCAGTTTATTTTTCCTCAAGCAAAAGATGAATCAATAGTTCAAATGGAGACCATCAAAAAAATTCTGCCACCTCCAACAGTACGTCGTGGCCACTTTACATTTAATGTTATATTTCCTAAAACCATTACCGTAGTTTAAGTGTTCAATGGTTTTTGAGTTTTTTATCTGACTATTATACTTTTTCAAATAAAATTGTTTTTTATTATTTTTTAATCAATTACATGTAAATCGCCATAAGCAATATCCCCAACCCTCGAAGCGTCATATTCCCAACCCCATCGGGGATATGACGCAAAATTCAACTTTCAGAATCAATGTAATTAATAATAGTTGGCACAATCAGAATTACCTATACTTCCTGCTTAAGATACGTTAGGGTTGTAGGTACAAAAAAATCCTATCAACATGAAACACTTGTGGAGTAATAACTGAAAAATTGATCAATTTCAAAATGTGCGTCATATTCCTCAATTTTACCTTACTTAATTTTTGGAGAGGGGAAGCTAACACTGCCAAATCGCCGTTAATGCCGACAAACCCTTTAACCTCATTTCTTATCACATTATAATAAGAACTACCTACTACAATAATGCCGACATATTTCACCCCAATGACCTCGTAATATTAAACCTAATGAACTTCGGAATTTAACCTCATTTCTATACTTACCGTGATCTTTAACCTCACGACTCCCCAAAACTTCGACTAAATCTTGCGCATGTGCAGTTTGGTCAAATTCGAACATAGAATTTGATTTTGAAGCAGAACCCCCATAGTTTATCTACTATTTACGTCTTCGTGATTTTGCCAACATTGATGGAAACCTCTCTTTATGGTAATTGCGTCCCTCACTTTTAGTGTATGAAAAGGAACATTTCCATTCAAAGTACGTACGCATGCCGTTAATTTAAAATATTAAAAATGTAAAAACTAAAACGAACTGAATATAAACCAATGAGAAACAACATCGCGTTATTCCAAGGACTCGCAGCATTTCTCAATTTGAACGGGGTCACCCAGAAGCATGAAATAATGACCTCTGGACCGTAATTATAAACTAGCGTTCCTTTTCAAAATTCAAGTCGGTTAACAGCGTACTACATCCGGTACTTTAATCTCAAAAGCTACTACACCGAATTTAAAAATTTCGCTCCTCCTCCTATTTCGAATTTTTGAATGAACTTAATCTCAAACGTTTGAGTTCCGACGTTTTCCAATTTCTATCGTTTGAACCACAACCGTTGCGGAAAGTTCACAAAAAGAATGGGCAGGGAATTTTTTTTTCCTTTGTGGTTTCGTATTTTTTTTGTATTTTTCGATGTCAAAATTCGAATTTTTTGGGTGCAATTAATGGCAAACTGTTCAGCATTGCTCGTACTTCAATGAGTCCCTACTACTTCCATTCTTTTACTTTTTAGAAAAAAAAATGTTGTAGAAATCCTGAATTGTATTGATATCAGCAAAAAAAATTTCCATTTTCAAATGAGAATATTACATTGTTAAACACACACTGCCGTTAAAGTTATTGCGTTAGAATAAAAAACATCGAAATAATTTTTAATAAACTTCATTGTCTACTAGAACTGCATCGAAATCTTCCAACTTTTCAATTTTGGTTATGCGATCTGGATTAATTTTGCAACAAACAGGGAAATAAGTTCCCACGATGTTTTCTTTAACCAAAACTTCATTAATCTTCGGCCATACCTAAAATAAATGTAATTACTAATAGTCAAAATATCTAACCAAAAGTGTGGATTTGCTCACCTCGCTATTTTGGCATAATAAATCTATGTTGCCCATCATGTAAAGAGCTTCTCTGGCTCGTGATAAAGCGAGAGTAACATAACGTTCCGATTTCAAACTACCAATTTTTCCTTCTTGGTTATTTCTCACCAAGGATAATAAAATAATTTTGCATTCCTTGCCTTGGAAACTATCCGCAACGCAAATTTGGACACCTTCAAGCAAATCATTGTAATTTTTGCTCTCATCGCACAAGATATGCATTTGGCCTGAATAAGCAGCCAAAATTGTGATATCTGAGGGTTCATGACCAACTTTTCTTAAATAACGCGCGACATTGATCAAAAACTTTGCTTCATACAAGTTAGTTTTGCTGTTGTATTTTTCAGTATCTTGATGCTCGTGATGGACGAAAAATACACAAGAAGGCATCCCTAAAATTCCTGGAAGATCGGTAACCGAACGACGATATTTTGATGCGGGATAAAGGTGGGGTACTAGTATTTGGGTAATACTTGCATTCATGCGATGTTGAAAACCTAAACTCTGGATCGGTACTTTAATATGAAGCATGCGTTCCATTATGCTGATACCCATATTAGGACATTTGATGGAATTATCGGCTGCATTTAAAAGTGGTTGTTGTTCGTATCCCAGTAAAATTAAGTGTTCGCAGTGCTTGGTTAAAGATATCACTACGTGGGATTCCAAAACTTGGGATGCTTCTTCCACTACCACGATGCGACATTTAAGGGTCCGCAAAGTTGTTCGGAGTCGCGCGGCTTGGGTGGTAGTCATACCCAGTACCAAAGTGTCTTTCATTATTTCTAAATCAAGCATCATTCCAATCTCGATTACTTTCCTAGTGACTTCTCGATATTCATGTTGAAGCTCAAGACATTTTTTCTGCACAAAATTCTTGTACAAATTTAACCAATAGAAGTACAATTTCCAACGATCGTCTTGGTCCATATTATGGGGTGCAAGGTAGTCCACATGGATGGGTTTAATCGGAGATGGTGAAGATTCTGGATCAATCATCTTTTTCTAAACACATAGGATTATTAAAGAGTGTACTTAACGATGAAGTGAACACTTACCTTGAAATATTGATGTTTTTGCCACAAATATTTTAACTGAATCTCCAACTCCAATTTCTTCATTTCCTCCATTTCATTAGAAGTATGAGCTTCCATTTCTAGCAATTGATCGCTAATTTGTAAAATTTCTATCCACATGTGAAATTTTGACAATAAAACAGTTGGATCTGGTTCAGCCAAAATATTAAAGTTCTCACTAGAAGTGGCGTTACCTTTCCCACTTTCAAATCTCTTCTTCTCTTCTATTATGTCATTTATAATTTCTGAAATCTAAAAAGTGGTCAGTTTGTCTCAAAATAAGATAAGAAATTTTGATGCAATAGTTACACAAATCTTAAAAGCATAAGAATAAAACAAAATCAACAAACAATGTACCTCGAATACGTGCAGATGTTCATTACGTTCATCAAATAACCATTTAACGAGATCCTCATTTGAAGCATGAGAAAACCAGCTCGTTGTAACATTCTCGTCTATAACTTTAAAATTGGTAAAATTTATGATGTTGTTAAAATTTTTGACTTGATACAAGCGATTATTACATTCGTCGAGTTGCTTTATCAAGTTTTCCAGTTTCACTGTCCAATTATTTATAATATTACGGCTTGCGTAATTTCCACTTCTGGCACTTTTCAAAGAGAAGTTCATCAACTTGTTACTTTTGCATTTATTACCAACTCGAATAATTTTATTCGTTGTTGATATCAAACCTTCCAAAAATTGATCCAGGGCTTTGTTCGATAAACAAACTATTAGGATTGGAGTTCCACTATACCACATTTTTTTTATTGTCTTCGTGCAAAAGTGTTTTGACTATTTGAAGCCCCAGGTAAGTTTTTCCCGTCCCAGGGGCACCTTGAATCATTACAAATTTTTGAGTCAAAGCAGCCTTAAACGCAAAATATTGAGTAGCATCCAATTTAAGCTGATCGGCGGCAGGCCAATTATTGCCAAAGACGTCTACTCTACTGTTTTCAATCGTGTAAATAGAAGAAGTTGGATCCAAGTAATCCGGTGATTCTACGTTAGGGAATCCCATCAATCAAATAATTTTTCATGGGAAAATCAATATCGGACATACCTTGCAAAGCTGTCAAACCCCAATAACAATGCTCAAACAAAGCATTGCTTTCTATCATTGTATAGGAGACATTCGGTTCATAAATGTTTTCATGTTCAAAGCAAATTACTAAATGCTGTCGTTCAAAATTCTTTTTAATAACTCTTCCAATGAAAACCGAAGTAAAGTCGTCTTTAGTAAAACAAATTAGAGATCCTGAGGCAAAACATTTTGAACGTGGTGAAAAAATTTCTTCTAAACTTTCCTTGCGAGAAAAATGTAAAATCACCCCTGCTTCAAAGTAAGTGAAATCCATTTTCCCGAAACTTACATCGTAGTAAATTTGTATTTCAGAAAATTCGGTGTGACTATTACTGCTCTTCATATGTTCACTGCATTTACGAATTTCCATTCTTAATGGCGCAACAAAGTTCTCTTTCAATATTCTATATTGTTCATCCAAATAGTGCTCAACATCATCGTAACTTTTCTTCACATCATTTTTATTGATGAAGATACAATTCGGAATTTAAAATTTCTGCATTCGTAGGATAAGTACTTAAGGTTCTAAAATCACTAATCGGGACTTCTTCACTTTTATCCGTCCCATTTTCTTCTTTTGGCGGTGTTTGGCGCAATTGCAATTTATCGATCAAAATTTTAATGTTCGACTTTATTTTCTGACTTACTTCAATCTTTCTTTTCTGTTCCAGACATGGAGCGATGTAGTCGACAACTTCTAACAATTTTTTCAAATTGCGTAGATCCTTTCCCGAAATATTTTCAATGAAGCCTTCACACACCACAAGAAAATTACCAAAAAATTCTTCTGGGTTGTTCCAAAAATATATATTTCTGTCTCGGTTTTCCCGCTCGCTCTCCTATCTGAACCTTCAAGTAATTTTCAAGCGTCTGCAAAAACTTAGCGTTAGCCGATACTTTCAATACGGCAATTTTGGTTTGCCTGAAAAATGATGAGCATATTTTAGACAAGATCGCAATTGTCAGGACAATGTAATCAGGTTTCAATTGGGATTCTAAAAAATTAGCAAAATCTTCTAGTTTTTCAATCAGCTCCGTAATTATTGCGCTAGAACTTTTATGACGCAATTCAATTAAATTTTCTAATTTTCCAAAATAATTTTCTTTCTGGATTTGAGAACGCCAACCTGTAGTAAGACTTTTACGCGTATGAAAACTTGTTGTCCAAGTCATCCGGGAATTAGGAGAACTTCCTGGTCTATCGCGTTCAGGACTTCTTTTTCTCCAGTTTTCCATAATGGATTGATTTAACCTAAAACATATGTTCATTAGGAAAACCACTTATGAGGTGCAATCATAAGTAAACTATATTGAACCGGATCCACTTCACCAAAAGTGAAATTTGGTAGATGAAGATGTATTAAAATAATTTTTGATATTGAGGTTTCCTATAATTAGTATTTTTTGTTCTGTTAATTGCCGGGTTTTTAAATACTATTCTATAAGTTTTCATTTCAATTATTTGGACCATTGGTCACAGGATTACAACTGGATCGTAGAAATACTTTTAATTCGCTTTTACATGTTGACGATGCATTAGCACGAAAAGCACTTATAGATTGGAATTTACATTCTACTCAAAATTGAAATTTCACATTGCACCCTCCCCTTTTTTAAAAATTACTGTTTTTGTTAAATTAATAAATTCAGTTTCCAAAAAATCTTTATACATACATATATAAAAGTGAATATTTGTATGTCTATCTCATAAAATTCTCCCCAACGAAAATTTGGTGGGACCTTTATTAAGACCACAATTTAAATTTGAAAATCACGAATTTCCCATAAGAAATACATGTAAGTGTCATGTCAAATATGGTAAATATTTTATCACCTGTCTGTGTGCTGTAGGTAGGTCAACAGTGACTAACGGTGGGGAGCTCGACAAGACTCGGATTTGATCTAAAAATGTATTTTTTACGAAATTAGTGATCCGACCATAAATTTTATTTTCTATTAATTAGGCCCTCATCTTTCATAATTCGCTTTAAAATCTAGATTTGGGTATCTTAAGTCACTACGACTTTTTGAATTTTGGTGGTGAGGTTACAGTTCAAAGAGCCAATGAGAAAATTGCATTCCAAATTAACTTATAAAGCCGTTATTTTTCAAAATTTGTGAACCAAACTCAACTTTTATTTTTTTTATCTGCTAATTAGACCCTCATCTCTCATTAACCGCTTTAAAAATGATAAAATCAAGATTCGGGTATCTTAACTGTCACCCAAATTACTAGAAAAAATCATTTAATATATCAATTTTTAAACTTACAATTTTTGGGAAATTGGAGACAAAATTATTTAAGTTATGGAATTATGTATTTTTAAACCATTTCCATTCTAGGACGCGATGGTCCTATATAGGACGGTGGGTACCTAGTACATCCTTTTGATGATTCCTTTGTTTTTTTATATTTTAAAAAAACATACTTTGTCCTCCTACAGAGCTAACGCTTGATAGATATGCAATCATATCTTCGGTGATAATACATTCTATGAAAATTTCAGCGGAAACGGAAGTAAGACAACGGGAATCTCGTTACTAAAAGCGTAACAACTACGAAAATTACATAAAACCAATAATTTTGTAGCTAAATGAAATTTTGAACAAAAAAGTCCTAGAGAGAGCATTATGTTTATCTTCAGTAGTTTAGAAGTTAAACACATCCTAAAAACAAATAATTTTAATTTTATTTTCTATTTTTTAGTGATTTTTAAATCAAGGGTTTATTCAAAAATTTGTTTTTTACCATTTTTTGTAGTTTTCTATCTGGGTATTATTTATAATATTTTATGAACCAATCAGCTGAGTAGTAAGCCAGTAATGCACAAAAGCTAAAGGATAATAATATGAACCTTTTGGCAAAATTACATGGGAACCACACAAGGCGAAGGCTTAAAAATACCCTGACCGCCTGGTGCAATTTAGAATCACCGACAAAAATATTAAATAAAATAAAAAAGTTTTAGGTTCTTGCACTTTACGGGGCAACACATCCAATAAAAATGTAGTGCAATAAAAATAGTGCGATTTTTGCCATTTGAGAGAAGAAATTCGGAGATTGAAGAAAAATTACATTTTTATAAATAATTAAAAGAAGAGTAATTGTATCGAAAAAGTGCAAGAGATCTTTTTTGTAAATAAATAAATTTCCTTTAAATTCAATTTTATTTTTCTCTAAATTATCTATTTTTCTATCTTTCCGTGGCTGTAAATCAGAATCAAAAATTCACAATTTAACGTCGTTTATTACCTAATCCTGATCCCGAATTTGTCTACATTTTCAAATACCTAAAATAAATTAAATCGCGCAAATTTAAATTGCAAAAAAAATATACAAATTATTCCGATCTACTAAGTTATTATAATTATTTTTTTTTCGAAAATTTGAAATTATTAAATTTATCCTCATAAATTGTATTTTCTATTTTTGAAAGACTCGGGGCAAAAAACATAATAGAATAATTAACAATTTTCTAGGTTCGATAAATCCAGTCGGTGTACGAAGTGAGCATAAAATTTTGAAAATAATTATCACTTACTTGGAAAACAATCACACCTCCAGTTCACTTATTTTTATCGTCAATGCCACACTGATTCATTACGTTCGCTTTTATACAGCCACCAAGTGTTCTGGGGTCTGCGCCATGCAGCGTTGTCTAACCGGGGTTCCCAAATAACTAGGAATGTCCCGTTATCATCGAAGACCTAAAGAATTTTTAGATAAAACCAATACCGTCTAATTAACGACTTGGGAGTGACAAAACGCAGTAGCAGTACGCAAACCAAAAGTTAAATTTTTGCTGATAAGCTTTATTTTGATCAACTGGAACCTCCTAGCAAAATGTTTTATACAAAATTAAAAGAAATTTTAAAGTAGATAAAATAACGTATTGACAACAGCTAATTTTTATATTTCCAAGGTGAAGCGCAGAGAAGCCGAAGGTACATAAAATTCGCGCGGAAGGAACGATATTATTAATTTAAATTGTAATCTGTAGTTTGCCTTATTGGTACCCAGTCCAAAAATAGTTTTCTATCGAGCCTTGCCAACTTGGTAGTAGGAGACTACACAAAATTTGAAAAAAATATTTACCCTTTCGTCGAGTAATTCGCAATACATGAAGACCTTTGCTGCAGGTATCGGTAATCTGAACTTTGGAGACAAATGATAGTCCTGACAAACCTCCAGAGCGGCATTCTGACTCCCCATTGCCCAACACGTGGGTATGTCATTGCATCTATGTATGCTAAATTAAAAAATATCATTCATTTGAATACGATTGAAAAATTGATTACAAATTTCTGCGACAAACATTTTTAGGCAATTAATTAAAATTTTGTTTATTTAAGCGTCATAATGTGCGGTATTCATTAAATTTTCAAGTTAGTTGATGTGTTTATGACAAATCTTATCTTGCGATGATGTGACTAACACTTCTAGATGTATAAAAATAATTATATTAATTATGCTGTTTATTAAATATCGACTATTAAGTAAATATCAGCGTTTATACGTTTTAAAATTTTAAAATTTGTTTACTTGAACGATATTGTCTGATAAATATAACAGAAGTAGAACAACGGAAAAAATTTCCAACATCTTATTGTTAGCCAAATTTAATAATATTAAAATGTTTTGCAATCAGAAGTTTGGATTTGGCTAATTTTTTTAAAACTTCTGATTTTAAACGATTTCATTTAAGGACTTATTCAATATTATTGGATGATGATAATAATTATTATTATATTCTTTGTGCAAAACCACAGAGCTGATTCCAAATTTTATGGGACCATCTCGACTTATTAGGCTTTCGTCTAAAAATCAATTAATCGATTTTTTTAATAAATAAAAAGTTCGATTCCATCATGAAATTGTTCATAACTCGCCGATACAGTGCTAACTCAATTTTATGGATTTCTTCGCTAATATAACCGTATAGAAATAAATGCTTCGAGTTTTATGTATCACCCTGTATAATATGAAAAATAGCAGAGCAATTTTTAAATGTAATTAATTATGCGACACTCGAAAACGATAAAACATTTCAAAATTTTTAATTGAAATTACAAATTATTTGTTTATTTGTGTTGTTATAAATAAATAATATGTATTGCGGATAAATTAATTAGTAATTAGTGATGTCTCTCGTGCAACCAATTTATTTTGATTATTTTTTAAAATTATTTAAGTTAACGTAAATAAGGTACATTATTATTACTAAAAAATTATTAATTTTGGTCCAAACATTTTTGTAAAACTTCCATTAGTTATTGAAAAATATCAGGTGCTCTTTTACTTGAATTCTCAAATATTATCTCTAAATTACGAAAATAAAGATACCAGAAGGATACCAGTTGTCTAACGAGTCCCGGACGAAGAACGGTAAGTCAGAGTAGAAGGAAGGGGAATTTAAGAAAAAAAAAAAAACGAAAAGAACAACAAAAGGGAGGGGTTGAATGATATCTTTTGATTCTTCCTGTTTCTTAGCGACGAATTTGTGCAAAAGTTGCGGTGGAGTGAGCCTGGCCCCGTTCAAACCACCCTGTGCATAATGTTCTGAGGTAACACAAATATTTAATAAATTAATTTTCGCAACATTCCTCGTGATAAAAAATTTTCAAAATTAAATAAATAATAATTGAAGTTGGATAGTTTTTGTAGTCCCTTGACACTCTAAAGCGAGCGGTCACTAAACAAATGTATTGTGCTTTTTGTTCAAAACTTTTCTGATAATTCTTAACAATAAGGTTAAAATTATTTCTTTACAAAGAATTTATCCTTTAAGAAAATTGTACAGGCATCACAAAATAGTATTATAAACAATAAATTATTTAAGAACAATTTTAATAGTTGAAAAACTTATGTATATAATTTTTATCGTAATAAAAATACAATCTCAATCACAAACATTTACAACTTATACCTACTTAATATCTATTTTTTTCTTAATTAAACAATAAATTATAATATGTACAAGCACCTAAAATTAACAAAATATCCGTTTAAGGTGGCAAATACCAAGGTAATTTGGCCATAACAACAAACCACGGTTAAAAACAGAGTACAGATTGTGTCGATAATATAGTATAATTTGAAGTAACAAACATTTATAGTTAATGAATAAATAAATAAACAAAACAGGCCTGCGAAAAACTGAATCGTGCCGCAGTAATGTTTTATCCGTTTAAGCTGGTTGAAGATCTGTAAAAATAAATATAGAGATTTTAAAAAACACAAAAACAAAACAATTAATAATTTTACCCGGTCTTAGCACTTTTTTCCATTGTGAGATTGTATCTACTGCCCTTTGTTTTTTAAACTCTAAAAATAAAATAAAAATGAAAACAAAAAATAAAACAATTGAATATTAATTTAAAGTACTTTTCAATTTTTCAATGGTAACTTTCCCAAACTTGCGGTCTAAAAAATGTACTACTATCCAAAATACGGATCAATTCCACATTTGACATTTTGATATTGATCTTTTGAATTAAAACACTGTTGCTCTCAAATTAGCAGTGAAAATTTGGAGTTTCCGATTTTAAAATTTTCATCGTTCACCTGTTGCATAACTTGATGATCTTATTCTGTAGATTTTGGCACTGCGCAATCTATTTGAACTGGACAATTATTAAAAAGAACGAAATTGTTTTGAAATAGCCTTTTCGCATCTGCTTCAGCCTTATGGTTCCCAAATTCTACAGCCGAGTAGCTACTATTTACTTCGTTACGATTTTTCAACCCCCACTTCTTTAATTTTTAATACCATGTGATTGCAACTCTTGACAAAATTGGTATGAAGTTTTATTGCCATGAATGTTTTGAAAAATCAGAACTTTGCTATCCTACGATAATTTTACACGTAATTTCCTTTCGCCTTTTTAAATCTCAAAATTATTGAATAACCTAACAGTTCATCGCATCGACTGTTCGATAAAATTTAAAGAAAGCGAATGAGCGGTTATATAAACCCGATGGTGTAACCATTAAGCGGATGTCGAAAATGAACCCAACGCGAGAGAAGGTTTTGAAAATGATGTCTTCAATATTTCCCTTGAGAGACGGCTCACATATACTTCCGTGCCTTCTTCCAGAAGCATTGGCCAAATTTGTTTTGCAACAACTCGTCGAAAGTACCGATTTTTAAATATTTCACTTCCTGTAGATTCCGTAAATTTTTGCAATTAAATGTTGACAAACAATACCCTATCACCATGAGTTGCATAAATTGAAGACGTAGTATGATGAAGACATGACGAAGACCATGAAGCCATGATGATTATTTTGCAAAGGAAACTTGGTAATTTTTATTACTTCGGCACTAAACGACTGCACGATAACTACTGAAGGTTCATTAGAAAATCGCATCCATTAAGTGTAGGGATGCCTGTTATCACCATCGACGTCATTTTTTAAACCAACAGAATAAAAATTTTCCAGCATTTCGTGATTTTTAAAATCGATTTTTAGTGTTATTATCGACCTTTTCTTGAGAGGTCGATAACTAACTTTTGTAAAATCATCACAGGCAAAAAGTTCCAGTTAACGTACTCTAACCAAATATCCATTTAAGGTGGTTAAAAATCTGTAAAAATAAATATTTTATATCTATAAAATAAAAATAAAGAGATTTCGAAAAAAACAATTTTAATAATTGTACCTGGTCTTTGCACTTTTTTCCATTGCGAGATTGTACTACCCTTTGTTTTTAAACTCTAAAAATAAAATGAAAATGAAAACAAAAAATAAAACAATTGAATATTAATTTAAAGTACTTTTCAATTTTTCAATGGCAATTTTCCCAAACTTGCGGTCAAAAAAATGTACAAAGCAATAATGTTTTTCCTAAATATTTATTGAACATTTTGGACAGGATCGGTACTATCTAAAATACGGATCAATTCCACATTTGACATTTTGATATTGATCTTTTGAATTAAAACACTGTTGCTCTCAAATTAGCAGTAAAAATTTGGAGTTTCCGATTTTAAAATTTTCATCGCTCACCTGTTGCATAACTTGATGATCTTATTCTGTAGATTTTGGCGCTGCCCAATCTATTTGAACTGGACAATTAAAAAGAACAAAATTATTTTGAAATAATCTTTTGGCATTTGCCGCAGCTGTATGGCTCACAAATTCTAGTCGCGTAGCCACTATTCACTTCGTTACGCAATTTTTCAACCCTCACTTCTTTAATTTCCTTAATATAGTGTGATTGCAACTCTTGACGAATTTGGTATGGAGTTTTATTGCTATCAATGTTTTGAAAAATCAGAATTTTGCTATTCCACATACATCCACCGTATAAATAACCGGCTTGTACACGGCCTCCCGAATCTCTTTAAAATTAGTGGATTCAGAATGAATGGACAGATAAACCAACTATGTAATTCGTTGCAGTCTCCAAACTTCCCTCTCAAAATTCAGAGCTTGTTGATTGGTAATCAATAAAACCCTCTTCATCAAGATTTTAAACAAAACCTCCAAATACTCCTGCGCTTCCCACAGAATTGTGGCGCTAACGGAAGAAGCAACCATGGCAGCCTTCATAGACGAACTAATCTTTTGCGCTTTTAGCATCTTTCCAATGACTTGCAGAATGCACAATTTTGCTTCATACGATTTTCCCACCAACAAATTAAAGGATTGCCTGTCTTCCTGAGCCGATCCCAGAAGTAAATTACACTTTTTATAAGCTGCCCAAACTTGGGTGTCGTGAAAACTGAAATTGAGAAAAATCAGTAAGGGGGGAGAAACATAAGTTTTTACTTACTCAAGTCGCATTGAAGAATATCGATGGAATCCAGCAGATGTTGCAATTCGTTGCATTTGGTTCCCGTTCATAAAAACTGCCCAAGTTTTTCTTTTGGATGTTAACGATGTCGTTGCGGACTTTTTGGGCATAGTCACTGTAACGTCGAGTCGAAGTTAACGGAATTCCACATTTGAGACACTTTATGTGATTACTGTATTCTTCATTTTGCAATAAACTCATCGCTTACTGTCAGATCATGTTTCTTCCAGTAGAATGATTCGAGAGTCTTCTTCGTAACCAAATACTTTGTCAAGTTTATCTCTGCCATAAGTTTTACAGAACGGCGGGCATGGGTCTCCACAGAAACCCATACATGGGTGGGAACATGATAAATTTTAACGCATGGTTCTGTACACGGTGGAACCGTGCAAATTTCGCTGAACTTGGCTTTACATTGACATACATTGTCTGGTACAGAGTTTTTACATTCCGTGCACGTTCTTACATCTGGAATGACCACACGTAGAGGAACATTTGAGTTTGCAAGGTTGACAAGTTTCTCGACATGATATCTTACATTTGTGGCCGCAAATCAAGATGAACCTACATTTTTTCTTGCAAGTCACGTGAACTCGTCCTTGGGAAACATTCAGCGCACGTTTCTGTGCATTTATGCGAGCAGCAAAGATTTGTTACAGGGTTCTTGCAAAACTGAAGCAACTTGTCGCAATAGTTTGGTAAGTTCATCTTCAGGAGGTGACAGGTAATTTTAAACTTGTAATTGTGGTTGTCCACCAATTCTTTGCATGTGACCGTGCAGGGTTCGTTGCACTTTTGCTTGTCAGGATGTCCACACTTCAATAATTTCGAGCACTCACCTCGACAGTTTTTTTATATTTGGGCTTTCGCTGCACATCATCATCACCTTATGGTCACATTCTGACAAAGTGTGTGAATCTGACGTTTAAAAATAAATAAAGAATTTCCACTCTCGGTTTTTTCCAAAAAAAAAAAAGAAAACTTACTATGTCGATGCAATCTCCACACTCTTCAAACATTTCCTCTTGCATTGTGATCACACGGTAAATTTTTATTGCACAACTGTGAACAGGAAACTTCTCCAATGGTGCGGCATTCCGCTTCATGGATGTGGTTACAACTTTGCAGCCTCCTTTTTAAAATTACTTCGCAAGGTGGGTTTCTTCGTAACACAATTTTGGGCATTTTTGTGTGTTTTGGTTCTGCAGCCTGCTGGAATTTTATTGCAGGGAGCAACGCATTTATACTAAAAGCAAAATTGCAGACATTGTGATATCCCTCACCTTTTGTTTCCCTCTTTATGTTGCGGATCGTCCTTGGTATGGCAATTGAGATTGCAGATGTGCCCACAGAGTTCAATCTTCACACCAAACGGAACCTGGCATCTGGAATGTTGCAAGTCCTTGTGACATATGTAGGTTACCAGTCACTTCGTGGCCACATGGTATGGTTGCTGCAACGGGAGTGGTGAGAATTTGAATCTACGTGACATGGTAAAGGTGCTGGTCAACATTGAGTGTAAAGCAATATCGAGCAATGATCACTTTTGCAAAGAATTCTAAAAATGGAAGTGAAATAAAAAAAGAGATGAGAAGAAGAATTCCTTACTTGGTGCACGGTTCCAGACACTAAACAACGACGTGACCGCAATCTTCGATATGGCAAGTTTTAGTGCAATTGTGTCCGCAGCTCATCAATGTTCCGCATGATTTGTTGCAGCCTCCTCGTGAAACCCTATCAAAATCTTCCGGCTTCTTGATTTTGGTAATATTGTCAGGATGAATTTGACAGCAAAGTGTTAAAAGTTTCAATAAAGCTTTCCGAATTTTAGGTCAAATCTAAAGAGGCAAAAGAAGCATTAAAACACTTGGGGAAGAACTCAAAAATACTCACTTGGCGCTTTTTGCACAACAAATCCATGTTGCCCATGATGCCTAGCTCGTGACAAAGCGACACAAACTCGATTTTCTATTTTTAAAAATCCAATTTTTCTTACCCGGTTGCTTTGCACCAAAGCTAACAAAATAATTTTGGACTCCTCTCCTTGATAATTATCCAGCACATCAATTTCAACATCACGAAGTATCGCATTGCCATTTTTGCGTTCGTCACATAAGACCAACAGTTGGGCCGAGTAGGTAGACAAAATTGTGACATCTTTGGGATGGTATCCATTTTGAACAAATAGCATGCTCGATTCAACAGAAATTTAGCTTCGTGTAAGTTGGATTTACTTTCATCCTGAGATTCCAATTCTTGATATTCGTGATGAATGAAGTAGCAACTGGAGTCCATTCCTAAAACTGGTGGAAAGTCGTCGACAGAACAATGGTTTTCCAAGTTTGTATAGATATGGGGGAGATCAATTTAGCAATTTCGGGTCGCATACGATGTTGAACACCTAAAACGTGACATTGAATTTTATTCAGAACCATTCGCTCGAACATGCCGATTCCCTAATTGAAGTTTTTTTTCATGCGATAATCAGCTGTACTTGGTCGAAGCTGTTGGTGGTCACCAATCAAAATTAAATGCTCACAGTGGTTGGTTATGGAAACTGTGACGTGAACTTCTACAACTTCAGCGGCTTCCTCCACGACCACAATTCGACACTCGAGAGACTGCAAAATAATTTAAATTTTTCATAACTTCCGTATCATTACTAGTTTGATTTCCAAGTATCTTCCATAGGTCTTCTGATGTTGAGCTTGGAGTCGAACCAATTTTTCGATCATGAAGTTTTTGTATAAACAAAGCCAGTAAAAATACAACTTCCATCGGTCATTTAGATGCATTCGATCAGGATGCATGTAATCGATGTTTGATGGTTTTTCTGGCATCCTTGTTAACTTTCCGTCTTCAAGCTTCATCTAAAAAAAGTTGTTTTAAAAATGAAGTTGGAAACAAAGTGCACTCACCTTGAAATATCGAAACGTTTGCGTTAGGTCATGGCTTTTGGTGGAAAAAACTGTAAAATAAAACCACACAAATAAATCCGTTAAATATCTGCAATGATATTTGATGAATGATGGGTTAATCATGAACATGTATTGGAGCCGTCCATCCGGAGAATTTGGTTACGAAAAATTTTCAGGCAGACCCATAGATTTTTTTTTATAAATCTGCCAGCTACGAGCTTTTTCGGCATTTCGTCTCGAATTTAGATTTGTGTTTACGCAAAGAAATTCTTCCGTCGCCGCCGCTGCGTCGTTACTGGATAGTTAATACCTTCTGTTGCGTCGCCAAGTTAATCATTTCTGATGTGTAATGGGTTTTTGAACCAAGGTTAGCCGTTATGAATTTAATTAAAAAAACATATTTTTGTATGGGTAATTTTATGGTTTTAGTTAAAAGGGTAATTAAACGTCGGAATATTTCGTATCTTCCCGTGTACTAAATCTGGGTCAAAACAACAAAATTTGGCAATATTTTCAATATAACGGAAATTTTAATTTTGTGACAAAATTAAAAATTTTGCATCCCGATAAAAATCTTATGACTTTATGGGTTTAAGAACTAGGAAAAGAAAACGCGCAATAAAATAACATAAAACTTTCTGAAATGAACAATTTTCTTGATTGGAAAAGCCCAGTAAAAATAATTTTATGAAGTGAATATAAACTTTTGAAAATAATAGTCACTTACCCAGAGAGTTAATTTCTTAATCCAAATAAAATTCTTAATAAAATCATAACCGCACTTACTACAATAATTGTCACTACCATACTAATTCAATTCCTTTGTTTCTATCACAGAAAATAGGACGGAAACTGAAGGTTAAAAATTAAAACCATCTTCAGCGCCATCTCGCCACAAGGGCACGCAGTTAAATTGGTAAAAAATGAATAATAGATAAGATTATACATTCTATTTAATTTTTTCGGTGTAATCGGCTGACCGATTCATTTTTGAATTTCAAATTTGGTTTTCTCAGCGCAGAACGCATTTCAAAAAATTTTATTTCAGTTATAAATTTCATTTGATATTATTTTCAAGAATTAATAGGAGTTATCACTAAATTCGATACCATGCAACATCCCTATTGCAAGAATTAAATAAAACTTCATTGGATTTGTCTAAAATTATTTAATGTGTCCTATGTAAATATCGATAACTACATTAAAGTAATAAATTTCGTTTTTATAATCAAAAACTATGTTTTGCATATTATAATGCTTGGTGAAAAAATATGAAATATAAAATTGATGCCTTTCACTTAAATCGGAACCTCGTGAATCACCCTAAAACTGAATGATTTGCAAGGAAGTATTACTTGGAACACAATTCTGTGCACACCATTGCACTGCTATCAAGATCTAATGTGGGACAGTTTTCTGAGCCTCGGTCTACCAGAACTGCATCGAAATCATCCAACTTTTCAATTTTGGTAATGTGATTTGGATGAATTTTGCAACAAATAGGCAAATAATTTCCCACCATGTTTTCTTTTACCAAAACTTCATTAATTTTTGGCCACACCTAAAATAAATGTAGTTAATTACTAAGAGTAAAAATAACTGCCCAAACGTGTGGATTTGCTCACCTCGCTATTCTGGCATAATAAATCTATGTTGCCCATCATGTAAAGTGCTTCTCTGGCTCGTGATAAAGCGAGAGTAACATAACGCTCCGATTGCAAGCATCCAATTTTTCCTTCTCGATTATTCCTCACCAGAGATAGCAAAATAATTTTGCATTCTTCGCCTTGGTAACTATCAGCAAAGCAAATTCGAACCCCTTCAAGCAAATCATTGTACTTCTTGCTCTCATCGCACAAGATATGCACTTGACCTGTATAAGCAGCCAAAATTGTGATATCTGAGGGTTCATGACCAACTTCCCTTAAATAACGCGCAACATTGATCAAAAACTTTGCTTCATACAAGTTAGTTTTGCTATTGTATTTTTCAGTATCTTGATGTTCGTGATGGACGAAAAATACACAAGAAGGCATCCCTAAAATTCCTGGAAGCTCGGTAACCGAACGACGATGTTTTAATGCGGGATAAAGGTGAGGTACTAGTAATTGGGTAATCCTAGCATTCATACGATGTTGATAATCTAAAATCTGGATCGGTACTTTAATACGGAGCATGCGTTCCATTATGCTGATACCCATATTAGGACATTTGATGGAATTATTGGCTGCATTTAAAAGTGGTAGTTGTTGATATCCCAGTAAAATTAAGTGTTCGCAGTGCTTGGTTAAAGAGATCACTACGTGATTCCAAAACTTGGGATGCTTCTTCCACTACCACGATGCGACATTTAAGGGTCTGCAAAGTTGTACGAAGTCGAGCGGCTTGGGTGGTAGTCATACCCAGTACCAATGTGTCTTTCATTATTTCTAAATCAAGCATCATTCCAATCTCGATTACTTTCCTAGTTACTTCTCGATATTCATGTTGAAGCTCAAGACATTTTTTCTGCACAAAATTCTTGTACAAATTTAACCAGTAAAAGTACAAATTCCAACGCTCGTCTTGGTCCATATTATGGGGTGCAAGATAGTCCACATGGATGGGTTTAATCGGAGATGGTGAAGATTCTAGATCGATCATCTTTTTCTAAACACATTGGATTATTAAAGAGTGTACTTAACGATGAAGTGAACACTTACCTTGAAATACTCATGTTTTTGCCACAAATGTTTCAACTGCACCTCCAACTCTAATTTCTTCATTTCCTCCATTTCATTAGAAGTATGAGCTTCCATTTCTAGCAATTGATCGCTAATTTGTAAAATTTGGCTCCACATATAAAATTTTGATAATAAAACTGTTGGATCTGGTTCGGCCGAAATATTAAACTTCTCGCCAAAAATGGCGTTTTCTTTCTCACTTTCAAACCTTTCCTTCTCTTCTGTTATGTTATTCATAATATCTGAAATCTAAAAGTGGTCAGTTTTTCTAAAAACAAAATTGATGCAATATTGAAGACAATATTTAACTTTATAAGATTTGGAAAATAAAAACAAGATAAACCTTATACCTCGAATATGTGCAAATCTTCACTTGGACTATCAAATAACCATTCAACGAGATCCTCATTTGAAGCATGGGAAAACCAGCTAGTTGTGACATTCTCGTCAATAATTTTAAACTGAGTAAAATTTATGATATTAAACGTTTGGATTTGATGCAAGCGATTGTTATAATCCTTGAGCTGTTTTTTATCTTTTCAAGGTTTTGTCTCCAATTATTTTCAATTTTTCGGTTTCCATAATTTCCACTTCTGGCACTTTTCAAGGTGAAGTTCATCAACTTGTTACTTTTGCATTTATTACCAACTCGGATAATTCTATTGGTTGTTGATATCAGACCTTCCAAAAATTGATCCAAAGCGTTGTTCGATAAACAAACTATTAGGATTGGATTTCCATTATACCACATTTTTTTATTGTCTTCGTGCAAAAGTGTTTTGACTATTTGAAGCCCCAGATGAGTTTTTCCCGTCCCAGGGGCACCTTGAATCATTACAAATTTTTGGGTCAAGGCAGCCTTGAAAGCAGAATATTGAGTAGCATCCAGTTTAAGCTGATCGGCGGCAGGCCAATTGTTGCCAAAAACGTTTACTCTATTCCCTTCAATCGTGTAAACAGAAGAAGTTGGATCCAAATAATCCGGTGATTCTACATTAGGAATCGCATCAATCAAATAATTTTTCATGGGAAAATCAACATCGGACATGATTTGCAAAGCTGTCAAACCAAATAACAATGATCAAACAAAGTTTTGCTCTCTATCATTGCATATGAGACATTCGATTCATAAATGTTTTCATGGTCGAAACAAATTACTAAATGCTGTTGTTCAAAATTTTTATTAATAACTCTTCCAATCAAAACCGAAGTAAAGTTGTCTTTAGTAAAACAAACTAGCGATCCTGGCCCAAAACATTTTGAACGTGGTGAAAAAATTTCTTCCAAAATTTCCTTGCGAGAAAAATTTAAAATTACGCCTATTTCAAAGTAATTGCAATCCATTTTCCCGAAATTTACATCGTAGAAAATTCGTATTTCAGAAAAATTGTGTTGACTATGATTGCTCTTCATATGTTCACGGCATTTATCAATTTCTATTCGTAATGGCGCAACAAAGTTCTCTTTCAATATTCTATATTGCTCGTCCAAATAGTCCTCAACATCATCGTACCTTTTTCCCACATCATATTTATTGATGACAATACTATTAGAATTTAAAATTTCTTCATTAGTGGGAAAAGTACTTAACGTTCTAAAATCATTAATCGGGGATTCCTCACTTTTATCCGTCCCATTTTTTTGTTTCGGCTGTCTTTTACGCATTTGCAATTTATCGATCAAAATTTTAATGTTTGACTTTGTTTTCTGACTTACTGCAACATTTCTTGTCTGTTCCAGACATGGAACGATGGAGTCGAGAACTTCTAACAATTTTTGCAAATTATTTAAATCCTGTCCTGCAGTGATGTCAATGAAGGCTTCACTCACTACAAGAAAATTAACAAAAAAGTCTTCTGGGTTGTTCCAAAAATGCTTATTCCTGTCTCGGTTTTTTCCCGCTAGCTCTCCTTTGACAATCTTCAAGTAATTTTCAAGCGTCTGCAAAAATTTTGCGTTTACCGATACTTTCAATATGGCAATTTTGGTTTGCCTGAAAAGGATGAGCATACTTGAGACAAAATAGCAATCGTCAGTACGATCCAATCAGATTCCAATTTGGATTCTAAAAAATTAGCGAATTCTTCTAATTTTTCAATCAGCTCCATTATTATTGCGCTAGAACTTTTATGGCGCAATTCAATTAAATCTTCTAATTTGCAAACACTGCCCCGTCTTTCTCTGCATAATCCAAAATACTTTCCTTTCCGCTTTCGAGTAACATGTTTACGTTTTTCACAATTTGTTCTCCATGAATTAGATGAGTTTCCTGATCGATCGCAGTCGGGACTTCTTTTTCTTGCGTTCTCCATAATGGAAGAATTCTGATTTGACCTGAAACTTATGTACAATTCTTCTTCTTCAAGTGCCATACACTTCTTTGTGGTAGGCGATCAGCTTAGCCGAAGCCAAGCTGACTTTACTAGGAATATAATTAATGGGGTGGTTTCCGTTGCCTTCCCACAGTCCAAAGATTGATATCGGACCTTTGATCACAGCAGTGTAACCGACTCGACTAGGAATCGAACCATGGTCTACCGCTTTAAAGTCGGCCGGTGTATGCTTTACGCTACACTGCTGGTTTACAATGCTGGTATGTACAATTAAAAAACAAAATAAGTATGGATAGAAGCTCGAAAAACTATATTTCATTAATTTGAATTTGAACGAAAAAAGTTGAAGCGGGCTTAAAAATAAAATTGTAGATACACGTAAATTGCGGCAGCGATTGCTGTGGGTAGTTTAAGTTTATTTTTCTACACCTGGTGTTGAAACGTCATTTATCATACTGGTTTCCATGACGCTAAATAATCGCTTAATCACATTTTGACAAAATGTGGCATTGAAAGTTTTAGTCACGGGCTGAAGTTAGAAACATGCATATTACGCATGGATTGTATTTTGTTTACAAACTGTCATAAAATAATCACTAACCTAAAAGTGTAGTTATATTGTCAACTAGTAATGCTATGTTTCAACGATGAAGGAATCTAATATGGAATAAAATGGAATTTAATATAGACTTACAAGGGGAGACCGCCAACTTCCCTCACTGAATTGATTCATTTTCATTGTGCGTGTAGGTCTTGTATTGGACTTCAACAGGTGCAAGTATAAGGGCACGCTTCTTTGCCAATTTCGAGAAAATTGAATTTGAATAATTATATATTACTGATGAACTGCATAAAAATTAACATAAATTTGGTAAGTTGTTAATGGAATTGCGTAAGATTGCAAAAAAATAAAAACATATGCGAAGGGTACTGGGATCGCATCCAGCTCCTGCCAATTTGTTTTTTTATTTATTTGTCTGGTCTGGTGTGGAGCATCCCCCAGAAACACTCAAACTGTGATAGATAAATTTCCAAACTTATGGTTATCAGTATTAAGCGATAATGGTGAAAGTTTTTAGTCCAAAAAATATAAAGCAGTGACCAAGAATTAGGGGGGAAGGGGATTATGAATTCCCCCAGTATAATATGTCATCGTTGTCAAGAAAACCAAAGCGCTATAATAAACCCTACTCATAATCTGTAAACATTGAATATTTTACCTTTCAGCATTGATGCACTGGAGGGTGTTCCACACTCCCCAGACCCCCCGGTTTATATATTTTATTTTTACCGAAAGTAAATTGAAGATTTCAGCATATCCGCTTGGCCGTCACTATAGTAACGCGACATTTTAACACTTTTATTCATAAATAGTTTTAGAAACCGACGGGTCTGGGGGGTCAATGCAAATTTAGGGAAGGGGGGTATTTGGAGATATGTAAAAATAAGACAGTCGCGGTTGCGTCAACTACTAAGCCGCCCGCCTTTATTCCACTCCAACCTAGATAAGAATTTTATTCTGACCGTCTTCCTTCGGCAGGCAGAGGCAAACCACCGTTGTTTGGCTGCCAAGAAAACCTTTCGTAGGGTTAAGGGCTCAAGAGAGAGAGAGAGAAACAACTTTTAGTATACATGTATCATCGTTTCCAAGAAAACTAAAGCTGTTTATAAAGCATCTGTTGTGTTATTTTGCAAAGATTTATTGGTTTTAAAAATTGTTATGTCACCATAGCAACGATCAAGTGAATAGGTTAACATCTTAAATAATAAAGAATAAACTATTAGACCGGGGGTCTGGGGTGTGGAACACCCTCCAGTGCCTAAGTATTGGGATGTAGAACATTAAATGTTGACAAATCAGGCATAAATGTAACGATGAGGTATACACTCAAACCTGTTTTTGTGCGGGGGATAGAAGCCGCATATAAGGAATCCCTCCAAAAAATATTTAATATTTTATTCATAATATACATTTGATAAAAAATAAAAAAATCGCACATAACCCATGTAGCACACAATCTTGGCGCGATATTGGACAGATATCGGGGCGATATCGTACATTGGTGCAATTATTTAAAGAATTCCTCCATTATAACCCCCCCCCCCATTATAAACTTACGAAATTAATGGACGTCTCCTCACCTTATTCTAACTTAATTTAATTGTAGATGGGCGGGGTTACAGTTCAAAAGGACCAATGAGAAAATTGCATTGTAGATAAATTTTTAAAGCCGGTTTTTGTCCAAATTTTATTTTTTTTTTGTGCGGTAATTACACCCTCATCTTTCATAATCCACTTTAAAAATTGTAAAAATCGGAGTTTAGGTTTATTATCCGTCCCCCAGGGAGGTTTTTTTATCACGGACAATTATAATAAAATACCCCCATTTTAAATTATTTTTAGCCCTAACCACGTTACGGTCGAAGACGACGAATGACGACATCGGAAAACATGAAGTTGACGTCGTTTATTTTGAAAATTAGTGATCCGACCAAAATTTTTTTTAAGGTGCAGAAAACGTGTCCTCTTTCATAATCCATTTAAAAAATTAAATTCAAATTCGAGAATTGTGAACGTACCCTAACCTACAGCTTTCTAATTTATTTTTAGTTACAGGTGGGCGGGGCTACGGTTGGAAACGACCAATGACAACATTGGAAACCGTATTTTTCCGTATCGGAAACCCGGCGATGGGGGACTTTTAGCTTTACTGAAATTTAAATTTTTTAGCGCAAAATGCAAAATTTTTTTTTTCTCTAAATAAAATAAATAAATAGAAAAACAATTGAACAGTTTTCAGAGAACAATAA
This sequence comes from Lycocerus yunnanus, assembly GCA_036346125.1. NCBI lineage: Eukaryota > Metazoa > Arthropoda > Insecta > Coleoptera > Cantharidae > Lycocerus > Lycocerus yunnanus. The sequence continues at coordinate 151,815 of JARFIX010000111.1, forward strand.
CTACCTAGACGAAGTAAATATAAAATTTTAAAAATAATTGTCACTTACTTGGGCAATAATCACAACTCAAGTTGCACTTTGTATCGTCAATGCCATACTAGTCATTTCGTTTGTTTTTTTCCATCTCCACAGCCATCAAGTGATCTGGAGTCTGCGCATATACCGTTTGTTTTAGCGGGGGGTTCCCAAATAACGAGACAGACGCCTAAATTGTATAAGCAGAAAATGTAAATATCAAAGTTTATTTTTTAAATTCTTGTTTTATTTATTATTAGGTAGTAAGGAAATAAATATGCAGCTACAAAATTAAGTAATGCAATAATTATTTATTTTTTAGTTCGACAAAAAAACATTAAACTGAGTTTTAATGAACCTTAATATTATTATTTGCGATTATTTATTCAGTTGACATCGACTATGCCCTTCAAAGTAATATTTTGAATTTCTGCCTTTAAAAGGCCGTAGCATCAATACTATTGATTTTTTAGTATAAGTGAAGTATTAATTTTTTAAAAACATTTGTTTATCTACAAACTAATGTAAATTTAACTATAACATAAAATAAAAGTAAACAATATAGTAACAAGATGAGTAAATTTTACTTGGGGTGTTCAGGGCACCCACCTACCTACTTAAGGGTTAAGATCCGAAATGTTAAAACAATCTCAGTTTTATTTATTAAAATAAAATAATTTTATTATTTTATTATTTAAAATAAAAAAAGAAAATTTAACGCGCTACAACTTTTGAAAACATTTTTTTGAAAACAACCGAGATTTCACCGAATATTCAAAAATAATCAACAAGGTAAGCAAGAATAAACATTCTAAATTAAAATATCCCCCCTTACCCCCACGTTAATATTATGAGTATATTTGCCATCAGGCAAATTTTTGTTTTGTTTTGCAGAAGTACGGTTCATTATTACTAAGCGCAACTTGCTCGGAGTGCTCTAAAGCTTCAAATACGAGTAACTTTATAGGTACAAATTATGAAAATAGCGGTTACTTCAATTTCAAACAAAACCCAACACTTCATACCGGTTTCACACAAAAAATTTAAAATAAAAGACAAAAACATGTTGGTAGTACCCCCCCTACGTTAAAGCTTTTGTGGACGATGTAGGAATGGCAAGTTATTTCGAATTAACCGAAGTTTGACGAAAATGAGGTTATAAGCTGAGAAAGGGAGGTACATTGTCTCTCTTTGGCCCTAATTTTTAATTCAAAAAAGTCAAAATCTGTAGTGCACGATTGTACGTTTTTGTTTTTGAATTCGTATTTTAAAAACTACTTGGAAGATTTGTCATTCCCCATTTCAAATTTTGTATCAAAAACAATGTTAATCGCTTGTGCATGATTATGTTCCTTCTATTTTTATTTGTACCTTTTTTGTTTTCGTGCAGTAATTTAGAAAGGTTGGGGGGGGGGTTAGACTGTTTTAGAGACACAACCCTGTACATACAGGATTTCGTATATACTGATGTATAATACCACCATATTATAATAATATCGACTATTTTCGTTTCGAAATTTGGACATCAGAGAAGACAACAATAAGTTTGGGGAAGGGTGGAGGTATGCTGATTTTGAACCAACGGAAAATATTTGTTAGTACTAACAAGCGTTACGTATTTTAAATTTTTGTTCTAATAAAATTTTTATATGTAGAATTGTTTATGTGCGATTTTTTGTGCCATAATTTTTTTAAATAAAAATGAAATATTTTTAAGGGACTCCTTTATGCGGTCTCTATCCTCGCACAAAAACAGGTTTAAGTGTATAAATATACAGTTGCTCTCAAAAATAAGTTACCAGAAACAAATTCAAAAAATATTGCCGTATTTTCAATGAAGTACTTATTTTTAGAATGCAACGTATACAAAGAAACTCGTGTCTCAAAACAAAAACATGTCGCCAACCCTCCCCTCCATGCTTTTTTAAATTACGAAAAAACCAAAAAGGTAAAAACAAAAATAAAAGATGCACAATCGATTCGAAATAGAAGGGGGGGGATATCCATCTAAGAAATGGGGCATCATCATCAACGTCTTTGTCAAATTTAATAATGTTGTAATACCCCACCTAACATTAGGACCAACCATGTAGTATATCTGATATCATTGTTCTTTTATTTGTTATCATTATCATTATCATAATTGTCATTGTAATTACTTTCAAGGTAATGGCTCTTGCTGTCGGTATTACAACTCTTATCGCGAACAGGCACATTGACCTTGTACTATGTATCACTCCGTATATGAAAAATATTAAAATAAGCAATTTTTAATTTACTTAAGTAATTATGCGGCACTCGAAAACGGTAAAAAGTGTTTCCTAAATTTTCTAATTAAAATTACGTAAAATTTGTTATAAATAAATAAATAATATGCATTACGGATATTTTAAACGACATTTTTAATTAATAATTAATGATGTCACCTCGTAATGAGTACCGAAAGTTTAGTTTTTAAATAAACCAAGACTTGGAATAAACAATAAACAGTAGCAGTACGCCAAGCAACCTTTACATTTTTGCCGATAACAGGCCCGTACTAGGCCGGTCTGGCGGGAAAAGAGCAAATGCCCGGTGGACTAAGTAATCGATACAAAAAAAGTAAGCAGAAAAATTGATTAGCAGGGATTTTAATTACCTGCACGAATACTTACCGGGTAACGTTTATTGTAGTACAAGTGAAATTTAATTTTTTGATCGTTGGTTTTAAAAATAATTTTGAAATTGTTAATTGCCGAAAGGAACGAAAACGTCTTTAATTTAAAATCTTTACAGTCACTGTAAATCTATGTATCTTTTAAAAATCCTGCTTCGAAGTGCTACGGTTCGGTCAGTAAAAATACTTGATCGAAGCTCTACAAGCAAAATTTGAATTTTTTGGAAGACTTACCACGTGAAAACGAAAAATACAGGTAAGGTTCAAATTATCCGCATAACTTAGACGGTGGTCTGTCTTTGATGATTAATATCGCCACATACTTTGTTATTGGGGAACCCCCGCTAAAACAAGCGCTGCATGGCGCAGATGCCAGAATACTTGGTGGCTGTGCAGATGGAATAAAAACGAACGAACGAACGAAATGAATCAGTATGCCATTGATAATAATAAGTGAAGGTTCAGTTGTGATTGTTTTCCAAGTAAGTAATAATTTATTATTATTTTCAAAATTTTATGCTCACTTCGTATACCGACTAGATTTATCGAATCTAGAAAATAGGGATGTTGCATGGTATCGAATTTTTGATTTTTCAAGTATTTTTTTTTAAAAACTTTAGGTGCTCGTAAATAGCACTGCATAGATAAAAAGTTCAGGAGACCTTCAGTTTTCTCAAAAAATTTTTATAGAAAATGATTTTTGGAATCGTGTTTTAGCGCGAATGACGTCAAAAACTATTTTGTTTAACAACTGGCAACACAGCAACTGCAGTTTGTGTTGATAATGTAGCCTATTAATAGTTTATGTAAAAATTGAAAAATAAATTTTAATAAAAACACAGAAAACTCGGAATAAACCATTTTTCCTATAATTGTTTGTGACTACAGTTTGTATTAAAATAAATATTATATTAATAAAAATACAATTTAAATGGTAAACGTTATATTTTTGCAACTGTCAAATACAAGTCGAATATTTAACTGTCAGGTCTTTGCGACGTTGTAAAATTTCCATAAAAACGTTCGGGATCACGCGTATGACGTCAGAGGCGTAATCGGCTGACCGATTCATTTTTGAATTTCAAATTTGATTTTCTCACCGCAGACCGCATTTCAAAAATTTTCATTTCGGTTATAAATTTCATTTCATATTATTTTCAAGAATTAATAGGAGTTATCACTAAATTCGATATCATGCAACCATGCAACACCATGCAATAAAGAATGTACAATTGCAGTGTGTTCTAGATATAAGTAGGTAGTAAATAAATAATAATCATAGGTAAGCTTATTCCGCATAACTAAGTAGGTTAGTAATAATTGTCTAGGTTAAGATTTAGTATAAATATGCCGAACAGCAATAAGCAAAACAACAATAATCACATGTCGGTGCTCCTGCGAGAGTAACGTAACGTCGTTGCTCTTGCAGGAGAACAATTCAATATTACGCAAAGTAAAAATAAAGTGTTAGCAAAAGTTCAAGTAGTGTTTTACTAAATGATGATTTCAATAAAAGTACTATACGATGAAAGTACTATACAATCATGCGCAAGCAATGCACAAACGATTAAGACAATTTTCGATCAAAAATTTCGAATGGGGGTGCTACGCAGAGCTGTCAAAAGCACTTTGTGAAAGTAATTCAAGTATTAATTACCAAGTACTTACTTCTTAATGTGGCAAGTATTTGAAATACCAAATACTAAGTTTTCTTAAAAGTACTTGACATATCAATTACTTAAGTATTTCACTAAGAAAGAATATTTCAATTATCAAATATTTACAAAAGTAATTCAATTGCACTCAAATCACATAAAGTACTTGAAATACTTTTAAAGTACTTGAAATACTTTTAAAGTACTTAAAGTACTTGAAATACTTTAAAGTACTTGAATTACTTTTAACATACTTAAAGTACTTGAAATAGTTTGAACTACTTAAAAGTACTTGAAAACCTTTAAAAGTACTTCGAGTACTTGAAATCCTTTAAAATACTTAAAAGTACTTGAAATAATTTCAAGTACTTAAATGTACTTGAATTACTTTTAAAGTACGTAAAGTACTTGAAATACTTTAAAGTACTTAAAAGTACTTGAAATACTTCAAAGTACTAGAAATACTTTTAAAATACTTAAAGTTAGTACTTTAATACTCAGAAAGTACTTGTTTTTTCTTTTACACGTGATCACGCTCAATTTTCTACAGTTACCTTCTGTATATTGATACATATAGGTATAGGGTGTACTTTTCCACTTGGTGGTTGGTAATGGTAATTCGGTAATCAATGGTAATGGTATATTTTGAATTTGAAATTTTTTTTGAACTAAAGGATTACCCATAGATTTGAATTCCAAAAAATAGTTCAAGTACTGAAAAAGTAATTCATTTGCTAAAAAACACTTCAATTACATTAAAGGTGCTCCAATTGCTTAGAAGTAATTCGAGTACTTTAAAAGTAATTCAAGTACTTTGAAAGTAATTTAATTACTTCAAGTATTTTAAAAGTACTTGAGTGAATTGAGTACTTGAAGTACTCAAATTTTTAAAACCCAAGTATCAAATACTTTATGGAACTATTTCAAATACTTTTGAGTATTTGAAGTACTTTTTCCAAGCCTTTTAGATGAAATACTTTCAGCTCTGGGTGCTAGAATGTCTCTACCCCCCCCCTTTCCAACTAAATTTTTAAATAATTCTAAACTAAAGAGGTACAAACGAAATACACAATCATGCACAAATGAGGTTGAAACGATTTAGACCTTTTGAAAAAAAATTCGATTAGGGGGCTAGGCATGCACCTCAAAATAAGCAAAGGTAAATTGTTACAAAATCAAAAACTAATTTGGCAGCATTTATTTTTGTTTGTATCTCTTATGTTTTCGAGTAATTATTAACAACAGTTTTTGGAAGTTTGGGGGGAGATGCTGGTAACGCGCTAAATTTGAACATTGAATTTTAAAATTTTATACATTTTTTGAACGTAAAGTAAAAATTGACGTGACATCAATTTTAAAATATTACAAAATTCAATATTGAAGCAACGTTTAAATTCATCGATGGTTGTGTTATCGTCGGTAAAGTATTTGTTATTCAAACTTTTGTAATAATTTAACTTTTGTAATAAAAACTAAAACGGCATAATGATGGTTTAATCCCGATCAAATTCAATTTTTTTCTATTTTCTTTCTTTTCTGTTTCTTTATTTTAATGTACCTCGCATGTTGTATAAAGATAACGGTAGACCCATAATTTATCTTATCCCCTTCTACAAACTAAAGTGTGATTTTAACCTATCCAATAGTTTTCTATAGACGGGATTAAATTTTGAATTAGGCAATAACCATGTGGTCATTACGTTTAAGTACCTCATTTGAATAGAAGTTGATAAAGTGTTGTGAGCTAAACGGTGCCCATCGAAAATTAAAAAGTAAGTTTTTCTCATATTTTTATTTAATTTTTCTGTTAGATAGTAGCAATTTTTGCATTTAACTCTTTTACAATAATTATCTACCAATCAAAACCTAAATTGGTGTTTTTAAAATTATTTTTATTTAAAATATTTTTCAAAAAATATTCATAAAATGGAAGGAGACATGCCATTCAGAATTTTGGTTCAAAAATGGTCTTAATCGTTCGTGCATGATTGTGTATTGTTTATTTTCGTTTGTACCTCTTTTGTTTTCGCGTAATTGAAAAAAGTTTTGGGAGGGGCTGGAAACATGTTAAATTTGAACTTTGAATTTCGGATTCAAAATTGTTCAGATCGTTTGTTCTTCGTATGCACTTGTTTGTGCAAACTTTATTTTCGTTTGTACCTCTACTCGTTTCGAGATTTTTAAGAAATACAAAAGCTAAATTGACGCGCAGGAAGATTAACGAGATTCTCAGTATTTTTTCAAAACCGAATAACGAATTCTTTGATTTTTTGATATACAGATAATCGATTTCAGATCGTAAATGGTGTTAATCGTTTGTGCACTACCAAAAAATACAGGTTTTATTATTTTTCATTGCTTCGTAGTTTTCAGAAATACAATAGCTATATTAATACCGGGAAGATTATTATTATGATTTTGATAATAACAAAATTTGAGACTTAATTGAAATGCTATTGTTTAAAATTAAAATTAAAAGTTTAAGCAATTATCTAATAAAAAAATTAGAATCGAAAATCGAAAGAAATTAGAAATTGAAGCTGTTTAAACGATTAAGATCATTTTTGATTCAAAATTCCGAATGGATGGCTAGCAAGTCTTCAGCTCCTTCCCCCCCCCCCGGCAAATAAATTTTCAACTACTTCTAAAACAAAAGAGGTACAAACGAAAATAAAGAATGCACAAACGATTTAAACTATTTTGAATAACAAATTTGAAATGGGGGGGGGGCTGGCGACATGCACTCTTTATGCAGTCTTTATTCCCCGCAAAAATGGATTTCACTGTAAAAGCTGTAAAAGAATTAAAAAATTAGGAATTAGCTTTTTATTTTTTATGCCGGACGACGGCAACGGTTTAAGGTTGCGATTACAGATTGTATCAAAATCATCGAATCATCTTGTTTGAAAAGGCTTTCTCTTTCCAACGGCAGATCTATAAGGGGGGGGAATTAAAATATCCAACCAAGTGGATGTAATCTAGAGTAATTTGAGACGCTAAATACAATATCTGATTGGTAGGATAGTTTAATTACCCCCTCCCCATTATTTTTATTATTTTTGTCTTCTTTCGGCTTTCCAACGGCAGATCTATAAGGGGGGGTAGCAATAGCCAACCAAGTAGATGTAATATAGAGTAATTTGAGACGCTCAATAAAATACCTCATTGGTAAGATAGTTTAATAACCCCCCCCCCATTATTTTTATTATTTTTGTCTTCTTTCTGCTTTTTAACGGCAGATCTATAAAAAGGGGGAGGGTTGCAATGGCCAACCAATTAGATGTAATGCAGAGTAATTTGAGACGCTAAATACAATATCTCATTGGTAGGATAGTTTAATTACCCCCCTCCATTATTTTTATTATTTTTTGTTTTTTTCTGCTTTCCAACGGCAGATTTATAAGGGGGGTTGCAATACCCAAACAATTAGATGAGTAATCTAGAGTAATTTGAGACGGTAAATACAATATTTCATTGGTAGGATAGTTTAATTACCCCCCTCCCCCCGCCATTATTTTTATTATTTTTGTCTTCTTTCTGATTTTAAACCGCAGATCTATAAGGGGGCGGGGTTGCAATAGCCAACCAGTTAGATGTAATCTAGACTAATTTGAGACGGTAAATAGAATATCTCATTGGTAGGATAGTTTAATTACTCCCCCTCCTCCATTATTTTTATTATTTTTGTCTTCTTTCTGTTTTCCAACGACAGATCTATAAGGGGGGGACTTGCAATAGCCAACCAATTAGATGTACTCTAGAGTAATTTGAGACGGTAAATACAATATCTCATTGGTAGGATAGTTTAATTACCTTCCCCACCCCATTATTTTTATTATTAAAATAAATTATTTTTATTTTTAAAATAATAAAAGTTTTTGACATAGAAAGGGTTATTAACGTAATTAAAGTATGTATCAAAACGTATTGAAATTTATATCATCATGTTCGAAAAGGCTTTCTCTTTCTAAAATATCTCGATAGTAGGATAGGTTAATTCCCCCCCCCCCCATATATCATATACTCTTTTGCAATAATTTTTTTAAAAAATAATAAAAGTTTTTGACACAGAAAATGTTATTAACCTAATTAAAGTATGTTATCAAACGTAAATTTTATTCAAAAAGTTTTTTGTTTCCAACGGCAGATCTATATAGGGGGTGCAATAATCAACCAATCATTTTAATAATCTAATTAATTGATATTTAATTAATTAGATATAATCTAGATAGAGTAATTTGAGACGCTAAATAAAGTATCTCATTGATAGGATTGTTTAATTACTCCCCCACATATCTATTATTTTAAAATTGAATGTTTGTTTGTTTGTTTGTTCGTTCGTTTTAAAATCTAAACCCTTCCGATCTCAACCAAATTTTGCACAGTTACCTCTAGGACCCTAAAGAGGTTTTCCGCTAATAACCGACCGAAAAGCTTAATTTAAAAAAGTGAAAAATTGCGGACGAGCATGAATGGATTAACGAGATTCCCATCGCCAATACCTGTAATTGATATATGGTAATTTTACGTTGGTATATTCACATTCAGTACCTACACTATTATAAGTGATTTGAAATACTGGAGAAGAAAAGCTCGGTAAAGCAACCCTGCAAAATCAAAATAACTCAGACAAAGGCAAAGTATTTTATTTTAATGAGACCCGGTATCCAGCTAGTATCATATATTTCTCTTGCAATACTTTCTTTTAAAAATTAAGAAATTTTAGGACGCAAACATTTGCTAGAAATGTCAGTATCACCATTCGATTCTTTATGTAAGCTGTTGTGATCAAAATCTTTTTCCCAACCAAAAAAATGCCTGATACGTTTGGATTGTCTCACTCTGTATATTTTAAATTGATATTAAATTTGGGTGACAGTTAAGATTTCCGGATCGGGATTTTTACCATTTTTAAAGTAGATTATGAAAGATAAGGGTCTAATTAGCGTATAAAAAGAAAATTTGCCGTCGGTTCACAAAATTTGAAAAAACGGCTTTAAAAATTAATTGGAATGCAATTTTCTCATTGGCTTTTGAATTGTAACCCCGCCTACCAAAATTAAAATTGGTTCTGGCGACAGTAAAGATACCATAATCTCAGTTTTTACAACGAATTATGAAAGATGATGGTGTAATTGACAAATAAAAACATTAAATTTGTGGTTGGTCAACAAATTTCGAAAAAATTCACTTTGAAAGTAGTTGATGTAGTTGCGTTTGTCAAAGCCGCTTGTAGCGCCCGGAGCGGAGCGGGTTTGACTAGCGCTTTACTCACTAAAAACATTCCCCAAGAACGGCCCAACTCGGCAAAGTGTGGATGTTGGCGACTGCGACTGGTATCTCTCCACCGCTTGCCACTGTCGACCCAGGCACAGAACACGTACCGGCAACACAATGTACGCCATATTAATTTACGTGTATTTCTTTTGATGGTAAAATTGCAATTTTCAAAATTAAATTGGGGCCTTATTAGAAGTCCGACAACATTCATCCTCACCTTAAAGAGCTTGCATTTATCTGTTTTTTCGTTTGGTAAAGCCATTTCTATGGGAAAAAATGTTTTTTTGATTCCAGAAATCTTAACTTTTACCTAAATTTGTAATAATTTTACAATATAAACATATAACTCTCATTTTGTGGTCAAATCTTATGAGCACGAAAACAAAACACCGAAAGTACGACTAATATAAAGTAGATGGCTCTGTAGTAGTGCTTTGACATTGGTGTTTTTGTTTTCGGCATTTTGACTTCGGTGGTTTTGGCTTAGGTGATTTTGTTTTCGACGTTTTTGTTTTCGGTGATTTTGTCAGTCTATTTTGAGGGCTTCGAGAAATCGTATTATTTGGAAGAGAGAAAAAAATTGGAAAACCGCTGGACTAAGTTATCGAGCTAAATGGCGAATATGTTGAAAAATAAGACTTTTTTGCCGATAAAAATATTTTTTCTTCAAAAAGTCACCGACTTATCAAACCGCCCTCGTATGCAAAAGCACATTGATGTAAGCTAATATTTATATTTTAAATTTATTACTGACAAAATGCTCCCTAATTTGTTTGCGGTGTTTCTAATTAAATGATGTCAAAGGAGGTCAAAGTCCGTCAACTATTAAAGTGAGATAAGTGAAATTCTTTCTAAAGTGCAAGTCCCATGTACTTCTAACACTTTTCAGAATAAATTATTGAATATTGCGGGATGCGGGGTCACTTTATGTACCATCATCATGTATCCATCGCATAACGATTGACAGTTGTAGATTTTGTTGTAGATAACTACTACATCGACGGGTGTAAGTACATTTTATCATTTTTTCTAAATATTTGCATTGTGTAAAATTCCAATTTTTCTCTGTGTCGTCTATTGGCTGTGGCATTTACCCCCATATGTTCTGGAAGCTTACATTTGATTCAAATGTAAAATCCGTGTTTTCCTACAATTTTTAATCTAAATTTTTTATTTTTTTGTACGAATAAACATTTTATTTTCTTTAGATATTGCACTTGCTTACTACAATCATAACGGTAGCACTTCAAAATGTCAAAAACACCGAAAACAAAAACATCGAAAAACAAAAACATGGAAAACAAAAACGCCAAATTCAAAAACACCGAAATCAAAATACGGAAAACAAGCGAAAACAAACACCGATTTTAAAAACAATAAATTTTTGAAAATAATATTATGGAAAATTTTCTAGTGACACCCATGAATGGGCGTTGTTTAAATTTGGTGATTTTTTTAGCTCATTTATGGTGTTTATATTTGTTTGACTAATCCGGGCCAATTTTGACTTTGACGTTTTTGTTTTCGGCATTTCGACTTTGGTGTTTTTGTTTTATGTGTTTTTGTTTTCAGCATTTTGACTTCAGCGTTTTTCGATTACACTTATCATAAGGGCTCCGTAGTAAAATTTGTTAAAATATTTCAGTAAACTTTTGTTATCACAGATTAGATTTAATTTTTTTTATAAATAATCTTAACGTATATCTGCTCGATCCATGAATTCGGAATGTCAAACGGCCCTAAGGTTGGTATTCTGTAACTCGTCCCTTCTGTAAAGGTCTTTTAGAAAATGCAAAAACTTAATTTAGTTTACACCTAAAATTTTGACACATTTTTGACATAATTTTACATGGAAACCAAGCTTTTCCGTTCATGAAAGGATCCGTTCATAAAGGACGAGTTACAGAAGACTGGCATAAATCTTTCAAATTTTAATAATAATTCACAAGAAACATTCTTAATTCTTCTTAAATTATTAATTTCTTAAAAATTTTATTCGGCGACGGCGAAACGGCGACGTCGAAATGTCCGAAACCACAAAATTTTAACTTAATAATAAAAATTAGTGGCGTATTAAAAAAATTTTGAGGAGGGGGGAACCAGATTATTTTAAAATTTCATTAATCCATTCATGCGCGTCAGTAGTAATGAGCTGATAAATTTCAAAAAATAAAAGAAATTTATAACTTATTTCAAACTAAAACTTATTTAAATTTTAAAACCGCGTGGCAAACATTATTTGTATCACTAAGGGTTTCAGAGATACAAACCGAGTCATCCTTGGGCGGGGGGGGACGCAAAAGTTATGACACTTCTTAAAATTAAACAACCATAGAAATGACAAAAATTATTTGACTTTGGCCAAAAAATTTCGTTATATCGAGGGGACCAAAATCCATTCAAAATTTCGTTACATCGAACTTCGTTGTAACGCGAGTTGACTGTAATTTTAGGCGCACTGGAAATTGTACTAGCGAGACTCATGTATGAGTGTTTTGTTATTTTTGTTAGTTCGCTTTTGGTGATTTTATTTGTTTGACCAATCCGGGCCAATTTTGACTTCGGCGTTTTTGTTTTCGCGGTTTATGTTTTCGCGGTTTTGTTTTCGCGGTTTTTGTTTTTGCGGTTTTTGTTTTCGCGATTTTGTTTTCCGGTATTTCACCTTCGGTGTTTTTGTTTTCGGCATTTTGATTTCGGCGTTTTTCGATTTTCAAATGATTCATCAAAAAAAAAAAAGTGCTGCCTAGTAAAATTTGTTAACAGTGTCAATAAACTTCTGTTATCACTGATTATTAGTATTTTACATTTTTAGTTCCTCTACAGGGCTAGAAATGAGTTACTTTAATTACTAAAAGTTACTATTTTCTCAAAATGTTACTAAAAGTTACTTTTATTTGGAAACGGTCACTTTTGTTACTTTTTTTCAAAAATACAAATTTCTGTATTTTAAAATAAACGGCTCCAAGCCGTTTTGACAAACGCAACCACGGCAAATCTCCATTTCACTCTAAAAATTATTTTCGTGAAAATACTTCTTAAATAGTCGCGGTTCAATGTTTTATTCAAATAACAGTAGTGGTACTTTTGTTGTTATTGTTTTCGATGTTTTTGTTTTCGGTGTTTTTGTTTTTGGATGTTTTTGATTTTCGGTGTTTTTGTTTTCGGCGTTTTGACTTCCGCAGTTTTTGTTTTCGGTGTTTTCGTTTTTTCGGTGTTTTTGGTTTTCGGTGTTTTTGTTTTCAGCGTTTTGACTTTCGGCGTTTTTGTTTGCGGTGTTTTGACATGGAATCGTAGTCACACAAGAAGAAATAAAATTTTCGGAGTTACTTTTTAGTTACTTTTTCTAGTGCGCAGGTTACTTTTTCTACTATTTTTAAGAAAATTTGCGTTCTGAGCCTTAGAAATAAACACATCTTACCAAATATCTGTAAGAGAGAAAGGGGGGGGGTTCAAATTAAAAAAAATTTACTGCACGGATTTTAATTTTGCATTATTGTCATTACAAATGTTTAATTTAAAATTTTAATGTTTAATTGTTTAATTTTAAATTTTAAACATTTTTCTTCATTCGCGGCCATTTTACGGCCTCCTTGCTTTTCCTCTCCTCCAATTAACCCAACGACCTCACCTGTCGCGCCACCTATTGAAACAGTAGGGCAACGTCTGCCGGAACAGCTAGTTTTTTTTATAAATAATCTTTTTTTAAAAAAACCGTATATCCGTCAGATCTATAAATTTTGAATAACAACCGACCCCAAATCTTTCAAATTTTAAAAATAATTCGCAAAAAATGTAATTAATTCTTAATTCCTCTTAAATTATTAATTTCTTAAAAATTTTATTTTTGTGACGGAGAACGGCGACGTCGAAATGTCCGAAATGTGTAAAAGATTACAGGGGCGACGGTTTATCCTATTTTTATTCAATATTTACTACCGCCCGTCGCGTCGGGGGCAGTAATGACAATGCTATATAAAAAATAAACTCAAGCTTGTTATTTACACGAAAGAGGGGGGGGCGCTAAATCTTTAATCTTACTTGCAGCGGCATAAAAGCTGTCATTTTTGGAAAAACAAAATATATCATGACATTCACACTGATTTTTGCTGTATTACCATAGAAATCAAGTTTTAACGTCGACTTTTACGTCAAGTCCTCACGTTTGAACGTGAAATCGGCCGTAAACTTTAATAACCATTGGGCATTCTGAAAAGTAGATTTAGAACGCAGAAAAGATGCATATTTTTTGTTACGGATTTGGATAGAGCACAATTTTCTGAGTATGAAAATGTAAACAAACTGTGTCCGCGAATAAAAAAATTTTTCAAGCTAATCAGTTCAAAAATTAAAAAAAAAATCACCAAATTATTATCCCCGGTTTCATAAAGGAGATTTAAAATTTAATCAATGATTAAACTTTTGTAACGATGTGACAACAATACACTCGCCTTCGGGCAACCTGCGATTAGATTATACCTGTTGTTTGATGCATGTTGCCAGCCCCCGTTTCGAATTTTTTATTCAAAAAGGTCTAAATCGTTTGTGCATGATTGTTCATTCTTTATTTTTGTTTGTACCTCTTTAGTTTTAGAATTATTTGAAAATTTAGTTGGGGGGGGAGCTGAAGACATGCTAGCTCTCCATTCGGAATTTTGAATCAAAATGGTCTTAATCGTTTGTGCAGCTTTTATTTTTGTTTGTACCTCTTGTTTTCGCATAATTGAAAAAATTTGGGGGCTGGAGACATGCTAAATTTGAACTTTTTGTCAACTTTATTTAAACAAATATCAAAATAGACTTTTTAAAAAAGTTGGAAATGGGGTGGGGGGCTAACGACATGCACCTACCTGTTATTATTATTCAACAAATTTTTTATTTAAAATTAATTAGATTTTCTTTTTTTACCTCAAGTGTACAAAAGCCTTTAATATGTTTTAATGTATTGAAGTTGATAATAATTAAATACAGTGAACCCCCGCGTTACGAATATCTCTAGCCACTAACAAATCGGCTCATAATCAAAATTTATGAACAAATCAAATGCAACAAGGCATTTTATACAGGGCGAGCCAAAATTTGTTTGTTGTTGTTGAATTATAAAATTCTCCTCAACGGAAAACTCTAACGAAGTGAAATTTTAATTGGTGATTCTGCACAAATTGTTAGGTCAACGCCGCTATTCCCAGCTCTAAACACATTCCAAAAAGTTTTTATTAATAAATCCGTTTTAAAAATTTAAAAAAAATGGCTTTAAAAGATAGGAATTGGCCGTGGTTGCGTTAATAAAAACTGACTTTCCGCAGCGTCCGCTCCGCTGCGCTACGGCCGCTACAAGCCGTTTTGACAAACGCTCTACTCTTTAAAAATATCCCCTACACCGATCCTACTCGAAAAATTGAGACGGATAACAGGGAACTGTGATTGTAGTAAGTGGGTGTCGACCAGTATTGCTAGACTTTAGAAAGCTGTGGCGCCAACTCGAAACCAAAGAGCGCCCAAAAGTCCAACTAATTGATCATATGGCGCCAAATTTAAATTTAACCGGGCAATAAAGATAATTTTAAATAAATTAAATAATAGAAATATATTAAATAGAATCTTAACTAATTAACGTTTTCAAAATTCTCTTAACAGTCCTAAATATGTATAAATGAGGGGGTCCTTGTTTTGTGACGTTTGCATGAAAGATTTTGTATATAAACTTTAATATAAAGTTTATAAAAATAAAGATTGTACTGAGCCACCTACAGTGCACGCACCAGTTATAGAATGCGTTCAAATTTTCAAATTCAAATTTTTTACTTTTAAACATTTCCCCACCCTTCGTCGCCCTGACTACGAGCCTGTGTGGAATTATATCTAGGTACGTAACGAAAGAAACTGGATTCATATTTTTAAACGCATTCCAATTTGTTGACTCATGCAAGCTTTATACGTTTTGCATCCAATTTTGGCTTTTTTTTTAACCCTTCATAATACGTATTTCATAAGACGTACATCTTTCCAGATGTAGGTAGTATTCATATTCTATCTGTGATTGGACTGTTTGCCCATTCTTTGGTTTAACATACAGGGTGTTCATACAAAAAATCACTTTCATTTTTCACTCACTTCTCAGTTAGATCTCGGTGCCAACTCTGCATTGCTATCTTTTTTTTCCTTCTCAGCATTTTCCGCTCACTGCTGGACATTAGCCTCTTTCTCGAAGAGAAAGGTATTAAGAACCCACGGCTTTTGTCTGGGTTGGGGAATGTGCCTGTAACTCTTTTTATTACTGATCTTGGCAGTCATCAACTCAGGGGGACCGCCGGCTTTCACGTCAGAAAGAGAGTCAGAGCGACAATTTTCCTTACTAGAGTCCTCCCGGGATCGAACCGGGTGCCTTTGCATCAGCATTTTATCGCTCTAACTACTAGGCCAAGACCGTCTCTCTTGTTGTTATACAGAGGAATTATTATCAAACAGGTAGCGTAAAACAAATTAAGATTAGCTAAATACTGACCACTAATTCGCTTTGAAAGATTAGTACCAACTGCACCAAACTAACAAGAAGAAATAAATAAACTACAATAATAAATAAGCGACAAAATGGAAAACGTACGTTGAAATTGATGAATTGTTAAAAGTTATAAACAGATTTTTTATCCGTTTGAAAAGCGACCAATTTTTTCGTTATGCACCTGGATAGAATTTCATATAAATATGAACCCCGGGCGGTGCCGGGTACTCTTCTAGTATTATATTATAATATGTTTTAAGGGTAAATATTTTTGAATTTATTTAGAAAAACGTCTGTTATTTTTCAAAAATTCTATTGTTTGAACTTTCAGTATATAATATTAAGTTTAAGAAAAGATGGGAGGGACCCATGAAGCTACCGTTAAGAATGAATTTAATAATTTTCTAGGTAAGTGAAATTCTAATTGAATTTATAAATAGGAAATTTTTCCACTGACTATTTTAAATAAATTTTTAGGCTAACAAGGGGAGACCGGCAACTTTCCCTCACAGAATTTATTCATTTTCATTATTCGTGTAGGTATTGTATTAGACTTTAACACGTGCAAGTATAAGGGCACGCTTCTTTGCCAATCTCGAGAAAATTGAATTTGAATAATTGAATATTACTGATGAACTATATAAAAATTAACATAAATTTAGGAAGTTGTTAGTGGAATTGCGTAAGATTGCAAAAAAATAAAAACATATGCGAAGAGTACTGCGATAGCATCCAGCTCCTGACAATTTTTTTTTTAATTTTTTGCTTATTCATTCGCCACAGTATAATATGCCATCGTTTTCAAGAAAACCAAAGCACTATAATAAACCCTACTCATAATCTGTAAACATTGAAGGTTTTACCTTTCAGCAGTGAGGCACTGGAGGGTTTTCCACACCATCCACCCCCCCGGTCACTACAACTTTGGCTTATTGGGATATTAGTTACTTGAGTGTAATTTGTTAAAGTTAGGATTAATTAGTTTTTTTAGAGATTTTTTATAGACCGGTTATGCTGATGTCTTCAATTTATTACTAATAAAAGATAAACTGCACAAACCGGGGGGTCTGGGGGGTGTGGAACACCCTCCAGTGCCTCACTGCTAAAGGTAAAACATGCAATGTTTACAGATTATGAGTAGGGTTTATTATAGCGCTTTGGTTTTCCTGAGAACGATGACGTATTATGCTGGGGAATTCATAATCCCCCAATTCTTGGTCACTGCTTTATAATTTTTGTGCTAAGAACTTTTACCATTATCGCTTAATACTGATAACCATAACTTTGCAATTTTATCTATCACAGTTTGAGTGTTCCTGGAGGGTGCTCCACACCCCCGACCCCTGGTTTCGACAATTTTGCTTTTTAATTTGGGCTAATTGGGATATTAGTTACTTGAGTGTGATTTGTTAAAGTTAGGATTAATTAGTTTTTTAGAGATTTTTAATAGACCGGTTATGCTGATGTTTTCAATTTATTACTAATAAAAATAAACTGCACAAACCGGGGGGTCTGGGGGGTGTGGAACACCCTCCAGTGCCTCACTGCTGAAAGGTTAAACATGCAATGTTTACAGATTATGAGTAGGGTTTATTACAGCGCTTTGGTTTTCTTGAGAACGATGACGTATTATGCTGGGGAATTCATAATCCCCCAATTCTTGGTCACTGCTTTATAATTTTTGTGCTAAGAACTTTCACCATTATCGTTTAATACTGATAACTATAAGTTTGCAATTTTATCTATCACAGTTTGAGTGTTCCTGGGGTGCTCCACACCCCGACCCCTAGTTTCGACAATTTTGCTTTTTAATTTGGGCTAATTGGGATATTAGTTACTTGAGTGTGATTTGTTAAAGTTAGGATTAATTAGTTTTTTAGAGATTTTTAATAGACCGGTTATGCTGATGTTTTCAATTTATTACTAATGAAAAATAAACTGCACAAACCGGGGGGTCTGGGGGGTGTGGAACACCCTCCAGTGCCTCACTGCTGAAAGGTAAAACATACAAGGTTTACAGATTATGAGTAGGGTTTATTACAGCGTTTTAGTTTTCTTGAGAACGATGACATATTATGCTGGGGGGAATTCATAATCCCCCCCCCCCTAATTCTTGGTCACTGCTATATATTTTTGTGCTAAAAACTTTTACCATTATCGTTTAATACTGATAACCATTAGTTTGCAATTTTATCTATCACAGTTTGAGTGTACTTGGGGGTGGAGCACCCCAGACCCCGTTTCTATAATTTTGCTTTATAATTTGGGTTAAATGGGATATTAGTTACTTCAGTGTGACTTGTTAAAGTTAGGATTATTTAGTTTTCTAAAGATTTTTCTAGATCGGTTATGCTGATGTCTTCAATTTATTACTAATAAAAATAAACTGCCCAAACAGGGGGTCTGGGGGTGTGGAACACCCACCAGTGCCTCACTGCTAAAAGGTAAAACATACAATGTTTACAGGTGTATGTGTATGAGTAGGGTTTATTATAGCGCTTTGGTTTTCTTGAGAACGATGACATATTATACTGGGGAATTCATAATCCCCCCAATTCTTGGTCACTGCTTTATAATTTTTGTGCTAAGAACTTTCACCATTATCGTTTAATACTGATAACTATAAGTTTGCAATTTTATCTATCACAGTTTGAGTGTTCCTGGGGTGCTCCCCGACCCCATGGTTTCTACAATTTTGCTTTATAATTTGGGCTAATTGGGATATTAGTTACTTGAGTGTGACTTGTTAAAGTTAGGATTAATTAGTTTTTCTGGAGATTTTTTCTAGATCGGTTATGCTGATGTCTTCAATTTATTACTAATAAAAATAAACTGCCCAAACGGGGGGTCTGGGGGTGTGGAACACCACCAGTGCCTCACTGCTAAAGGTAAAACATACAATGTTTACAGGTGTATGTGTATGAGTAGGGTTTATTACAGCGCTTTGGTTTTCTTGAGAACGATGACATATTATACTGGGGGGAATTCATAATCCCTAATTCTTGGTCACTGCTTTATAATTTTTGTGCTAAGAACTTTCACCATTATCGTTTAATACTGATAACTATAAGTTTGCAATTTTATCTATCACAGTTTGAGTGTTCCTGGGGTGCTCCACCCCCGACCCCATGGTTTCGACAATTTTGCTTTATAATTTGGGCTAATTGGGATATTAGTTACTTGAGTGTGATTTGTTAAAGTTAGGATTAATTAGTTTTTGTAGAGATTTTTTCTAGATCGGTTATGCCGATGTCTTCAATTTATTACTAATAAAAATAAACTGCCCAAACAGGGGGTCTGGGGTGTGGAACACCCTCCAGTGCCTCACTGCTGAAAGGTAAAACACCAATGTTTACAGGTGTATGTGTATGAGTAGGGTTTATTATAGCGCTTTGGTTTTCTTGAGAACGATGACATATTATACTGGGGGGAATTCATAATCTTGGTCCACCCCTAATTCTTGGTCACTGCTATATATTTTTGTGCTAAAAACTTTTATCATTATCGCTTAATACTGATAACCATAAGTTTGCAATTTTATCTATCACAGTTTGAGTGTTTCTGGGGGGTGCTCCACACCCCCCAGACCCCCCGGTTTCGACAATTTTGCTTTATAATTTGGGCTAATTGGGATATTAGTACTTGAGTGTAACTTGTTAAAGTTAGGATTAATTAGTTTTTCTGAAGATTTTTTCTAAATCGGTTATGCTGATGTCTTCAATATATTACTAATAAAAATAAACTGCCCAAACTGGGGGTCTGGGGGGTGTGGAACACCCTCCAGTGCCTCACTGCTGAAAGGTAAAACATGCAATGTTTACAGATTATGAGTAGGGTTTATTATGGCGCATTGGTTTTCTTGAGAACGATGACATATTATACTGGAGGGAATTCATAATCTCCCCCGAAAATTATACTTTTTGGGGTTAAAACAAAAACTTTTTGGGGTTGAATGCAGAATTCTATATTTTTAATGTAATTGCAAATGATTGCGATGCCTTCGGCATCGCCAAACTTTAAAGAACATCTCAAGTTATACTTCAAAATCCTCCAGATCCCTGGGTCTATACAAGTTTACAATACAATACAATTTTAGGACTGCGACAAGGGGGGAAGTACAGATATCGCTCACCCGGGGGATAGTTTGTCCGAAAGTGGATGATGAGCTAAAGAAAAGAACGAATTGCTAAAAAACAACTTGAATTCTTCCAGTTGTTAACATGTTTTTGCTTTTTACCAAATCAATTTTTCTACCGCTTGATGATTTATATTGTTTTTTTTGTGCATAAACTTAGACTCTTCCAACATGGTCACGAGAAACCGAAAGCGCAATCGTTCCAATTTTATTTCCTCTTCGAGAAAAAATCCAAAGGCGTTTGGTCGCTTGGAGGTGATGCTCAAGCTTGTTGCCGAGCGGGAAGCCTTCGTGGAGTTATTGAAATCCAACTTGAAACCTGATTGGATTGTGTTAATATTAGCAATTCTTTCCAAAGTATGCTCTTCGTCTTTCGCCGATAAAAAGGTTGCAGTAATTAACATAGCAGCAAGGATTTCGTTCGCACACTCTCTTGAAGATTTCGTGATCACGCTTCGGTACGAAAAATGGATAAACCGACTCAAAAACCCACAGTTTTGGGGGAACGTTGACGAATTTTTTGATAATTTGGCTGTCGCATCCAAATCTTTGATCGGGATTATTTCCACCAAGGCTTGCACAGTTCTCCTCAGATTGCTAGGGATCATTGACAACAACATTCCGACCGTCGAAGAACAACATAGTGTCACGGTGAGCGATTCGACCAAATCCAAAATAAAAACTCTGATCGAGAAATTGAATGAGGCTAAAAACTTGGAGCAAAATAATAAAAAAAGTACTACATCTCCGCCTAACGATTTTAGAACTTTGAGCGTCTATCCGACTTGCGACGAAATTTTAAGGTCGGAACCTGCGTTTGTCCGGGAAAACTTAATCGAAGGAAAATACGACAGTGTGGAGCATTATTTGGACGTACAATTCAGATTACTAAAAGAAGATTTTGTTGCCCCTTTACGGCAAGGCATTGCGGAATACTTGGATGAAAAGAAAGAGATCAGGCGTTCTAAAAAGTTTTCCAATGTTACAATTTGCCCAGATGTAATTTTCCGAACGGCAATTTTCAGGCGCAATTTTAGATTTTCGCAATGACAGAACGTTCAATCGGATTTTCCCACCGAGTTCAAAGAACATTATTGATGGATCGTTGGTGTGTTTTACCAAAGATAACTTTTCTTCAGTTTTATTCGGAAGAATAATTGACAGAGATTTTGAAGCAAAAGAAGTCGTAGTGGAATTCCAATCGGGAGATAATTACGAATGCAACGTTCCGTACTTAATGGTGGTAAGCAATATTTTCTTCGAACCGTACCATCGAGTTTTGAAAGCATTGCAAGGTATGTCCGAGATCAATTTTCCAATGAAGAGCTACTTGGTGGATGTGGTTCCGATTGTGGAGGCGCCAGATTATTTGGACGAGTTTTCCAGGTTTAGAATTGGGCCCATCAAAGATGTGAATGCGTTTGGCAATAACTGGCCGACTGCCGAACAGCTTCGTTTAAACCCGACTCAGTATTCCACTTTCAAAGCTGCTCTGACTCAAAAATTTGTTGTCATCCAAGGTCCACCCGGAACTGGGAAAACTTTCATGGGCTTGAAAATTGTCAAAACGCTTTTGCGCAATAAGAAAGTTTGGTATAATCAATCTCCAATTCTAGTTGTTGCCTTGACCAATCACGCTTTGGATCAATTTTTGGAAGGTTTGATATCCACGACGGATCGAATTGTTCGGGTAGGTGGACAATCTCAAAGTGAAAAACTGGAAGATTATACTTTATACAAAGCCAGAGAGGAATTCAAGGATGATCATCCTCGCAATCCTTACAAGACCTCCATGGCGATTACGCTCGGTCAGCTTAAAGAATGCACTGAAGTTTTGGCGATAGTTCAAGATTCCACCTGCGTGATCAAGTTTAAACGTTTTTGGGATGTAGACGAGAAAATTAAAAATAGTTGGTTTGCCACAGCTTCCAACTCGGAACTTGTGACTTGGTTGTTGAGGGATCGAAACCATGAAAACATAAAATATAAGACAGAAACTTTTGAGGTAAGTTTCTTCTTTTCGATTTATCTTTTTTCCCCAGAATTATACGCCTAATTTTTTTATAGGAACCAACAGATATGGAGGACCATAACAATTTTGAATTCGTAGACGATGCAGATTATGAATTACGTATTTCCAGTGGGTCGCAACTAATGATTTTGTTGTCTATACCAATCATAGAAGATCGTATTTTCGAAATTCAAAACGCATTATATTACTTGAATATCAAAGATATTGGTCACCAAGGAAGCGACTACAATGAGAAAAAAACGTTGGAATCAAATCTGGCCGATTTACAAGATTTTTTAACGCTTTTCAAGGTATAAGATCATTTTTTACCATTAAAACATAGTTTTTAGTTCTGCAATAGAACTAATTTTAGACATGAGCTTTTTTTGATAACTTAAAGTTGTATTTATGTAACTTGTTATTCCATATCGACGCGCCCTCTTATTTAAAATAGATTTCCAATTATTTTTATTTCATTTATTATTCAATTCGCATTTAATACTTGCCCATTTCGGCGAAAAGACGTGGGTAAAGGTCGCCCACCGACCTTCAAACAGGGGAACGTCGGGAGAGTGATCTGCCCTATGTACGAAGTTAACCGATTTTTGAGAAATTTTCCCAATTCACAGATTTTTATATTTTTTCAGATGAGAATGCACGATGGAGCCACTCAACCGCTCATGACGGAACCTCTCAACGTGAACTACGCTTCCCCCCACCTCATGGACCCCTCGGATCGCTGGAATTTATACTTCTACTGGCTGAATTTGTACAAACAACACGTAATGGAGAAGCTCGATAAACTTAACAAAGAATATACGGAGGTTTGCAAAAAGTATGAAGAATTCCAAACCCTGATAGATATAAAAATAATGCGGAGAATGTTGGTTGTTGGTATGACCACCACCGGGGCAGCACGTCTTCAAACCACTTTGCAAGCCCTCAAGAGTCCAATTGTAGTTGTAGAGGAAGCCGCTCAAGTTTTGGAGTCCCACGTTACGATTTCCTTGACGAATCATTGCCAACAGTTGATTTTACTCGGTGACCACCAGCAGTTGCGTCCCACCACAGCTGACTATTGCATGGAAAAGAAATTCAATTTGGGGATTAGCATGTTTGAAAGAATGGTCATCAATAAAATTAAACGCCATGTTTTGGGCGTCCAATACCGCATGCGTCCCGAAATTGCAGAGCTAATCGTACCCCACATTTATCCCGAAATCCAAAACCATAGTTCGGTTTTGGACTTTCCCCCAATTATAGGAATCACCTCGAACGTGTTTTTCATTCACCACGAACACAGAGAAACTGAAAATGGTGAAAGCAAATCGAATTTGCACGAAGCTAAATTTTTAGTATATCTTGCGTGTTACTTGAGACAAGTTGGGTATAAACCCGAGGATATCACAATCCTGTCAGCTTATTCGGGTCAAATTCTTTCCATGTGCAAGGAGCGTAAAAAATACAATAACTGGCTTGAGGGAGTCAGAATTTCCGTCGTCGACAATTACCAAGGCGAAGAGAGTAAAATTGTTTTGCTCTCTTTGGTGCGAAACAATGGCGAAGGTAAAATTGGATTTTGAACTGTGAGAACCGCGTTTGCGTTGCATTGTCAAGGGCCAAGGAGGGTCTTTACATCATGGGCAACATGGATTTGCTCTGTCAGAGCAGTGAGGTAATTTTTTGATCAATATTAATGTTTCTTATACCAAGTAAATTTCGATTTTAGATCTGGCCCAAAATTGAGAAAGTTTTGAAAAGGCAAAACTCTTTGGGTACTTCTTTGCCCCTTTACTGTCAGTTTCATCCCGACCAAACTATAAATATAAAAGAACCAATCGATTTTGAGAAAGTCCTAAACGGAGGATGCAATGAAATATGTGGAAGTCTGATGATGTGTGGACACAATTGCTCAGAACCTTGTCACTCATTGGATCGTGATCACAGCATGATTATATGCACCAAATCATGCTTAAGGTAGGATTTGGAAAAATATAGATTTTCTTGTTAATTTTCAATTGTAGGGAGCCGTGCTTCAACGGACACGTTTGCCCGAAATTATGCTACCAAGACTGTGGTGATTGTGTGGTAAAAATACCGCGACTTTTGGAATGCAGTCACGAGGCTGTTTTGCCATGCAACTTTAATCCAAAAGATTTTTATGCCCAGTCCTGGTAAATGCAACTCTACCATGTGGTCATAACGTATCAGATAAACCATGCCACGTTGATGTGAGCGACTGGAAGTGCTACTTTTTCTGCCAAAAACGTGTGGTAGAACCTTGCGGACATTCGTGTGAATATAATTGCCACGCTGGGACAGATCCCGAGAATCGGGAAAACTGAAATTCTCTTCATTTTGCTTCACTTTGTAAAAAAAGTGCTTTATTTTACCATCTTCTTATTTCAATAGTATCGATGCTGCAAACCATGTGAGAGGATTGCATTTGGGTGTACATCCAATGAACACAAATGTCAGCAAATGTGTTACGAAGAGTGCAATCCTTGCAACATTCCAGTGATGAAGCAGTTGGTCAATTGCAACCATTTCAAAATTGTAGATTGCAGCGCAAACTTGGATTTAGCAAAATGTTTCCAATCGTGCAGAAAATTCTTACCGTGTGGTCACAAGTGCAGAAAAAAATGTTCCGTACC
The DNA here is from genome assembly GCA_036346125.1 of Lycocerus yunnanus. NCBI lineage: Eukaryota > Metazoa > Arthropoda > Insecta > Coleoptera > Cantharidae > Lycocerus > Lycocerus yunnanus. The sequence continues at coordinate 176,720 of JARFIX010000111.1, forward strand.
TTGTGGGGAATGTCGCGAAATGGTAATACATCCGATTTGATTTTTCATGTCATTTATCTGTCATTTTAGGTTCTAAAAGTATTGCCCAACTGTCGACACGAGGTCAAAACGATGTGCAAGGATCTCCCGAATGTAAAAAACTGCCGAGGTGCTTGCCCAAAACAACTTGCATGCGGCCACATCTGAAAAAAGGTGTAACGAAAACTGCACGACCAAATGTCGCGAGATGGTTGACATCGAAGCAGCGGCACCTTGCGGCCAAAAATATAAAATTATGTGCTTCCTTCGCACTAACAAGTTACTCGATGACTGAGTTACCTCAAAAATTGCAGTGAAGTCAAAACAAAATTTTGGAATGCTCGGGAACGGACGGGAAATGTTTTCAAGGCCGAATTCATTTGGCTTGTACCGAAAGCTCCAATATTCCTCTTATATGTGGTAACGAATGCAGGATTCTTTGTTGCGATGGTGCGAATATAAGTGTTCCTTTTATTGCCCTCACCAAGTTTTGGGAAAACGAAATTTACCATGCTCGAGTCGATGCAAGCATCAAGTATGTAAAGCGAAGTGTTGGCAGAGATGTCGCGCCATGCCAAAAAGCGTGCAGTAGAACGTTGCAATGTTCACGCCCATGCATGGGTTCTTCCATAACGACAAAAAGGATGCTAGGTTTGTTTTACTGGACGAATGTAACCACGTTATCGAAAGCGAAAGTAAGAAGTTAGAAAAGTCCTTCAAGCGAGTTATGGTGCATTGTGATCCCACTCAAATTGAAAAATGCGATGAGTGCTGGGAATAACACGATTATTTGTTTCCATTCATTTGTTTTACATTTTTAATAAATTAATTTAAAGGGAACTGTTTTTTGTTCTAAAAGTGGAGAGGTGACATGGATGAAACCATAAGGCAGTGGCGACTCGTTAAGGTGGGTAGGAGAGGCAGTGGTTCTTTTAATAAAACTTGGGAGATGTTTTTAGTAAGTAAAGCGCTTATCAAAACCACTTGTAGCGCCCGGAGCGACGCGGAGCGGAGGGCAAGATGCGGTAAGTGGGTTTTGATAAACGCAACAACTTCAAGAGTCGGATTCACACAAAAAGTGATTTTTTTCCGAAATTTGTGGTCCGATCACAAATTTAATTTTTTTATTAGTTAATGAGGCCCTCATCCTTCATAATTCGTTGTAAAAAAAACGATATTCTGGTACCTTTAATGTCCTCACAACCTATTTTAATTTTTATGGGCGGGGTTACAGTTCAAAAAACCAATGACAAAATTTGCATTCCAAATTAATTTTTAAAGCCGTTTATTTAAAAAATTAGTGGGCCGACCGCAAATTTTTTTTAATGTGTAGAGAACGATGACCTCTTTCATAATTCACTTCAAAAATCATGAGCCGGTTATTATGGCTCTTTTTTCATATTTTCTAGAAGATAGAAACATAAAAATATACATTACCCTGTGGGGTCTATGCTCCCCCCCCGGGATCCCCCGGTCTGTCTAGTTTGCTCTGCACGATTCTTCTAAAATTAAATTCATTTGAGGGAAATACGCATTAGTGGGTTAAGTTTTTCAAAATTAGAATAGAAATTCATTAATTCTACCGCAATCAATGAATTTTTTTTTCGAAGTGTCACGTCACCATGGCAACGGCCAAGCAAATTACATTTTCCATTTATTTCAGATAAAAAGAAACTACTTAAATTGGAGTTAGTGCACCGGTGGCAAAACAAAGCATTAGAAAATTTGATAAAAATTCAAACTCTAAAATTTGTAAAACATTTTAATAAAATAAACTGAACAAAACGGGGGGGGCAGGATGAACTTTATGTAGAAACTGTATGGTACCGTTTCATTTTTCGTCTAATTTGAATTTGATTCTATGTCAAAACACCGAAAACAAAAACGCTTGTTTAGGTTAGGTGTACTCTCCGTTTTTTGTTTTCGACAATTTTGACTTCGGTGTTTTTGTTTTCGGCGTTTTTGTTTTTGGTGTTTTTGTTTTCGGTGCTTTTCTTTTGGAGTTTTGACGTGTTACCGTTTAATTTAACCAATTAAAACATTTGAGTCATTATCCTGATATGAAAATAAATCAAGTTCGGACTTCTTTAACCTGGCGGCTTACTATGTGCGTTAAAATGCAAAAAAATTTATTTTGAAATTAAAAAAACGAATTAAATTGATTTTCCATCCAAAATTTAAGTAACAAATGAATTGTTAAAATCAAAACTAAAAAATATAGTTTTTAAAGTCCAGGGGAGGGGGGAAATTGTCCGAACCAAACTCAAATTGTAATAGATACATTTGGAAACTTATGACTTTTAATATCAAGTGATCAATAGGGAAACTTTTTAAAACAACTTAAAATTAAAATCTGCGGGTTTGGGGTGATTAAAGAGTTAAAATATGGTGGCTTATTTTAATAAGTTTGATATCAATGTACCCTCATGTATGATATTAATAACTATTATTACCAATTCAAAGGAGTATTTTTAGTAGAATGTAGTAGTCGAAAGGAGCATTTATATTTTTTTACCTGTGCATACCTGAGTAAACCTGCTATAACAAGTTAAATTGAAAAAACTTAACGTAATACTCTCTTCGCCGTTGCTATGGTGAAGTGACATCTTTAGTCACATTGCAATAAATGGAAATTATTCATCAAACAGCAGAAAACAACAGCAAAATTTTAATTTTACGTAATTGGGAGTTCAAATAAAATCTCCGATCGTTTATTGTTTAATCAATTCCATAGCAACCGCGGTAAATATATTAATAATTATGACAATAGATGGCGCGACAATAGAAAAACAATGAAATCCAAACAAACCAAAATATCTTGAAAAATCCTTTTCTTAAACCTTAAAAATAAATACATATTTACAAACTTAAAACTAAACTTTATTTTGTTTCCAACAATGGAAATCTTTGTTCAAAGATGAGGGAGTTCATTCGTTTTGTTTTCGGAAATGCAAAATTTGGCTGTCCGTGACGATCTATTATGTATTTGTATGAGTTTTTGTGATAGAATTGACTCGACAGTGAATTCTGGTAAGTAAAGAAAGAAAACTTCATTACTATTGTTTAAATTATTTATTGTAACTGAATACCTATACCCACACTAAAGTAATAAACTGTGTTTTTTTATAATAAAAAACTATGATTTGCTTATTATGATGCTTGGTATAAAAATATAAATTGATTCCTTTCACTTAAACTGGAACATCAGGAATCCCTCTCTTCGTCTGCAAGAACTGCATCGAAATCATCCAAATTTTTAATTTTGATAATGTGATCTGGATTAACTTTGCAACAAACGGGAAAATAATCTCCCACGATTTTTTCTTTTACCAAAACTTCGTTAATTTTCGTCCACACCTAAAATAAATGTAATTTTTAATAGTAAAAATAACTGCCCAAACGTGTGGATTTGCTTACCTCGCTGTTCTGGCATAATAAATCTATGTTGCCCATCATGTAAAATGCTTCTCTGGCTCGTGATAAAGCGAGATTAACATAACGCTCCGATTGCAAGCATCCAATTTTTCCTTCTCGATTATTTCTTACCAGAGATAGCAAGATAATTTTGCTTTCTTTGCGTTGGTAATTATCAGCAACGTAAATTTGGACACCTTCAAGCAAATCATTGTACTTTTTTGCTCTCATCGCACAAGATATGCATTTGGCCTGAATAAGCAGCCAAAATTGTGATATCTGAGGGTTCATGACCAACTTTCCTTAAATAACGCGCGACATTGATCAGAAATTTTGCTTCATACAAGTTAGTTTTGCTATTGTATTTTTCAGTATCTTGATGTTCGTGATGGACGAAGAATACACAAGATGGCATCCCTAAAATTACTGAAAGCTGGGTCACCGAACGGTGATATTTCAATTCGGGATAAATATGAGGAACTAGTAATTGGCTAATTTTAGTATCCATGCGATGTTGAACGCCTAAAACCTGACACTGCACCTTAATACGGAGCATGCGCTCCATTATGGTGATACCCATATTAGGAAACCTTTTGGAATTATCGGCTGCATTTAAAAGTGCCTGTTGTTGATACCCCAGTAAAACTAAGTGTTCGCAGTGCTTGGTTAAAGAAACCACTATTTCGGATTCCAAAACTTCGGACGCTTCCTCCACTATCACGATGCGACATTTAAGGGTCTGCAAAGTTGTACGAAGTCGCGCAGCTGTGGTGGTAGTCATACCCAGTACCAATGTGTCTTTCATTATTTCTAAATCAAGCATCATTCCAATCTCGATTACTTTCCTAGTTACTTCTCGATATTCATGTTGAAGCTCAAGACATTTTTTCTGCACAAAATTCTTGTACAAATTTAACCAGTAAAAGTACAAATTCCAACGCTCGTCTTGGTCCATATTATGGGGTGCAAGATAGTCCACATGGATGGGTTTAATCGGAGATGGTGAAGATTCTGGATCGATCATCTTTTTCTAAACACATAGGATAATTAAAGAGTGTACTTAACGATGAAGTAAACACTTACCTTGAAATACTCATATTTTTGCCACAAATGTTTCAACTGCGCCTCCAACTCTAATTTCTTCATTTCCTCCATGTCATTAGAAGTATGAGCTTCCATTTGTAGCAATTGATCGCTAATTTGTAAAATTTGGTTCCACATGTTAAATTTTGACAATAAAACAGTTGGATCTGGTTCAGCCGAAATATTAAACTTCTCGCCAAAATGGCGTTTTCTTTCCCACTTTCAAACCTTTCCTTCTCTTCTGTTATGTTATTCATAATATCTGAAATCTAAAAGTGGTCAGTTTTTCTAAAACAAAATTGATGCAATATTGAAGACAATATTTAACTTTATAAAATTTGGAGAATAAAAACAAGATAAACCTTATACCTCGAATACGTGCAAATCTTCACTTGGACTATCAAATAACCATTTAACGAGATCCTCATTTGAAGCATGAGAAAACCAGCTCGTTGTAACATTCTCGTCAATAACTTTAAACTGAGTAAAATTTATGATAGTTAAACGTTTGACTTGATGCAAGCAATTGTTATAATCCTTGAGCTGTTTTTACCTTTTCCAGTTTACTGTCCAATTATATTCAATTTTCGGTTTGCATAATTTCCACTTCTGGCACTTTTCAAAGTGAAGTTCATCAACTTGTTACTTTTGCATTTATTACCAACTCGGATAATTCTATTGGTTGTTGATATCAGACCTTCCAAAAATTGATCCAAAGCGTTGTTCGATAAACAAACTATTAGGATTGGAGTTCCATTATACCAAATCTTTTTGTTGTTTTTGTGCAAAAGTGTTTTGACTATTTGAAGCCCCAGATGAGTTTTTCCCGTCCCAGGGGCACCTTGAATCATTACAAATTTTTGGGTCAAGGCAGCCTTGAAAGCAGAATATTGAGTAGCATCCAGTTTAAGCTGATCAGCGGCAGGCCAATTGTTGCCAAAAACGTTTACTCTATTCCCTTCAATCGTGTAAACAGAAGAAGTTGGATTCAAATAATCCGGTGATTCTACATTAGGAATCGCATCAATCAAATAATTTTTCATGGGAAAATCAACATCGGACATGATTTGCAAAGCTGTCAAACCCCAATAACAATGATCGAGCAAAACTTTGCTCTCTATCATTGCATATGAGACATTCGATTCATAAATGTTTTCATGGTTGAAACAAATTACTAAATGCTGTTGTTCAAAATTCTTTTCAATAACTCTTCCAATCAAAACCGAAGTAAAATTGTCTTTAGTAAAGCAAACTAACGTTCCTGGCCCAAAACATTTTGAACGTGGTGAAAAAATTTCTTCTAAAATTTCCTTGCGAGAAAAATTTAAAATTACGCCTATTTCATAGTAATTGCAATCCATTTTCCCGAAACTTACATCGTAGTAAATTCGTATTTCAGAAAATTCGGTGTGACTATTATTGCTCTTCATATGTTCACGGCATTTATCAATTTCTATTCGTAATGGCGCAATAAAGTTTTCTTTCATAATTCTATATTGCTCGTCCAAATAGTGCTCAACATCATCGTACCTTTTCTCCACATCATGTGTACTGATGAAAGGACTATTCGAGTTTAAAATTTCTTCATTCGTGGGTAAAATACTAACCGTTCTAAAATCATTAATCGCGTATTCCCGACATTTATCTGTTCCGTTTTCTTCTTTTGGCGGTGTTTGGCGCAATTGCAATTTATCGATCAAAATTTTAATGTTTAACTTTGTTTTCTGACTTACTGCAACATTTCTTTTCTGTTCCAGACATAGAACGATGTAGTCGAAGACGTTTAACAATTTTTGCAAATTGTGTAAATCCTTCCCCGAAATAATGTCAATGAAGGCTTCACACACAACAAGAAAATTACCAAAAAAGTCTTCTGGGTTGTCCCAAAAATGTTTATTCCTGTCTCGGTTTTCTCCCACTGGCTCTTCTTGCAGAATATTTAAATAATCTTCAAGCGTCTGCAAAAATTTTGCGCTTACCGACACTTTCAATATAGAAATTTTGGTTTGTCTGAAGAAGGATGAGCATACTTGAGACAAAATAGCAATCGTCAGTACAATCCAATCAGGTTCCAATTTGGATTCTAAAAAATTAGCAAAATCTTCTATTTTTTCAATCAGCTCCGTTAATATTACGCTAGAACTTTTACTGCGCAATTCAATTAAATCTTCTAGTTTGTAACAACTACCCCGTCTTTCCCTGCATAAGCCAAAATACTTTTTTTTGTGGTTTTGTGAACTCCAGCTTGAAGTAAGATTTTTATGGTTCTGAAAATTTGTTGTCTTGTACCGCCAGGAATTAAATGAATTTTCTGATGTGTCGCGTTCAGGATTTCTATTTCTCCAGTTCTCCATAATAACAGAATATTGAGATGACCTGAAACTTATGTTCATTAAAAAACACACAAATTTCAGTAAGTTTCAATAGAAGAAAGTAGATAAACTATATTGGATCTGGCACACTTTACCAAATTTTGTTGATACAATCAAATTTTGATAGACTTATAACAGGAAATTGTGACATTAACAATTCCTGTTATGAAAGGTACGCTGTCGCACCTTTCTTATGATCCCCTTGGGTTTTATCAAGTCACGTGGATGGCAAGAGGAAAGGGGACGGAGCGTGCAAAGGGATGGGAGTGGTGACCGAACCGTCGAGAGGCGTAGTAGTGGTGTGCGAGCTATTTTTGCCTAGTTTGAATTGTCTACCAAAGTTGGTGGAATTGTTTGATAATTCGGTTCGATTAGTCAACAAGTCACCAGTAAAGACGTTTTTTTGGCGGATCTGAATGTGCGATAAATACGGGCGTTTTGGAATTAATTATTCGCCAAAAATTTCATCATCTGCCGACCACTAATATCGATGCTAATATCTAAGCTAGCCGAAAACGAAGATCAAGGGCAAACACGTAAAAATAAATTTGTGTTTTCGGGGGGCGAAGGTAATTTTTAAATTACCCCAAGCTTCCATTTCAGACTGAAATTTATATAAATAAATAATACAATTGAGATTTGGTTATATTACCCAACGAATTGTTTTCTATGTGCTCTGTTAACTTCCTGAATTTTTAAATATTATTTTAATTCGAATTAGTTGGACCCCTAGACAATATTCGCTAACGCCGTCATTGATCACTGGATCACAGCAATACTTTCAATTTGCATGCATCACATTAAAAAGGACTTATGCCCGATTTTTTCACTCGTAGTTATTTTGAAGTTAGCAAACTTAAGGTTAAATTGACAAAATAATCAACGAGATGATTGATTTATTTGTTTTGTTGTCGTTTGATTGGTTATTTCGTCAATTTAACCTGAAGTTTGTTAACATGAAGATAACTATTAGTAAAGAAATCTAAATTACAAAGAAGGATGCCGTGAACAAACTATCAGATCATATTTATAATAATATTGTAAACAAGCATGTCACAATTAATAATTATGTATTATAATACTGTAACACAACAAACAATTTAACATCATTAGTTTTTATTGTCGGCCATGTTAGTCGACCTTAGAATGTAAATTTAATTTTTATGTTAGTCTATCGGCCATTTATTTTTAAACAATTTGCAAGAATTAAAGGCTGAATTAATTCTTAAAATACGGTTTGAAGGTCATTTAGACGTACAATCAATTAAAATGCACCATACAACCATTTTAAAATCGTGAATAAATCTTAACGTCGTTATAGTGAAACATTATCTATTTGTTTATACTCTGTTAACCAGACAAAGTAATAATTAAATTTAATTAAGTTATAATGTACAATACTATTAATGTGGTTTTTAAAAACTATTGATCCTTTTTATCCTTCCTATGCCGAAGATCGGCAATTTCGGACCCGGACAATTAGGCGCAGCCGAATAGGCGCGGCCGAATAGGCGCGGCCGAATAGGCGCAGGACATATAGGCGCGACCCATTTAGGCGCGGCCCATTTAGGCGCCGAGACATATAGGCGCGATCCGCTTAGTCGCAAAGCTATTACAGTATTTTTTTTTATTTATGTTCTTATTCATTATATTAGTATTATTTATTATGCAATAATATAATAGGTTCACTAACTTATTAAAACCATAGATAGATTAGCTAAGTGACGAAAAAAAAACCGTAAAAAGTCCACCGATGATTCAACGGCGGTGATTAGACGGTACGTGTGCTGTGCCTGGGTTGACAGTGACTAATGGCGCGGAGATACCAGTCGCTCTCTGAGATCAGTTGCGTCAACTTCCAAACTTTTCGAGATGGAGCTACTTGAGGGATGTTTTAGTAGTAAGCGCGTGTCAAAACCGCTCGGCGCCCCGGAGCGACCCGGAGGGTCCGCAGGGTGCGAGAGTAGGTTTTGACACGCAACCACATCAGAAACGAATTCACACAAAGTTATTTTTACTTTATCATATGTAATATATGAAAGTATTGTTTTCGTGCAAAAAATTTGAGATTTTGATGGATTTACACTTTTGAGTCCCTAGTAAAATAAGACCATTTCAAAAAATGTTGTTGTGTGTGTTGTTTGTTGTGTGTGTGTGTATGTGTGTGTGGTCAAATTTTGTGTGCGACCTACAGCAAAAACTAATAGGAATTTTCAAACAAAATTTTGGATTTTGTATCCTTATGTTGAGACTTAGAGCTGATTAGATTTTGGCTAAAATTGATTCACGGGAACTATTTTTTATTTTTTAAATTTTATTATTTAATATTAGTTTTAATTAATATTTCAAAAACTAATAAAATTTCAAAACAAAATTTAGGATTTAGCATACTTATGTCGAGATTTAGAACTATTAAATTTTAGTTAAAATTGTTTTATGAAAACTATTGTTTTTATTTTTTAAATTTTTTAATATTAGTCTTTATTTAATATTTTGAAAACTAACAAATTTTCAAAACCAAATTTGATATTTCCTATCTTTATAGCTGGAGTTAAAGTTATTTAAATTTTGGTTAAAATTGGTTCATGAAACTATTTTTTAAAATTTTTAAATCTTATTATTTAATATTAGTTTTAATTAATATTTCCAAAAGTAAAACAATTTCTAAACTAAATTTAGGTTTTCCATATTTTAATCAATATTTAGAACTGATTAAATTTTAGTTAAAATTTGTTTATAAAACTATTGTTTTATTTTTTAAATATTATTATTTAATATTAGCCTTTATTTAATATTTTCAAAATAAAAAGATTTTCAAACTAAAATTAAATTTTGTTATGTTTATGGGAGGAATTAGAGCTGATTAAATTTTGGATAAAATTGGTTCATAGAACAATTTTTTTAAATCTTTTATTTATTATTAGTTTTATTTTCATATTTCAAAACTAAAAGATTTTCAAAACTAAGTTGGAATTTGTATTGTTTATGTAGAATTAGAGCTGATTAAATTTTGGATAAAATTGGTTCATGGAGCAATTTTTTAAATTTTTATTTATATTAGTTTTATTAATATTTCAAAACTAATGAGAATTTCAAAACTAAAGTTGGTATTTTGTATTTTATATTTAGACTTAGAGCTGATTAGACTTTGGTCACTTAGGTTATGAAATATTTTTTCATTTATTATTAAAATTATTTTTTAATATTTAATAAAATTATGATAAAGTCATGGGCATGGCCACATTGGATTTTTATTTATAATATTTTTATTCGCCTAAATTCTTTGCCCTAAATGGGTCGCCAAATGGTTCGTAAACGGTATCGCGCCTAAATGGCTTCGCCGCCTAAATCGGCCGCGCAGGTGCGGAGATAGGTTTTGACAGCGCAACCACATCAGAAACGAATTCACACAAAAAGTTATTTTTTTTATTTATAATATTTTTTATTGCGCCTAAATGTCTTTGCGCCTAAATAGATCGCGCGTATATGTCTCGGCGCCTATATGTCTCGGCGCCTAAATGGGTCGCGCCTAAATGGGTTGCGCCTAAACGGTATCGCGCCTAAACGGCTCCGCGCCTATATGTCCTGGGCCTATTCGGCTGCGCCTATTTGGCTGCGCCTATTTGGCTGCGCCTATTCGGCTGCGCCTAATTGTCCTAGACCGAATGCTATAAATCAAATTGAGATTTTTAGCAATTTTGTTAATTTATTTTTTTTACCTACAACTTGTTCTTGTTAAATTTTCAGAATTTTTGTGAAAACGGTTGGTTTCTCCAAAAAATTTTGTCAAAGTTGTAGCCCGATAAATTCTCTTTTTCGATTTGGTCATTAGTTTTTTCCTACAACGTTTCGTTTAAGAGATACGGGATCGCAAGAAAAGTAAAAAAAATAAAACCTGAATTTTTTTAACATTTTTTCCCTTAATTTAATTTATAACTCGAAATCTGTTGATTCTAGACGATAAAAGATTATAACCTAATTTGTAGATAAGGGAGTGATCTGTAAAAAGTTCTAATGCATTAGGTCTAAAAAATCAATAATATCGAAGCTATGGCCGTTTGAAGTCAAAAAATCAAAAAATTACTTTAAAGGGTGGTATCCCCCTCCCCCCAAGGGTTTGGACTTGGAAAAAAAATTTATTTGAAATTTTTTTCTTTAAAGTGTCTTTATCATTATCAACAATACTTTTCACAAAATATTGAAAAATATAAAATTTCGAAACCAAAGTTTTTCTAATCTATTTTTGGTAGAATAAATTTTGGTTAAAATTGTTCAATGGAACAATTGTTTTAAAAATTTTTAAATTTTGGTTTAAATATTTTTTATTAAAAATTTAACTAAATTTTAAAAAAATTTTGGTTTCAGTTAATTTGTCAGTTAAAATAAAATTTTTTTAAAATTTGTTATGAATTTTTGAAGTTTAAAAATATGTTAATTAATATTTTAAAAATAACATTTTAACAATTTGATTTCATATGTATATGAGTTAAAGTATTAAATTTTGTAAAATTGTCATGAAAAAAATTTGAGATTTTGATGTTTACACTTTTGAGTCCCTAGTAAAATAAGACCATTTCAAAAATGTCTGTGTTGTGTGTGTTGTGTGTGTAAATTTTGTGTGTATGTGTGTGTGGTCAAATTTTGTGTGCGACCTACAGCAAAAACTAATAGAATTTTCAAACAAAATTTTGGATTTTGTATCCTTATGTGAGACTTAGAGCTGATTAGATTTTGGCTAAAATTGATTCACGGGAACTATTTTTATTTTTTAAATTTTATTATTTAATATTAGTTTTAATTAATATTTCAAAAACTAATAAAATTTCAAAACAAAATTTAGGATTTAGCATACTTATGTCGAGATTTAGAACTCATTAAATTTTAGTTAAAATTGTTTTATGAAAACTATTGTTTTTATTTATTTAATATTTAATATTAGTCTTTATTTAATATTTTGAAAACTAACAGAATTTTCAAAACCAAATTTGATATTTCCTATCTTTATAGCTGGAGTTAAAGTTATTTAAATTTTGGTTAAAATTGGTTCATGGGAACTATTTTTAAATTTTTTTAAATCTTATTATTTAATATTAGTTTTTAATTAATATTTCCAAAAGTAAAACAATTTCTAAACTAAATTTAGGTTTTCGCATATTTTAATCAATATTTAGAACTGATTAAATTTTAGTTAAAATTTGTTTATAAAAACTATTGTTTTTTATTATTTTAAATATTATTATTTAATATTAGCCTTTATTTAATATTTTAAAAACTAAAAGGTTTTCAAGACTGAAGTTGAAATTTGTTATGTTTATGGGAGGAATTAGAGCTGATTAAATTTTGGATAAAATTGGTTCATGGGGGCAATTTTTTTAAATCTTTTATTTATTATTAGTTTTATTACATATTTCAAAAACTAATGAGAATTTCAAAACTAAAGTTGGTATTTTGTATTTTTATATTTAGACTTAGAGCTGATTAGACTTTGGGTCACATTGGTTAATGGAAAATATTTTTTCAATTTATTATTAAAATTATTTTTTAATATTTAATAAAATTATGATAAAGTCATGGGCATGGCCACATTGTTTTTTTTGTTCTCAATTGTTCTCCATTTGTTCTCAAGTGTTCTGTTATTTTTTTTAATTTTGCAATAAATCATCAAAAATCGAAAAAACTTTTTTGCCAGCCCCTTTTATCGAAATTTAAATTTTTTGGTTGTTCTCAATTGTTCTTCATTTGTTCTCAATTGTTCTGTAAAAATAAATCCTTTAAATCTAATATTAACGGCGAAAACCGCGAAATAAGATTTCACGCCAGCCCCCCTTTTATCGAAATTTAAATTTTTTGTTGTTGTTCTCAATTGTTCTTCATTTTGTTTCAATTGTTCTGTAAAAATAAATCTTTAAATCTAATATTAACCGCGAAAACCGTGAAATAAGATTTCACGCCAGCCCCTTTTATCGAAATTTAAAATTTTTTTTAGTTGTTCCAATTGTTCTTTATTTGTTCTTAATTGTTCTGTAAAATTAAATCGTCTAATATAATAATAACGGCGAAAACCATATATAAGATTTCGCGGCTACTCCGCGTTTTAAAATCTTAAGTTTTACCACGTTGCTGCGAACCTTTATATTAAATAACAAATCAATTTAACTAAATAAATAAGTGGGTAAGATTTAGTATAATATATATATTATATTATTTTATAATAAATAAATAAATTAACAAAATATATTAAATTTATAAAAGCTTATTTTTCCACGTATTACACAAACGTAGTGTTTTTCATTGGACAACGTTATTGGGAAGGAATTTTTAATCAAATCATCAAATTCCATCCAACCACTGGTTTTTAATCCTGGCCGTGTAGTGTCTCAAGGAATTAATTTGATTATGAAAATCATTAATGTCTTGTACATCAGAAGCCCTGCCAATGCATATTTTTGAAAAACTTTTAGTAGATTGAAGTTCTAGCCCGTAAAATTTTCTACCCAATTGGACCTTACTTTTTGTAAAGTTTTACAGGGTTTGCAAGAAAAATGAAAAAATAAAACTAGCAATTTTTTTGACATTTCTTCTCTTAATTTAATTTTGTTCATCCTAAATAATAAAAGGTTATAACCTAATTTGTAGATAAGCAAGTGATCTTTAAAAAAGTTCTAATCTATTAAGTCTAAAAAATCAATAATATCGGAGTTATGATCGTTTGAAATCAGAAATTTAAAAATTGCTTTAAAAAGGCACCCCAAAGTTTGGACTTGAACAATAATTTTATTTGAAAATTTGTCTTAGAAAAGTGTCTTTATCACCAACTCAAAGGTTTTCCAAGGTCACGGAACACTGTATATTAAATATAGCTAACTATATACTTGGTCTGATTGGCCTGTATCATTTAAATTTTTAGTTTAAAAATTGACTAATAAGAAAATAGTTCAGAATTCTAATTTTAATATTTGTAGAAATTTGCGAAAAGAACTCTTGTCATTGTAATAGCATTATGTTTATAAGATTTAAAAAATTTTGTTTATATAGATATTAACAATTGAGAACGCATTAACAATTTAAATTTTCAAAAATTTTATAAATTTTTCAGAAATATTGATTTGATTTATTTTTAAGAAAAAAAAATTGAGAACAAATAAAGAACAATTGAAAACAACCAAAAAATTTAAATTTTGATAAAAGGGGTGAAATCTTATTTGCTTTTGTTAATATTAGATTTAAAATTTATTTTTAAGAACAATTAGAACAAATGAAAACAATTGGAACACCAAAAAATTTAAATTTGTAAAAGCTCGGAAATTTATTTGGGTTTCAATTAATTAGATAAAAATTTTACAGAACAATTGAGAACAAATGAAGAACAATTGAGAACAACCAAAAAAATTTAATTTATAAAAGGGGTTACAAAAAAAGTTTTTTGATTTTTATGATTTTTGAAAATAAAAAATACCAGAACATTAGAACAAATGGAGAACAATTAGTAAAACAAAAAAAATTGATTTTTAAAAAGGTCTAACTTCACGCACATTAAAAATGCTTGATTTTGAACTTCAAAAATTCATAATTTTGTTGAGAACATTTTATAAATTATTACCTAAAAACTCTTTTTTAAAAAGTGGGAATAACATTAATTTATTTAATTAAAAATATTTAAACCAAAATTGCAAATTATTGATTTGTTTAAAACAATTAGTATTTTAAATAAATTTTCGAACGCGAACAATTGATAACCATTTGAATTCGTTTAATAAAAATAATTATTCAGCTTGGAACAAATCCATTAAGTTAATAAAATTCGATTACGTTAATATTTAATTAAAATTTTTATCGAAAACCGGCCATATTGAAAACGATTTAAAATTTTTTACATTTTTTCAAATATTTCAGCACCAATGATACCACATCAAAGTGTCATTGAGCGAATTTGTTTAATATTTTTCAAATTACGTAATTTTATGAAATTATGAAGTTGAAATAATTATCACATTTTACCCGTTTAAAATAATGTTTCAGCGACCTCAAAATCTTCTATTAAGTTAATTGGAATTGAATCGCCTTAATATTTATTAACTTGTTTAAAAAAAAACCGTCTCTTTTGTTTAAATAAGTAATAAACAATTTCGTCACATTTATTCAAAATTTAAAAAAAAATGAAAACAAAAAATGGCAAACTTGGAAAAATTAATGGATTTTTTCCAAAAACCGAAAAACTTTATAAACTGTGAGTTTGAATATATTTTTTTAATTTTTTTCAGAAAAGCGCGTTTAAAAACGAAAAGTTAAAAAAAACGTGTTCATTAGTTAATTTTTGGAAAAAATACACATTTTTTTTTTAAATTCATAACTAAAAAAAATGATTTTAGCCCTCATATACAGATTAAATTTAAAAAATTAACAATTTTCTTGATTCGATAAACCCAGGTTATACGAAATATTTTAAAACTTTTTGTTTAAATAATTATATCTAATTATCACTTACTAGGAAAACAATCACCACTCAAACTGCATTGTCAATATCATTCTGATTCATTTCGTTTGTTTTTATTTTATTATGTGATTTGCTTGGGAACCCCCGGAACAAGCTGGGGTTCACAATAATTAACAAAAAATGTCCCGTTATCAGAGATAATTATAATGACTAACAGATATGCGGAAAACTTGAAAGAAATATTAAAAAAAAAATTAAAAATTGGATAAACAAAAAATGTAAATAGCAGAGTTTATACTTTAAATTATTCTTGTTTTGTTTTTTATTACATATACAGGGTGTCCTCGTGACCGTGAAAACTTTTGAGTTGGAGATAAAGGACACTTTTCTAAAACAAATTTTTCAAATAAAATTTGTGTCCAAGTCCAAACCCTTGAGGGGTACCTCCATTTAAAGCAATTTTTTGAATTTCTGTCTTCAAACGGTCATAGCTCCGATATTATTGATTTTTTTGACTTAATAGATTAGAACTTTCTTAAAGATCACTCGCTTATCTATAAATTAGGTTATAACCTTCTATTGTCTAGGATAACAAATTTGAGTTATGAATTAAATTAAGAGAGGAAATGTCAAAAAATTGCAAGTTTAATTTTTTACCTTTCTTGAGAATCCTGTATCTTTTAAACGAAATACTTACAAAAAAACCAACGGCCAATTCGGATAGAAAATTTAACGGCTATAACTTTAGTCTAGTAAATTTTTTGGAAAACCAACCCATTTCACAGAAAACCCCAAAATAATCAACAAGGTCGGTACAAAAAATTTAATACTTATACAGGATGCTTCCGTGTCTACGGTAAATCTTTGAGGTTGTGATAAAGGACACTTTTCTAAGACAAATTTTCAAATAAAACTTTTGTCCAAGTCGAAACCCGACTTAGGTTGTACGCCTTCCAATGATTTATGAAAGGATTTAATTTGAAATATATTTAATTATCTAAAACTGATTTCAATTTTATCCTATAAACAACTTTCGAGTTATGAATTAAATTGGATTAAATGTTAAAAATTTGGGGTTTATTTTTCGTTTTTGAAAGTATCTTTAAACGAAATATTTACCCAAACCAATTTGCTAGAAAATTTATAATTTAGTTTAAAATTTTGAAAATCAACCCTTTTACAAAATCCCAAAATAATGAAAGTAAAAATTGGTTTTAAAGAGTGGTTTCTCTTCAAATTTAACTAACAAAATTTTATTTAAAATAATCTTGAAAGTGTTTCATAAAACTAATTTACATACACGGAGAACCTGTAGACTATTAACTTTTTGAGACCTTATTCAATTTCATTTTCTGTAAAATGGTTGGTTTTCAAAAATTGTCTAAAGTTTTACCCGTCAAATTTGCTATCCGAATTTTATTTTTTAAATTTAGTTTAAAAATACGGTTTATCAAAACGAAAACATAAAACGGACTGACACTTCCTTAATTTAATTCATAACTCAAAATCGTTTATCCAGACAATCGGATTTTAATTTGTAAAATGAGTATCTTTAAAAGTTTAATCTATTAAGTTAAATAAAATATTTACGGTATAAGGCCGTTTGAAGACAGAAATTCAAAATTGCTTTAAAGAGAGGTACCCCTCATGGGCTTCGACTTGAACAAAAATTTTCTTAAAAAGTATTCTTTATCCCACCTCAAAGGTTCTCCACGGTCACGGGGACACCCTGTATGTAAGTAGTAAATATGCAGATAGCTACAAAATCGGATAATACAATAAATTTTATTTTTATTTCGACAAAAAACGTTAAACTGAGCTTTAATTAAGTTCATTATTATTATCCGCGATTGGAGACAAATGACCCCCCCCCTCCTTAATGCCATTGCATGCATACTAAATTAAACAGTTATCATTAATTTGAATGAAATTGAAAAACTGATTATAAATTGCTACAACAAACAATTTTAACATTTTTAAACAAATTCTATATTATGCGGTATTCATAAAACTTGCAAATTAGTGTAGAAGTGTTTATGTCAAATCTTATCTTGTAATGATACGACTAACACTTTTGAATGTATAAAAATAAATATATTCCATGAAATAATTAAGCTGATAATTAGTTAAGTACTAATTCTACTATGTTTTAATGACTGATGATTAATTTTTAATTATCTATAATTGATTTATTATAATTATTTTTTTAAATTTTGGAAGAAATTTTCAATAAAATTCTATTTCAATTTTTGTGAAATTATATACAGGGTGAATGACCTCATCAATTTATTAATACAATAAATTTTAAATTTTATCTTATTATCAATGTGTGCACTTATCAATAATAAACAATAAATAATCAAACAACAGGTAATTTTACGACAGAAGGAGAAAACAATTGCAATTATTGACATTGTCTAAGGTTTTAGATTTTAAATGCTGACTTTTAATGAATCAATTTATTTTAATAGCTTCAATCGAATATTACTCGAAAAGGGTGGCAGTAATAAAAAATTTCCTATAAAAGTTGATTATTTTAAAAAATTTTTAACGCTACTACATTTGACATATGGTGCCATTTAAAATTCTGAAGTTTATCCACTGGGATCCCGATTATTCCGGGAAATAATAGTATCACCATTCGATTTTTACAATGGCTTTTGTGATAAATTTTTGGCGCAACTCTCTACGACTAACCGATTTTGAAAAATGACTGATACCGGTGGTCTCATTCACCCTGTATATTATTAACCTCTGAAATTAATCTTAGATTAAAATTTTCAAAATTATAGGTTAATTAAAATTAATTGTTATTAAACGTCTGATGACAGCATTAACCATTGCTGAAAGCTCACGAATTATTTCGTTTTATTATTTATTTAACCTATTAATTTTCTAAATAGTTTATTAACTTGTGAAATAATATGTTGAATTTACCAGCTAAGTGAAATTTGAAAAATTTCCGACTTACATTGTAACAATGTACAACGGTGTCTTAGACTAAAAATGTAAGTTGGAAAATTTTCAAATTTCACTTTAAAAATTGTTTATTCAACCTATTAATTTTAAAAATTTTAATCTAATATTTTAATTTTATAAAATTAAAATTGCCCCGTTCTATCGTAAATTTCTTGCAAGAATAAAATTCAATTTTGAAAATCACGATTTTCCCATAAGAAACACATGTCAGTGTATTAGTACGTCATATTCAAACACATTCTATCACCAGTACGTGTGCTGTAGGTGGGTCGACACCCACAACCGAGGAGGAGGTAGTAAAGCGTTTGTGAAAACGGCCCATAGCGGCCGAAAGAGAGACCGAAGCTTAGAGTCGGTTTTGACTAACGCAACCACGGTAAATTTTGGATTGACCCTAAAAGTGTATTTTTTCTAAAATTTGTGAACCGACCACAAATTTTATTATTTTAAACTGATAATTAAACCATCATCTTTTATAATTTGTTTTAAAAATCTACATTCGGGTATCTTAACTGTTATCACTTTAATTTTGATGAGCAAAAGAGCCAATAAGAAAATTGCATTGCATTCCAAAATTAATTTTCAAAGCCGTTTTTTTCGGTAATTTTTGAACCGTTTGCAAATTATAATTTTTAAACCCATTGAGATACTATTATTATTTTTCATAATTTGCCAAAAAATGGCGAAAATTGCAATTAGGGTTGATCGACTTTCGTTAAATTTTTACTGCATTCTTGATTACAACAATGGGCTACAACAGCGCAAAAAATATATGATAAATTCGCCTGTTGTTTTAGATGATTTTCTTTTCCCTTTGCCGACTAACTATTTCTAATACATAATTATAAACAGCACAAACTAGAAAGGGGGGGGGAGGTCCGAGGTTAAGAAGAAAGAAGATTAAAAGAAGTATGTAACTTTTGTTTTAAATTATAACATCAAATTTTCCAAATAAATTCTCCGATTTCTTCAGGGATTCCCTGATTCACATTGATAATTTTCCCTGACTTCAAAACTTAGTTATAAAAAACAAAAATCAAATATAAACAAAATCAATCAAATTTTTAAACAAAACAGCAGAGTTATTGAACAAAAAAGTTGAATTATTTAATAAAACAGTTGCAGTTTTGGGTGATTGTTCAAGTGATATTGTTCAAAACAGTTGAATTGCCGAAAAAACAGTAGAATTATTGAAAATTCTGTTGAATTGTTATAGAAACAGCTTGATTCTTAATAACGAAAAATTAAGTTGTTGAATCAAGGATAATTGAATCATTGAACCAAAAACAATTGAATTATGAAACCAAAAACAATTAAATGTGCAACAAAATAATTGAAATGTTGATAAATTAAGTTGAATTATTTGAACCAAACAACTGAATAACTTGAACCAAACAGCTGAATTATTGAACTAAACAGCTTTAAATTTATTAAACAAAGCTTTAGAATTATTTTAAAAACAGTTACATTTTGATATTTTGTTGGTTGCTTCTTTGCATAAAACAGTTGAATTGTGGAAAAATCAATAAAATATTTAAAAAATAAATGTTAAATTATTAAACAAACAGTTGAATTGGTGCATCAAAGATAATGATCGTTGAACAAAAAAACAATTGAACTGTAAAATAAAAAAATGATTAAATCGGTAAATCAAAAATAAATAAATTTTCAAACAAATCAGTTGAATTATTGAACAAAACAGCTGAATTGTATTGAACAAAAAAAACAATTAAATTATCAAACCAAAAATATTTAAATCGATAAATAAACAAGTTGAATTATTGACAGAAACAGCTGAATTTATTACACAAAGTAGTTAAATTATTGAACAAAATAGTTAAATTATTAAACGAAACAGTTGAATTTTAGAGAAAAAATTGCTGAATTTGTTAAACAGCGCAGCTGAATTGTTGAGCAAAACAATTGAATTATTTAATAAAACAGTTGAATTATTGAACCAAACAGCTGATTATTAAACAAAGCTTTACAATTATTTAAAAATAATTAAATCGTTGCATAAAACAGTTGAATTGTTGAAAATCAATAAAATATTTTAAACAGTTGAATTGGTGCATCAAAGATAACGATCGTTGAAAAAAAAAACGATTGAACTGTAAAATAAAAAAAATTAAATCGGTAAACCAAAGCTAAATAAATTTTCAAACAAATCAGTTGAATTATTGAACAAAACAGTTGAATTGTTGAGCAAAACAGTTGAATTATTTGATAAAACAGTTGCATTTTTGGACAAAGTAGTAGTTTACTTACTTGAAGCAGTTATAGAATTGTTGAAAACAGTTGAATTATTGAAAATTGCGTTGAATTGTTATATCATATATTGAATCACAAAAATGGAGTTGTTGAATCAAGGATAATTGAATCATTAAACTAAAACAATTAAATTATGAAACCAAAAACAATTAAATGTGCAACAAAATAATTAAAATGTTGATAAATTAAGTTGAATTATTTGAACCAAACAACCGAATAACTTGAACCAAACAGCTGAATTATTGAACCAAACAGCTGAATTTATTAAACAAAGTTTTAGAATAATTTTAAAAAATAGTTACATTTTTGATAATTTGTTGGTTGCTTTTTGCATAAAACAGTTGAATTGTGGAAAAATCAATAAAATATTTAAAAAATAAATGACAAATTATTAAACAAACAGTTGAATTGGTGCATCAAAAAATGATGTTGAACAAAAAAATTAACTGAAAAAAAAATGATTAAACGGTAAATCAAAATAATAAATTTTAAACAAATAGTTGAAATTTTAAAAAAAGTTGAATTATATTGAACAAAAAACGAAAAACAATTAAATTATCAAACCAAAAATATTTAAATTGATAAATAAACAAGTTGAATTATTGAATAAAATAGTTAAATTATTGAACGAAACAGTTGAATTTTTGAAAAAAAATTGCTAAATTTGTTAAACAAACAGTGAATTGTGAGCAAAAAATTGTTGAGCAAAACAATTGTATTTTTGGACAAAGTATAGTAATTTACTTGCTTAAAACTTTTTGAAAAACAATTAAATTATTGCAAATTATGTTCAATTGTTATAGAAACGGTTGAATTATTGCATCACGAAAAATGGAGTTGTTGAATCGAGAATTATTGAATTATTGAAGCAAAAACAAATGAATTATGAAACCAAAAACAATTAAATTTTAAACAAAATAATTGAAATGTTGAAAAATCAAGTTGAATTATTTGAACCAAACAGCTGAATAACTTGAACCAAACAGCTGAATTATTGAACCAAACAGCTGAACTTATTAAACAAAGTTTTAGAATTATTTTTAAGAAACAGTTACATTTTTTGGTTGCTTCTTTGTATAAAACAGTTGAATTATTGAAAAATTAATAAAATATTTAAAAAATAAATGTTAAATTATTAAACAAACAGTTGAATTGGTGCATCAAACATAATGATTGTTGAACAAAAAAACAATTGAACTGCAAAATAAAAAATAATTAAATTGGTAAATCAAAAGTAAACAAATTTTCAAACAAATGAGTTGAATTATTATTGAACAAAACGGCTGAATTATATTGAACAAAACACGAAAAACAATTAAATTATCAAACCAAAAATATTTAAATTGATAACTAAACAAGTTGAATTATTGACACTAACAACCGAATTTATTACACAAAGTAGTTGAATTATTGAACAAAATAGTTAAATTATTGAACGAAACAGTTGAATTTTGAAAAAAAATTGCTGAATTTGTTCAACAAAGCAGCCGAATTGTTGAGCAAAACAATTGAATTATTTAACAAAACATTTGCATTTTTGGACAAAGCATAGTAGTTTACTTGCTTAAAACTTGTTGAATTATTGAAAATAATGTTCAATTGTTATAGAAACGGTTGAATTATTGAATCACAAAAAATTGAGTTGTTGAATCAAGAATAATTGAATTATTGAAACAAAAACAATTGAATTATGAAACCAAACACAATTAAATTTTAAACAAGAATAATTGAATTATTGAACAACCAAGTTGAATTATTTGAACCAAATAACTGAATTTATTAAACAAAGCTTCTGAAATTTTATATAAAATAGTTACATTTTTACATTACAGTACATCGAACTGAGTTTGGATACTGGGAAAGGAAAGGAAGTAAAGGAAAATATTGTATTACATTTCTATGATAGGCTAACTTCAAACCTCAAGTCCCACCCATTTTGAATGTTTTTGGAATTTCATCATTTCTATTTCAAATCATGTATTTTATCACTTTTTTCACGCCTCCGTCACATATGTGTACTGTTATTTGAATAAAACATTGAACCGCGATCGTTTTAAGAAGTATTTTTACAAAATAATTTTAGGTGAAATCGAGATTGGCCGTAGTTGCGTTTGTCAAAACGGCTTGAGGAGAGGAGACCAAGTGAAGGGTGCGTTTTAATTATTAAAAGATAAAAAAATTGAAAACTCCGCTTCGAGCAAAAATGTAATGTAGCGTATATTTTAGGACGAATCTGAGATTGTTCGAGGTTGCGTTAGTCAAAACCAACTCTTTGCAGCCTCTGGTTTAGCCTCTCCAAGCCGTTTTTGCAAACGCTTTACTAACTAAAAATATTCCGTGTAGACCGGTCCTACTCGGTAAAGGATGAGCAGGATGGGTAAAGGATGTTAACCCGACAGATAGCAGAAAGCGACCGATTCCTTCTCGCGTTACATTAGTTGGCCCCAGCTACTGGTAGATTTGTGCATATCGGGTATAAGAAATAAGGGAAATAATCTTGGAAAGATCTTACGGGTAATGAAAAGATTCAAACCGTGCATCAAAATGAGAAAAATTTACAAATCTCCCCAAAACAATAAAAATAAGCAGGAAATTTTTAAACATCAATTGGTCCAAGAAAATTCCTTTTCAAAGTACTTACGCACAGCTACTTTTACTAATAGTAAATTTATTCAAAATTTAGAAAACTTTTACAATGTTTATTATTTTTTTTTTGATCTGAGAGAAATCTAAATTTGATGCAATACCTTCATCGCGTATATTACCTTCTTTTATCAATTCCAAAATCACACATTATTTTAATGTAATTTCATTTTATTCAATAATGTTTTTAAAGACGGTCCTGTACGTTGAAGCTTCCATTCCAAAGTATCTATTTTGTAAATTAAAATAACCTTAACAATGAATATTCTACAGAATGTTTTACCAAAATCTGAAAACTTAAAAAAATGATTATTTAATTTTGTTTTATATTGTATATTTAATTAGTTTTGCAAAACAAATGTTTCCATCATTTTATCGCAGAGTAGGGCTGAAAATATTTGTGGTAGATAACAAAATAAAAATTTCATAAATGCTGTGTTTACTACTATTTGTGTGTACTAATATTTTTAATCTAACTGATGATTGATTTTCCTGCCCTATCATAATTTTTGGAGCAAACTGCCTTTTTCTCAGGGCGCCGACCTGATTCGTTCAGTTTTCTGAATCTTGCGCATTTTATCCGTGTGTAATAATGAATCCAATCGTCAAAACGCCTAAAACAAAAATACCGAAAACAAAAACATCGAAAGCAATAACAGCAAAAGCAAAAACATCGAAGTCAAAATGCCGAAAACAAAAATACCGAAAACAAAATCACCGAAAACAATAACACCAAAAGTAAAAACATCAAAGTTAAAATGCCGAAATCGAAATTGGCCCGGATTGGTCAAAAAAATAAAATCATCAGAAATGAGCTAAAATAATCACCAAATTTAACCAACACTGATTCATTTGCAGTGATTACCATTTTATCAGATAATTTGCATTATAGCAGATAATCTACATTATCCACATAATCCAATAATAAGCCGATCATCCAAATTGGGTTAACTATATAAGAAAAATGATTTGTAATAAAAATACCATAGAGACATAATATAATCTCAGAATTAATAGCCATGGAAGATCAAACTAAGAACACAGAAAGCGTAATACTATCTTCAATTGATTTTGTTAAAATAGATGAGGCAGTTAACAAATGGATTGAAGGATTCGCCGACGGCCATTTTACATCAGAGTCCATTCAAGATATATGGCGCAGTTGGTTTCCAAAAGCAGCTGACTGTGTACAAAAAAACTGGGGAATTCAAAATTTGAAATTCGCGAAATGGCGAATGTCTCCATTGCACTACTGCAAAAATTTATTTTCAACGGATACCCAAGTGATTATGCCAAAGAACTGAGCAAACACGAAGAATCCAGAATTTGCACCAAATTTATTTCCGCATCCAATGATAATTTCTACAAATGTCTAGAGTGTGAAAGTTCTTGGGCGCCGCGAGTTCTATGCGCGGAGTGTTTTGTCGAGTCCGAACATCGACACCATAAGTATTACATACTGCAAGGAAGGAGCTTTTATTGCTGTTGTGGAGAAGATGAAACATGGGAAAAACCGTGGCACTGTGCCAAACATCCGGTTCGACTTCACCAAAGTGAAGAAACAAACTCGGATTTAGAAAGCCGAGTACGCATAGTTATAGAAGCTATTCTCAAGCAAGCCGATGATCTTCTATCAGATTATGAGATGATCGTAAAAACTCTTGATGGAAATGACGAGATGTTTTGCGCAATTTTGTACACAAATTTACCTTTCCTACCGGTACAACTACAAGAATTATTAAAGAACGTAATGAGCTTTTCCAATACTGAATATCTCCAGTTATATGAGACTTTATGCAAAGAAGGTAAAATCACCATTAATCTTCCCAGGACACTGTGCGAAGTTCTGAAGGCCGCCAACGAACGGCAGCCAAATTCACCCTTTCGAACATTGGTTGTCCATGTGAACGATTGGGTAGAGCAAGAGTTTGCTTTTGAAATGCTGGTTTACCTTCAAGAGTGCCTCAAGTATGGGAGAAATTTTAGAAAGATATTTACTGAAACAGTTACCAGACCATTTCCGTCTTCTTTTCTAAGCGTTGCCGAAAAAATTTTAGTTTCTTTAAAACCATTACCAATACATATCCGCGATTGTTGTAAAGAGTTACTGATATTTGGTACCTTGACCCAATATAACACGAAGGAGACTTTGGCGAAAATGTTTATCGAACGACTTGACGTAATGATGAGCCCATTTAATGAATATGAAAGCAAACAATGGAATTTGCTTTGGAAATTTGCTGAGCAATTGTTTACAATTCCAAATTTGGCGTATGATTTAATTGTCAAGCAAGATGCTCTATCGCGGTTTACACAATTTTATTTGGATGAGCATTTGCTCAAGTATAACGAACGGAAAAATATAGAAGAATGGGAATCTGAGCAGAATATCTCAATTCGGTTGCAACTACTATCCTGCCTTATATTTTTTTTATTATTTGAAGTCCCCAAAACTTGGACAGAAACACTTAGATGTAATTTTCTATCCGCTTTATCTCGATTTCTGGATATATTGAAAAATTTCCATTACGTCGATTCGGAGACTAGGGCAATCCACGAACATGTGGAATATGAACGAAACAATTTACCAGCTCTTTCTGTACACCAACAATTAGCTGCATGTTCTGCTTCATTTTTAAAATGGTGCAGAAGTGATAATGAAATTCAAAATATCGTGCACTACATATTCATGAGAGTGTTCCCTGAAAACATTGGTGAAGTTAATGAATCGGAGAAAATAGTAGAACTATTGAACTACAGCGCTTTATGTTTGCCGTATGATGCGCAAACTGTACCAGTCTCCATCTGCATTCCGTTATATAGATTTTTAGTCGGCTTCCATCTTATTGAAATTGAAAATTCCCAGGAAACGTTAAACACTACGCTCGTATCAACAATTTTTCATTCCGTAGTAAATATTCAAGTTATGTGCGCTCAATTTACTGCCGGAATGTGGAATCGAAATGGAACCCCCGCGGCAGAACGGGTGGAAACGTACCGGAATTCGTTTCGTCGTGACCAAATCTATGATCGTGATATCCAATTGTTGCAGATTGTGGCTGCTACAACAGACGCCAATAAATTTGTTATCAATTTGTTAGAAAAATACGGTTTAATCAATTGGGCGAATGAAAACTTTGAAGCAGATTTAAGAAACGTCACAAACGATGAAATGAATGATATAACTGTCATTTCAGAACAATTTTTACAACTACTGATTACCGTACTCGTCGAACGAAACGTTTCGGTAGTAAGTAATGTCACAGAAAAAGAATGCCTTAAGCACGAAATTATTCACCGATTGTGCATTAAACCCACTACTATTCGTTCCGAATTAAAAGCGTATTTCATAGATATTGATTTTACAGTTGAGCTTAACGAAGTCGCAATATTCAAAAAACCAACCAGCGTTACCGGATGTGGCACATACCAATTAAGGGAAGAATTTTTGGACAGGTACAATGCGTTATTCTATCACTATACTCCGTTGGAAATGTCGGAAGCCAACGAGTTTCAACGTCAACGTCGAAAAGCTGCGAAAGAACCGGACTGCTTTCCACCACCCACGTTACCCAAATTAAAGGAATATTTTGCACCGTTGGTGGGTATTTTCAGTGTGACATAACCTTCCATATTATGCAAACGGTTCTCCAGCGAGCTTCGGATATAAAATCAAGAAGTTATTCCGATATTCAGCTCCAAAACGTTTTGTATTTGATTGGCCACGCGTTACAAGAACAAAAAAGCGGAAATTATGAGTCGTTTTCGTTTACCAAAAAAGCAGAAAGATGGAAACTTTTAGATTGTTTGGAAAAGGTTTCGACAATCTCTCGAAGCGGTTTACCTAAAGATCTGTTGAAATGGACGATAAACAAATACAAAGAAGTGATTGGTGTATCGACGAATGTAATAAACGAAGGGTCCGCGATTGAAGACAACGAAAAAGTGAGAAAGTCAAAATTGGCCGCCTCGAGGCGAGCAGAACTGATGCTTCAGATGTCCAAAATGCAAAACCAATTCTTGAAAAATAATTCAGCGGTTGATCAAAAAGAAACCGTGTCCGGTCCAGATTTAGCCTCGAATATCAAAATTACTTCTGAAAGTTTAGACCAATCCTGCATTTTGTGTCAAGAAACTCAGGCATTGAATGAAGAAAATGAAGTTTTAGTTACGGCTGCGTACGTTCAGTACTCTACAGTTTTATATATTGACAGGGAAAACCAATACGAATTAAACGATTCTCCCGTGTTAACTGCAAACCGTGGGCCTGCAGTTTACACCAGTTCTTGTGGTCACATTATGCACTGGAGCTGTTTTAAAATTTATCTACATGAACTTTGGGAAAGAGAAAGTTTACAAACAAATTTCCCATCTGGTTTTGATATCAATAGGCTTGAATTTATCTGCCCCTTGTGCGAATGCATCGGTAACACAGTTTTACCACTCATCGCGCCGTCCCAACTTTCGAGAAAAAATCAAAGTGAATTTAGCGAAGACTTAACGATAACCATTCTTATATTCGCCGACAAACTCCAAACGTCCATTTGTAAAAGTCCGCTGTTGGTCTGGAAATCTCTGGCTTACACCATCCACGTCATCGAAACCTTATTGCGAGATTCCAACAAACCGCTCTTAGGACATTTGTCGAGTCGCCATTATGCATGTTTAGAAAGTTTCGTTAGAATTTCTCAAGTTGCTTCGGTTATATATCCGAATAACAAACTCCACGAGTCGATAATCGAAGAGTTATATTTGATGTTAAAAGGCGAAAGTAAGGGATTGAGCACGCATTTGGGTTACGACATATTCAACGTATGGGTCATTATCAATTTATCTGAAAGTACTCCATCCCCAGCTTGCTCCATGTGGTGTTCCTAGCTCAGATCGTAAAAATTTTAGTCACGACAAATTTTAATGAGACGATCGATGACGTTAACTACGAAGAAGGTACTCCATTTAAACAAATTTTGCAGCTATTGGGAGATAAACGTAGCCATTTGAGTGAAAATTTTATTTGGACCTACATTCAAAAGGCTTGTCTGCCATTTTTGAGATGCTGCGCCATCTTTCATAGTTTTGCAAATGGATCTCCTCAACCTGTACAACTAACGGAAGTAGGAGGCGACTCTTTTTCCAATATGTGCTCCTATTTAGGACTTCCACAGACACGGGCAGAATTGTTTGATAATAGAGACGTTTATCTCATTGTTCAGATTTGGCTCAAAAATCCTCAAGTGAGCTTACGTTTACAAGATTGTAGTGCAGAATTTCCTTCCATGGATCCACTACATATTAATCAGCTTACGAAGCTACCACACGAATATTGTGATTTAATTAATATGGCCTCTACGTGGATGTGTTTCAATCATAGATCTATTCAAAATCCGATGGTTTGCTTGGTGTGTGGTACATTCGTCTGTGGGGATACTTTGTGTCTCAAATTAATAGAAGGGAAATTTATGTCTCCATTAGACTTACATTCTAAACAATGTCATGAGGAGCTATATTTAAAAGTCAAAACAAACGAAATCGTAATGCGGTCACAAGGAAAGTTGACTGTTGTTTTCCGAGGACCATATTTGGACGAATATTTTGACAATGATCCAAGTTTAATAACCGATAGTCCCCTGTACTTATGTGCGGAAAAATACAAACATGTACATAATATTTGGCTAAGTCACGGATTAATTGAAAAAATTTCTATAGTGAATAGAAGTTCTCGGGGATGAAAACAAGAAATGTGATATTTTGAAATTTGTTTAAAAATAAAATATGTTAAAAAAAGTTAATTCATTTAAATTTTGTTGTTTGTATAACCTACCTAATCTACTAAAAATTTCTATATCTATATCAAATTGTTTGAAAAAATTAAAATAAAATTTTGTTATTGTCAGTTTGACAGCTTTAATTTTAACAATATATGTAAATTATGATACAATCCAAATTAATATGCATATACCTGAAACTACCCAAAACAAAAAATTTTACTAAGCAACGTAAACAATAACTAACAAAAATTAAAATACCTGCATATTTGCACTAGTGCAACATAGCCATACGTTCAAGGACTAAGTGAATAGATAAAAATTTTAAAACCTCACAAGATTAATATGACATTCAAATCAACTAATAACATTGGACAACTTTATGCCAAATTCAAAGACCCTGTACCGCAAGAAAAGAAGTCAGATCTGATATACAAAGTGGAATGCCAGGATTGTAATCTTGTATATATTGGCCAAACTAACCAATGGCTTCATAAACGAATGAGTGCACATGTTTCAAGTATTAGATGTAATAAACCAGAAACCACTGCGATTGTGAAACATATTTTAATTGATGGACATAATGCTGCCTTTAAAAATGCCAAGATAATCAAATTAGTCACTAATTATAAATATGTACATATATGTGGGCTACAAAAAGCTACTTCAAATTACTTTTATTTGAAAACGGTTACTTTTTTCAAAAACACCACTTTTAACTCACAGCCAACAATAAAAGTGATGATCTCATATCTTAATGGGAGAAGAAAGTGGACAAGCATAATACGTGTTGCCGTTTGTATCGCTTACAATAAAACATTTTAAGCAAGGAATGGTATATATCCAATGGCAGATAACTATATATCCAACAATATATGTACCAGTTCAAAAAACATGGAAAATGTGAAACTGAAGTTCAATGCTTCAAAGTGAAAATTTATGGAAGTAAATACAATAATTTTATCATTAAATTAAGAACTACAAAATTTAGAAAAAAGTTTTTGCTCATAATGTAAAAACTAAGAGAGATTGCGTAAAAATACGAAGAAATCGTTTTCTTTAGTTTTAGTGATATTTCATCCAGTGAAAGCTTGACCAAGACTTAGGATTCCAGAAGAAATATTCCCCTCGTCACTCGATTTATATTATAGTTAGAATAATTAAAAATTTATTTATTTTAACTTCCTTAATTTATTTTAATATATTATTTGTTAGTTTTCTTAAAACTTTATCAAAATTAAACTTTAAAACTATTAACTATAATTAAAAAATAAACTATTAACTAAACTTAAGTAACACATTAACAGTTGCACCAATCAACGCACAGCTTCAATTATCTGAAACTAAAATCTGAGAGATTAAAATTATATTTATAAAGTATTCGAGACTCACCCCCACTTTTCCAGAAAAGGCTCATATAGTACTCTTCCTTTGATAATAGATTTGCCCTTCTTGCGTGGACCCAACTTGAATTTGAGAATCCTTTTCTTTTGGGGTTTTTTGTTTTTCTTTGGTGGTAATTTCCGCGTTTTCAAGAAAGTTTTAAGAGCATCAGCCATAGCCTCTAAACTATAGTTTTCCTGCATAAATTTGTGATATTCTTCATCACGCTGATCTACATTCCTCATGTTTGTTTCACCATGATCAATATTGATGGCTTCTCCAGCTTTATTTTCTCGTTTACCGATTAAATTGTTCAACGGATCAGATTCTGTTTCCATTTGAACGTCATCAAAATTTATTGGAATATACTTTTTGTTCAATGTTTTTCCTTCCGTGGTGATTGATAGTTTTTCACCAACTCATCAAACTCTTCATGTATAGCTCTCAGCCTTCCATATCTGTCTTCTTTGGATTTTTGGTTTCCCTCTACCGATTCAACTTGTTTAGTTAATTTTGTTTCCCGCCAAGTTCACCTTGCGGTAATTGAGATGTGTTAAGGTCTAAATCCATATCTTCGTTTACGACATTCGATTGACATAAATGTACATTTTTAGCTAATTTTAACTTCTTTGTAGTATTAATAGCCGCTTCATCTGACAAACGCTTTTTGATGCTAAAATTATGGACACTTTTTCACTCTCAGGCATTTTCTTCTTCTCGTGTTCCTTTGTAAAACACGTGTTCAACAGCGACTTCTTTGAAGAAAAAGAATGGAAGCCTTTGACATCGCTTATTTCATGAGGATTCTGATGGATTAATGATGTCGTATTTTCCGTTTCATTTGTCGCCAACCATTCACAATGAGATTGTTTAGGTGTTAAAATTTCAATTCTTGCTTCTGGAGAAGTCGATGCACTTTGTTTTGTTGCTCTCAACGTTTCCAAATTCCTTTCCGTGGATATTCTAGTTGTAAGAGTCGATTGAGTACAATCCTCCTGGCTTGCATTAAATTTTGTAGTAGAAACTTCTTCGCTGGTAGACGTGCTACAGATTTTGCTGGTGTTTTTAAATAATTTGTTTCGTTTATCTTTGCTTGAAGTGGAGGTGCAACCTAATATTAGACAAAATGTTTATCTTTGGCTGTAAATCAATTGTAACTTCTGGTACAAGGTCAAAGTAGTCAATATCTTCAGATGACGATATGGAAATAACACTGACATTGCTGCACTTTCTAATGCATTTTTCGCTTGGGTGTAATGATATATCATCTACAATAAGATGTTCGGGGTGGGTACCACTGACGAAATGACAGTCATCAAGCTGAACTGTTTCGGTTGATAAGCGTATATTACTATTTTTGTTTTCAAAATCCAAGTCAGGCGTTGCAGAATTATCGGAAATAGGACTTACGTTTTGGTTAATTGAAAATATTGACTTTCTGCATCGTTAACAGTGTCACCATCTAATGTTGACAAATTATTATTCTCAGTTCTTGTCGGTTGTCTCACCATCACAGCATCACCTGGTATGGCGGAAAATATTCACTTTGTTCTACAATTTCTTCATTTTTGATCATTTCAAGTTATCAATCGTATTTTCGTTTTTGTTTGCAATTCGTCATCAATAACTTTTCGGTATTAATCATAAAACCACTTTCTTCAGTGTTCTGGAGTGCATAACTATCGGGCATTTCTAAGTTCATATTTACAGCACTTGTGCTTTGCTTATTTTCCAAGTTGCCTAAATCAGACACCTTCTTTGCTGAAGAATGTAATGTACGTTTAAAAGTTTTACCGTTATCAGAACCCTATTCTTCTTTCTTCTATTTTCGACGTCCTTTTATAGTTTATAGGTAAACCTTTTTAAAAGGGTTATGAGAGATACGTGACGTAGTTTCTTTCTTATGTTTAGAAGTAATTTGAGCAACTTCATAGACTTCTGTAAAACATTTTCACTTTCTGACTCTGCATGTGTAAGACATCATTTTAGAGTTGGAGATAATTTTCTTTGATCTAGAATCAATCCCAGTTTGAGTTTTTGATCTAGTTTTGTAACCTGATGTAGTGGCGTTCATGGTGCTAGCATCAACGACACCAGATTTTATGTTGCGGTTCGCCTTTTACCTTGAGAGGTTTTTATTTTTTTAGTTTTACTTTTTAAAGGAAGCGGACTTTCTAAACCAGGAATAGTGTTTAATTGGGTATTTATAAAACGAAGAAATGGCGATTGATTTTCTTTCGAGATAGTTAAATTATTATCTCCTCCGAAATTATAATTTGATGGAAGTGTCAATTTCTCTTTTTCCGTAGTTACTCGTGCATTGGGAGAGAAAATTTCTGAATTTTCCACCATTTTGACCTCATTATTAGATGTGCTCGTAGTCAAAATATCTATATCTAAATTTCTTAAACATGGAAAATCATTTTCCGTCGTACCAGGTCTCTGTATTTCCATTTCAGCCCTAAACGATTGTGACATGGATTTTGAATTACTTTGTTTAGCACTTGCAAATTCATGACCGATTGTATCCGAGGAAAACGAAAGACAATTTGTTGAATCTTCTGTGATTTGTTTATTTTCTGAGCAAACTTTTGGAGACGAATTTATTTTCACATCATGATTAGAACTTTCAGTATTTACGACACTTTCAAATTGTTTTGTGTCTTTCGCCTTGGTAATTATCTTTTGTGGCATTAAGCTGTTAGTACTTGAAGATGTCTTAACTTTTAAGGTTTGGTTTGCAATTCTGTTTTCTTCATTATTTACAGACTGGAGTTGGGTTTCATTTCTTTCATTAAGTGCAGATTTGCTAGGACGCAGCCCAGAATTGTTTAGAGAATAATTGTTAGTATCTTCAGAAACGTTTTCTTTATTTCCAAAGTCCAGGAACTTTCCAACTGCACATTTTGGGTCGAGATATTTCCTTCGGTGCTTATATTGGTCAAGTTATTGGGTTTCGTCATTCTTCTTTTATTTTCAGCCGGTAATGACTAATAAAAAAATTTCAATTAAAATTGTATAATACAAAGCAAATTAATTATGGTCTGTTGTTTTATAAAAAAAGTCTGTCCAATACTTTTTTGCAAACAACACATAAAATATAACGTTCGTTTAATAGTAAAAAATATCAGAAAAGTGTTTTAATTGACATATTTTTACCATTGCTTTTCTTTGCGATTATTATAATGTAATAAAAATTTGAAAAAATATTTTACAAACGTGTCGGATCTGAAACACCCAAGCTAAAGAGTCAAATTTTAGAATTACCGTTCACGCCGCTTAATGTGATCACTTGGCACCTAATAGTTTTGATAACAATAACCGAATGATAATAATATGCAAAAAGTTCTATATCAACACGGTTTTTTAAAATTGTACACAAAAAAGGTTCCAAAATTTTTAATAGAGTTGCAGCATCCCGTTGACTCATTTTCGGCAACTTATCATATTGTTTTAAAATGTTAATTTTATCTTTTAAGCTAAAATCTCGTCTTCTTTTTGCATCAGCCATTGCACAGGGTTTTATTTGATTTGAATTATGCACTAGGCCGCGTATCTACATGAACAACGCGTGATTAATTCCGTGGATGGCGTGAATAAGTTGATAAGTCAAGAAAAATATTATAAAATTACGTTTAACTTAACTTATTCACACCATGCATGAAATTATTGCTCACCAGCAATGAAATTTGTGAACAATCCCAATAAAACTGATCATATTAACCGAATAATGATCACAATAAACGATACTTTTCCCATATAGTAATATTCATCCAGCCCGTTCCTTGTAAAAGTGATCACAATACTCGAATGATAATATTAACCGTGGTTTTAATAAGCGGCGTGCCCTGTACTAGGGATTTTGAAACTCAATTTAGGATTTTGTATCCTTCGATTGAGACTTAGAGCTGATTAGATTTTGGGTCAAATTGATTAATGGAAAATATTTTTTTCTTTTTATTATTAAAAATTATATTAAATATAAAATAATTAATAAAAATATGATAAAGTTATGGGCATGGTAACATCCGATTTTTTTGCTTTGTGTTCAAGTCTTCAAATGAAATAAATTGAGCCCCGCGTCACAAAGTTCTGATTAAGAAACGACAACCTGAACATAATTTAAGCCATCGTTTAGCTTTGTTTAAAAGAATACAAAAATATTTGCATGTCTTGCTGCCAAAGTTTAATAAAAGTCATACGTTACTAATATTATAACAAATTAAATCAATTATTAAATCATAACATAAAAAAATTACTATGTCGTTACTTGTACCACATTATAAACTAACAAAATTTTTGAGTTATGTAGTGATTGTAATATTTGTACATTAGTTCAAATAGTGGTAAAGAGAGAGAGAGAGAACAAAAAATGATGCAATTTAAAATGCACTCATTTGACTAGCGATTCTGTTCTTAATTCATTCCATTTTAAACTGATGTCCAAATTTTACGAGTAAGATAAAAGGCCTTTCCATAAATTTAAGCCGTTTATAAATTTAATTTATTTATTCCATTTGTGCTGATGATATAGGCATTTTAAAAATAAATTAAGTTAAATTAAAATGAAACTATTTTAACAAAGTCGGAATTTTAAAAAATTACCCTCTTTGCTGAAAGTTTCCAAACCCCAAAATCTTGTTTTCTATAAAATAAAGGCAAATGGTCTTGAATGGGGGCCATTATTAAAATACCTTAACCTTTCCCTTTTCTTTTTTGTGTAGATTTTTAATAGAATATTCCAATTTTTTTGCAAACCTGGTTTTAAGGGTAAACAAGAAAAATCCGTTGTTTTTGAAAACCACCATTGGTTATTGGGTTACCATTACTAAACAAAATTTAATCTCTGTTGTAAATTAAAAAAACGTTGGGCAATTTTATTTTTTTATTTAAAATTCATATTCCTTAATTAATTGTCGGCCAAAACCAGGAATGGATCTTTTCTTTTTTGCAACTTTAAAAAATTTTTAAAACCCAAAATTTAAAAAGACCAAGAACTTTGGCCTTCACCTTAAAAACAAGTTTACCGAATTAAGAAAACTTACTTTCAATAAAATGATGGCTTAAAGTAACGTAAGGAGGAATACTCAGAAAACTGGATGTCGTCAATTTTAAACGTTTACGACTTTGTTTAAATCAACAAAATTTTTTCGGACATTTTAAAACAACTTAAATTGTTTGACATCAACACATCTTAATAGGGTTTCCCACTATATCGGAAACCATAATCCCAATAGCAACTAATTTACCTTGCCTAAAAATAATCAATTAATGTAAATTAATTAATTTTATACCAAATTATAACTTAATTATAAAAAATTATTTTCTTAAAAATATGGATTACAAAATTGGAAAAATGTTTAGAAATTTTTACACCAAAATTTCTTTGTTGTTTCGTACCTTAAAGTAAATTTTTGAATAATTTATACAAAATTAAAGATAAAATTGTTTAGAATTATTGAAATGTCAAAGCAATTTTATTAAATGATTTTAAATTTTACACAGATAATTTACAAATTCTTTAATAACGGATGAGGGAGAGATTAATTTTGATGAACAAAAATTTTTTAAAAGATCTAAACGATTTCTAAGTTTTTGTAACTCCAATGAGATTATTTCGGCAAGCATTTTCTAAAAAACAATTGAATAACCAACTAAATTGTAAAGAAAAAGCAAACAGCCACGTAAATACAAGGAGAACACTTTAAAACCAATATATCCAGCAAAATAAGGGACGAAATTCATTTCTGAAATATAAAATTAGAACTCAAATATTCAAAACAATGTTGGGTTATCAACAATAAAATGAAAATAAAAATATACATACTTAGTTCTTAATTGC
This sequence comes from Lycocerus yunnanus, assembly GCA_036346125.1. Lineage (NCBI taxonomy): Eukaryota > Metazoa > Arthropoda > Insecta > Coleoptera > Cantharidae > Lycocerus > Lycocerus yunnanus. The sequence continues at coordinate 212,924 of JARFIX010000111.1, forward strand.
CCATAAAAACAATTTTAATGCACTTAAAGTTAAAAACTAACTTTCTGTCCTTGGTACGATCCCTTAATGTAATTTAAAGGTACAATAAAATAAGAGCAAATGTAGTACTTAAATGTTCGTCAAAAATTTTAAATCCTTAGAAACTTTTTTAAAAGTAATAACAAATTCCTTTTAGAAATTTTAAAACAACCATTGGTTTAACGAGCTTCAATTTTATTAATTTTGAAATACATCGTTTAAAATAAATCCCACATTGCAACGTAATTTTTGTCACAAAAATTCAAGTAATGAAAAATTTTAATTTTACAAATTATTTCTTAAGACAAAAGGTTTAATAAAACTCAAGTTTAATAACGGAAAACTCTGTAACAATTGGTTTACAAATTCATTTTAAAGGTAATTTCTTAAAATTTTTCATTAGGTGATAAAATACCGTAAATTTTGGAGTTTAAAATGTCTTAAACGAAGTCCTGCAACAAGAATAAAGATTTGTTAATCCTATAAATTTAAAATTAAACTAAAATGCTTAACCTTGCAAAGGTTTTAAATTTTGCACAAAAGAAATTTACAAAATTACAATTATAATAAAAATGAGGATATGGTGATTTAACAAAATTTTAAAAAAACTTAAAGAGGAAAAGGTTTTGATTGGTAAAAATTTTATTTGAAAATTTTTTGAAAATTACAACTAAATTCTCCAGACACGGAAGAACTTTGCAAATTTTTGGCAGATTAAATTGTTATGGTTTCACTTAAAACTAAATAAATCACGACAAAAAGTAAATACCTTGCAGTTGTTTCTAAAAATAAATAAAAGTAATTTAAAAATAAAATTTTTCCAAAATTAATTTACTTGACTTATGATAAAATATTAATTCTTCCAATTCCGTCTAGATTAGGAATTATTACTAATTGGAGAAAAATGATTAGAAATTTCCTTTAACAAGGGAAATAGATTTGTATTCAGATTTTTTAGTACCAAAATTAATTTAAAAACGTAAATTTATTTGGGAAAATAATGTCTTATACCAAACAAAGTTCTACTAAGAATAAATTTAATTGTTTAAAAATCTATTTCAATCTTAAATCAAACTCAAAATAACGCTAAAAAATTTCAAAATTCAAATGGTTTCTAAATTGGACATTCAAATTTATTTAAAAATATACAAATTCTTTTACCAACCTAAAGGTTTCCATACTAAAATTAAATGGATTAACAAATTTTAAATTTTTTAAAAATTAAATGATTTTCTAATATAAAAGCTTTAGATTTGAACAACACAAAATATTGTTCTAGCTAAAATTCATTCTTCAAACCCTAAAAAGAACCTCATTAACTTAAATTTAAAAAAATACAAAATTCTTAGCTAGTTCAGGACAAAATGATTTGAGTGAAACCATTTTTAAAACCAATTCAAAAATAAAATTTTAATAAAAAGAATAAACTTATGTTTTCAAATATAAAATTGAACAGCTTACATTAACATTTATCGTCAAAAATTTCAATGTTGTGGGTTCAACTACTCCAAAACAATATATTAAAAAGAGATTAAAAATATAATTTTTCATGTATAACTTTTGTTTCAGAAAAGTAAATTACATTAAACTTCTATAAGGTTTACAACATCTAATTTTCCATCTTCCTCATTAACTCTAAAGATTTAGCAAACTTCCCAATTACCAATAAAATTAAATTGGTACAAGTTATGCAAATAAAAATATTAGTTTTTGATGGGATTTGCATGATTACTTAACACTTTTACTAATATTAGAATAATAAGTTGAAATTATTACTTAACAAGTATGTTAATTATAACATAATTTATATTTTTCAAACAGAAACTTATTTACAAAATTTTGGTTACCACTTCATGTGAAACAATCGTTAACATTAAATCTTATTTGTTGTATTTTGCATTAAAATCAACAAATTTTTAAAATCAAATTTGGAAAAATGAAAAATTTCAAAATATTGTTTTAAAAGTTTGTACCCTCCGGTTTGACTTAAAAGTAACAAAAGTTTTGCATTTAAATTAATATCTTAAAAATGTTTCACAAAGTTCTTCAAATTACCAAGGCAAAAAATTAAGTAATTAAAATTTTTTCCACCTTTACTTATTGTTTGTTTTTACAAATGTGATTGCATTTGAAAAAAATTGTAACCACAAGTTATGCAGCAATGAAAAAATTTCGCTTAAAAATTAGCCGTTAAGTATTTAAATTAAGTAAATTTTGAGTTTAAAAACTACCCCAAAATAAGCGTTGTCTCCGCTTCAAAAATAAAATGAACAAGGTTTAATTAAACATTAAAATTTCAATTTACATTCTAACTCTCTTCATTTCTTAGTGCGGTTTAAAAATTGTAGATCATAAGTATTTCTACACAAATCAGTGGCCATTAAACCATGGGACAATAGTTAATTATAGAATTTGAAAATAAAAAATTTTTAAACGGTAACCTACAAGGATTTCGCTTCTGACAATAAATAAGGGAAGAATCCTTCGTGCCCTAAATACCACCACAAACTCTCCAATCGGGATACCAATTTTGATAAACATTGAATATTTCGTATTTGTAACCGGTTCCCGACACTGTTAAAAATAAATTCGAATGTCTGGATTCATTTATTTTTTCTTCAAAGTGGTGAAGGAGTTGTAAAGTTTTGCAGAAAATTGGTGCAGCTCGGCACCTCCCAGCGACTTGGTGACTGAAAATCCCGGCCATAATTTATAAAACGATGGTTGGAGGCATTACCGGCAAAGTCCGGTTCGTAAACACCCGCAGTAATGAGATAAGGAACAAAACCTCCGCACTAAAGGACGGATACAATAATAAATCAAAATTGGTAGCTGAAAATTGCAAGAACGGAAAATTTTGAATGGACGTTCTTTAGTACCTCATATATGTTTTTTCCTTTCAAGTTTAAATAAAGGGGGTCTGCCAAATGTCCGCCACAATATAACAACATCCGTCGTTACATAACGAGGTGAAACAAACCTCAAACGGTAAATTATCAAATTAATTGTGAAGACTCAGGGCTAAACTAGTCCTGGTTGTACTAATTCGCCAAAAACTATCAGGTTAACAAGGCCATTGGAAACACATAAAAAGGTATACCCAAAATTAAGTCGAAAGGCAATTTTCAAACCCTAAAATTTGGGTTGGTTATAGTCCGAAAACATTAGGCTCCTTGAGGCCCCTATTCAAACTAATTTAACGGTTTGCCTCAGATTACATTACAAATTCCAATTTACCTTAAACCAAAATTCCAAAATTTTTCAACCTCAAGTGGTACCAATGTCCCAAAAGGAGGTTAAGGTAAAAAAAGCTACCAAAATGGGTGGCAAGACGAACGGGACTTAAAATCTCTTTGACGTCCTGCTTTTATAGGTACAAATGTTGCGGTGGATACCCAGATATTCACAAAAGGAACACAAGTGTAAATTGAACTTAAGTACCCACAAAAATTTAATTCAAGCTTTTTTGCGAAAGTGATATAAAACAACGGCTACAAGAATTTGGCATTTAAGTGAACAGAATAATAAAACTTTAAAATATTACGGTTCACCTTAAGAAATAAGACTGAAAGTAGCATTTGTTTAAACTTAAGACACAAAGTAAGGTTTCTTAATTCAAAATTCAAGCATGGCTTCATATGAGAACCTTTTCTTTCAAGACATTATTAGTTGAAAGTTGCGATTACAGTAAAATTGGTTAACTAAAGATTGATAAAAATTTCTAATTTGAACAATTTCAAACCTATGGGACTGAAAGCTCCGTGTAACCTAGCGTGGAATCGGGCAAAATAAACTAATTCAATATTCTGATAGCAAAATAATGTAATCGAATTAAAAAATAATTTTTTTATCACTTTACAGAAACGGCATAGAATAAGCGTGTTCAAACTTACCGGATACCCGAAAACATACCTAATATTTCAAAACAAATTATTTAAAGGACATATTACAAGACAATAAAATGAAAATTATAGTCTAAAATTAAATTTGTTGCTATAAAATGGTTAATCGATTTACAAACACTTATTGGACAACATTGAATCCAAACTAGTTAACGGAAACAATGTTAACAAAAAATTGTCAGGTATGACCCATAATTCCACTGGTATTTTGACGAAACAACCATATTTTGGTTTTCCTAATAAGTCAACTGGCTTGGCAAGGTTGATGACAAACCGGTAAATGAATGGCACGAGAATTTCCTCTAACCAATTTCAAAAATCATAAATTAAATTTAAAACTAAACATAACTTAAATTAAAATTAAAAATGGTTAAATAAATAACTGAAATTTTCGAGCTTTGCAAGGTTACATTCATTCTTAATTTTAACCTAAATTAACCAAGAGGTTAATAATTTATAATTTCAATTTAACTATAATTAAAAAAAAACATCTAAACTAATAAGCATCAATGAAAGCCTAGAAACAAAACTCAATTACAAATTATATTTTAAATTTAAATTATTTTAGAAAATACTAAATAGGTACTTCCTTTGTAAATTTGCCCTCTTCGTGACCCAACTTATTTAAGTCATTTTCTTTGGGAGTTTTATCTTTTGGACTTTTTCCCAAAGTTTGTTTACTGGTCAATATTGAAGATTCCCAAACTTATTTTAAAAACTATTAAATTGTAAGGAAGATTCTTTCCTTGAACATCACAAATTCATGGCTTTTTTATTCAATTGTTTCTTCAACGTTGACCTTTTTACAATTATAAGTTTTCTTATACTTAGCCTTCCATATTTTTTTCTTTGGTTTTGTTTCATAATTTCCATGCGTATTGAGGTGTGAGGCGTTAGGTTTCCATACAAAATTTCCACTCTCATTTCGATAATTTACCATTTACGGGGTTTGTAATCTTCTTTTCATTTTTGAGCAAACTTTGTTGAATTTATTTCCACAGATTAAAACTTTGTATTCGGAACCTTTCAAATTTTTTGCTCTTCGCTTTGGGTAAAGGCCAGGTATTCGTAATTTCAATTATTGCAATTTTCCTTATTATTTAAACGAAATTGTAGTTTATTATTTCACTACTTTGATGGTAAAGTTTTAGGAATAATTAGTACCCGAAAGTTTCTTTATTTCCAAAACCAAATTCCCAACTACTTTTGCGAAATAAAATGCTTACTTGTTAAGGATTGTTCGTCATTTTCTTTTATTTTGACGTAGTGTAAAAAATTTTCAATTCAATTTTAAAAAGAGCTGTCGATAACCACTTTTTAAACACTATCGGTAAGTTCCGAAAGGTACGCCAAATCACTCCTCCCAGCATTCGCCACCATTTCTTAAAAACTTATTGCTATGCATTTATCCTGATAATAAATTACATGTACCTTACTTTTCCCTTTTAACCATTGTGTTCCCATAAAATAAAACACTTGGTTGTAATTTGGAATCCGCTTTCACAAACTGGGTAAAGAAACTTTATAACTTGAGAGAAAGCTTCTACCAACTTTTTTCCAAGAAACATAAAATTAAGATTCTTTAAAGTAAAATATTAAATGTATTAATTACAACCATTGTTTTTGAATTAAAGGTTAAATTTAAAAATTACCCAAACTTCGAACTGAACGTAAGTGCCAACCATTATCCAATTATTTTGGAAAATAGTATTGTAAAGAGATAGGAAACATCTATAATTTTAAAAAAAATTGATTAACGAATTCGTAAGATAAATTGCATAACAACACAGTTTGTCATTTGAAAAAATTAAAATGGAATTAACAATTTCAAGTTTTAAACCTTTAATAAAGTTTTAAAAATACTAGATTAAAAGAGCTCTTCCTAAAATAATTGGCGTTCAATTAAGCTGTGACAACTAAGATAGAACATTTTCTTTAGGATATTTATTCATAAGGTTATAATTGTGTATGTCAAGTTCCTATTTGAACTATGATCAAAATTCGAAAAACTTTGATCTTACTTTGTTTGTTTCTTTGATAAAATGACTGAATTAATTTGTATTCCATTTAGCGGTCCATCTAAAGGATACCTTTTCCAATGCTTGAAGCTGCTGTCGAGTACTATAAAAATTGGTTTTCAGCAACCAAGATTTCAAATTGAATTTCCATTACGATTCAACTTTGTTTAAAAAATCTCCATTAAGATCAAAAGTGAAAGGCTTAATAAATTGGGGTAGTCAGATGGCCTAAAATAAAATTTATAAAATTGTTAAATTGAAAAGAACATTTTGATTTTTTAAAAGGATGATTAAAATTTTCACTTAGGATTAAAACTAAAATTGAAATACGGAATTAGAATTGCTGCCCGCATTTTGAAATTTTTGGCAATTTACAAAATACATTTTTCAATTTGATAGGCAATTGTGTCTGTTATTTGTAAATGAATTGTGATTTGAGTTTTTTAAAAAAACTTTGGTGAATTGTTTCGAGGAATTGATTCAAAACCTATTTCCGCAAGCCTCCCTGGTGTACGGCTCGAACGTTTGACACGTTAACATAAACTCCTTTCCAATGAAATTTAAGGTTAGGCATTAGGACGACAATCCCTTTTATCTTAGTAGCCCGCAAAATTTATGCAATTAAATGCTATGATAAAATAAAAATTTGCCCATTTCGGACAAAATCTTTTTGCGTTTTATTGAAATATCGTTCATCCTAGTAACATGCATTCGCTCACCAATTTCTTTGGTAAATTACAGAAAAAATTGGTACCAACCATTTGATTATTAACCCTATAGTATAGAAAATTAAATTAATTACCTTACGTATTCTTCTTTTAACTTCTTTGTTTCTATAACAGCAGTTTAATAAAGAATCACTGATACTTAGTATCAGGAGACCAATTTTGAACTTCAGATACATTACACTGAGGGTTTCAAAGCCCCGGATTAAATTTTTCCAAGAAAATCTAAAACTTAAGTTTTTAACGTAACAATTAAATAGTTATCTTTGAATTGACCCTTTTCGAATTACTAGGAATAAAATTTAAAAATTAGGTCATTAATGATAATCAAATTACCAATTATTTTTGGAATAGTATTTAAAATAGAACCTTTAAATATTTAATATTTTCAAAAAATTTTCTTAAACTTTCTTTGAAAAGTTTAAAATTTATTAATTAATTAATATCAATCGGAAAATCTCCTTTATGTTTTTAAAATTTCTGTTTAAATGTAACCATCCTACTCATTAACCAGTTGTCAAACTACCATGTTACATCGGGTGTTTAAAAAGTTTAACTATTCTTAGCCTATTTTCCTTTAAGAGGTATAAAAATGTTTAACAAGTGCATTTAGACATAGAGAAACCTAAAATAGAAGATTTGTTTAATTTAAACATTTCAAAACCATTGCTAAGTTAACAAATTTTAAGTGAATAATGCATGAATTTAATAATGTTCATTCTACTTAGTGTTTCACCAAATGTTATAAATTCATTATCACTTTCTTTATTAAATAAAATTTTTAAATTAAAATATTTTAAACTTGGAACAATATTCGTAAGACCAATGGTATAGTTTAATTATAATTTATAAAAATAATATTTTCAAATTATAAATTATAATTTCAAATTACTATTTAATTAAAAACCAAAATTAAAATTAGAAACATTGAACAAACCTTCCATTTTAATGAAACTCTAAGATTTATTATAAAATTAAAGTTTAATAATTTTCAGAATACATTGTATTTCCTTTTAAACATGGATTCTTTTTGAAACTTGATTTTGCAAAATCATTTTGAAACTTCGGGTTTTGAAATTTGGGATTTCGGGACCTGCCTACTATCAGTTTACCTGTTCAATATTTACATTCTTTTTTTCTTTAATCGAATATTGGGATTCAGGATAATTCTTTTGGTTTAACTATGATTATTCATGTTAAATTTTCCCATTTGAATTTTTTTCATTTTGCTTTTTACAAACCCAATTTCAAGTAATTTCCTTATTACTTCACTTTTTTTAAACATTTAATTTAATGGATTTTCGTTTCCTCCAATTCTTGTCTTATTAATTTCGTATTTTACCTTTTAAAGTCTTAAAAATCGGAAATTAATTAATTCGTGTTTACATTTTCCAATTTTCCAAATGAATTTAATTCGATAAATAATAATTTTTAAAGAATTTTAATTTTTTTTTTAAAATTATTTTTAAATTTAAAGCAACAATTTACCAAAACACAAAAAATAATGTACGGAATCCTACACTAATAACCTATCACATGTAAAGTAATAAAGCAAATATATTTAAAAAAAAAAGGATTACAAAAATGTGCACTAGGATGTATGCATCACATATGCATTATGAACATTTGCACGTAGCTAGTTGTCCATCGCTGTCAGTGTCCTCGACTTAAATCAAGTTAAATTAAAATCAAAATATTTTAACTTAGTCGGTAATTTACGTAAAGATTTGAGCAACTCAATCTCAAGAAACTAAAATAATAAATTACTTACAGAATTACGTTTCGACAACTGCAATAAGAAATCTGAAAATGAAAATTAAATTACTATTTTAATTAACAAAAGCCCAACAATTAAATCACATTAACAGAAATAACAAACTTACCCTTCTTGTACGAAATGTTCCTGCCTTTAATGGGAATCTTATAGGTTATCTATAAAAATAAAAACAAAATGTAGATTCTTAAAATGTTCAAACAATTATCTAGTAAATACCTTAAACCTTTTTCCAAACAATGTGACGAATTCCTTTTTTAGAAACTGTAGATCGTCACCAGGCCCTAACGTCATTCTAATTTTTTTAATTGCCAAAACCTTCGGTTTTGAAGAATTAAATCGACACGAGCAATGACCAATTAAGTTCAGCGAAAATATTCCTCCAGTTGAGTGCATTGCTTCGGTATCATTATTTCTAAACAAAAATTAAATAAAACATCTCATTGTAATATAAACAAAACATCGTACATCATGAGAGCAATTTTACCAATATCTTCAAAATTTATTGTGACAAATTCATATTCCTTTAAATTATCGTCAGATCAGTACCGGGAGGATCTTAAACAATCCCGTTGAACACTAAATGAAATAGTGGAAAGCCATAATTAATATGCATTAATATGCAAGTTTGTCCATTAATGTCCTTAAAAACAGAGTTTTAGTGCACCGTCAAGAAAAGATAATAGAAAACTTACTTTCAATTGAGGAATCTTGATGTCTTCCAAAGTCGCAGACATAAAAGGCACGGAACGTACTCGGTAAGAATCGTTATTGATGGTCGTCAAAAACATTTTAAATCGTTTACGTAATGTTTTTGTTGATATACATCAATGAACATTCTTTTTAGGACATCTGTGTCAGGAAAGCAATCTTGAAACACTGTTTCGATGTGATGCATTTCACATGAGTTTAAAAGGGTTTCCACTATTATCGTTTGAAACTCATAATCGCCACATACCAACAATAATTTCACCCAGTTCGCTCTAAACAATAACGTAATTATATAACAAAAATTAATTTTATACTAAAATTACTACTTACATTGTACACAAAAGAACTGTAATTCCTCTTCCGAAAACGTCAATTGATCGGATTTTTGGAAAATCTGGGAAAAATGTATTAAACATTCTTTTTTAAACCACAGTGGTAATTTCTCCATTCGCTTGTTTTGTAGCACCGGTATAAAAAACGTAAATTTATTTGGAATAATATCTATGCCGCCAATGTACTGAAAGAATAAAATTTGTTTAAGAATCTATCAAACTCAGGAATACAGCAAAGGTTCTTAACACACTGCAAAGAAGCGCGAGTTTTTACAATTTGACAGCACATAATAATTTAAAAAACAAGTACTTTTTGAACCCACAAATTACAAAAACAAGCTTTCCCTTTTGGGAAGAAACCTTTCGGTAGAAACCCATACTGCAGTGGATAGATGTAACATATAGTTATATATTGTGTTATATAACAGTGAAAACTAATAATTTCTCTTTTTATTCCAGGTTCCACCTTAGCTCCCCAAAAACAATATTGATCCTGCGGCAAACCAGGACTCCCAAGGTCAAATTGGATCATTGTCCCCGTTGCCGGTGGGAACGCAGCGATTGCGTTTTCTCTGTGAAAATGAATAACCCCCCCCCCCAGGATTCTGGTTAGGAAACTGAAAATCCTCTCCAGTAAATGGGTAGGTATGGTAGGTCATGGCATGCCATAGCTACTGTGCCGATTAAGCTCACGCATTACTCTCATATGGGTTAACCGAACAAAATCTAATTTATTACTAATTAATTAAGTAGTTACCATTAAATGTTATAGCTTCGTACTGCTTTGGTCCTGCCAGCTGCTATACAAATTTTGTACACCTACTGTCAACAGTGAAACAACCATCGATAACAGTATTATATTATCCGTTACTTATCGATTGGTTTTCTTTTGGATAACTACGTCTGTATACTAAATTTTCAACAAACTACTAACAGACTACTGGAATCAGCGACAAAATATATTTTAAAGTTATCAGAGTAGTTTCTTCAACGTAAAAAGTTGGCAATTGGGTTAAAAGAAATATCCAAAAACATTCCGAGCTCCAACCGTGGTGCTCGTTCTATTTCAATCAACTAATTTTCAACTTTTTGCCACAGGTTTGCTTCAAATTCAACTTATTACGCCGAAAAAATTATTTCACAAATTTCTCTTCAAGAAATTACCAATGCATTAATAGCTTATGAACTACATAATATTGTGTGCATAGCTTTTGACATGCACGAAACATTTAAGAAGCAGTACTCTTATGAAACTGGGAACAATTTTACTGGATTTAATATAGTAAAAAATAAACAACAGTGCAGGATTTAAGGTAATAAAAAGCTGTCAAAACAAATGCAACCCAACACCTAAACAATTACTTTGATTCGTACCTGCTTGTTTATAAAAATGTGCATCTGTATCGCTCGAAACCTCTAAAAATGGAACCACAAGTTATTATCGTTCAAGTATAATAGAAAATAATTTACACTTTTTGTTGAAATACTAGTTCACGTCTACAAGTACCACTTCAAGTGTAACCACATTTTGAAATTTTAAAAGTACTATTTATTACGAAATATGGAGAAACGTATCGTCCGTTAGCTGAAAGAATTAAATTAAATGTACACTCACATCAAAAATATTCAACCATCGCTTAACATTGAGAATCTCCTTCTGCGGCATTTCATGCATGTTGTCATTTACGAAAATTATAATTAACTCGAAGTATTGGTCTGCACATGTATTTAGCTGCGCCATTTCAAACCTCATGGGACTGAAGTCTCTATGTAAGAATTGTTTGAATTTGCCATAATAAAATTCAACTTTTTCTGATGTTACGGCCAACGACGGATAAATGTTCTGAATTAAAATAAAATGTAATCACTTCAACGTCATAATATACCCACGATGTTACAAACTTACCCGGCGATTTTCCATTTTCCTCGATAAACTACCCAGACAGGTGTTTGGAGAACGTAAAGTTTCGTTCCACATGATTAAGAAAGATAATTAAATTCTAGACGGAATGTTAGGTTATAATTAGTGTTAAACTGCGTTTGCTTCAAAATGGTAATCTTATTTGATCAATTATGAAGATTTCATTCACAATTATTAGAATAAGCTAAGTCGGCAAGCAACAAGTTGTCGCTGTACAATAATTTCACTAGAAACAATTTCGCCAAACAAATTTTATTGTTTTATTCGTGTTTTGTTTTCGTCGTCACAGTCACAGAAAATAACACAGTCATCTTACGACACCAGTGGCGGTTCGCGAAACAAAAACCCGCGCATTTCAAAAATGCCAAAAAGAATATTTGATGTAAATCAAAGTGTGGTGTGATTAAAATTGAAAGAAACATAAAATTTTGAATTTGACAGCTTCTTTAGTACGCAATTCTTCTTTTAACTTAACAGTTCTTCACTTTTTGCTATGCCGATTTTAATTTAGGTACTATTATCACAGTTTACGAATCAGTGGCGGTACGTACACGCAGGGCAGTGGGACACACAGGCCACTCAATATCATTAAATTTTAATAATTTTAATAATAATTATTATTGTTGTGATGAACTCACGGTAACTAGCTCGAGATTGTACCTTTTTTCTGTCTTTCTAGAACATCCGTAAGTAGATGTAGCTTAGACCGAATAAAACGAATAAAATTATGTGCAACATGTATTTAAGCTAAATTTAAAAGATCCAATAGCCACTGTCGTAAAAGTGCGAAAGCGAATCGATTTGTGGGGAGCTTGGCAGCAACGTTGTGCTTTAATTTTATTAAAATGTCTAAAAAAAAGTTCAATAAGTGAAGAATTTTGTTTGAATTAGTTTTATTGTCCAAATTAAAATTTTAAATATTTAGAAATTGCATATCTGATACCACCGATGAAGCAATTTGTTAATTTATTTTGAAAATTTAGAAATATTTAATTTTAAAATTGTGAAAGTTTACAAAATGCTTTCTGCTGTCATTGGTCGAGTATTCTGTTTCGTATTTGAATTAAATATTAAGCTGCTTTTAGACTTTTAAAATAAATTTTATCTGACTTTGAATTTTTATTAATTTAATCGACTTGGAATTGCGATCTGTCGGATTTATTATTTGCTTGTTTTGCAGTAAAATATAGTATATTACATAGCGAGGCGGAAAGCAAGTCATTACTAACTGAGGTCTGTTCTGCTGACCGACGGCGAAGCCGGAGGTCAGCAATTGCCGAAGTTAGTAATGACGCTTTACGCCAAGCATGTATACTATTTTATTCGCAATCGCGAAGTTGGGGTTGGTTTAATGGAAATAATGCGTTTTCAAATTTATATTAAGTTATGTCATATTTGACATTTGTATCAGCGCCTCTACTTTTAATAGCTCATATCACGTTAGTGATAATTATTTTTTTAGTAGGCGTCAAAGCAAAATTACCGTGCGTTTTTTTGACAATAATTAGTATTATTGTTTTTGTCGCTTTGTGATTATGAGTGAATTATCTTGTACTCCACCAGAGCTTCGAGAAGTTGCAGAAAATGCAGTAGGTGATTTGTTACCCAACAAAAGTAAGGCAAGGTATGAAAAAGCCTACAAAGCTTACATGGATTGGCGTTGCAATAAACAAGCACGGAATAATTCAGAAAGTGTGGTGCTTGCTTATTTTAGTGAATTGTCGAAAGACAAAAAACCTTCTACGTTAACTCTACGGGCAACTTATTCAATGCTACGAACAACATTCAATATTAAAGATAATACAGATATTTCAAAATTTGCGAAATTGAGAGCTTTTTTGAAGAAGCAAAATGTTGGGTTCAAGCCAAAAAAATCAGGTGTTTTACATAAAACTGAAATTGATAGATTTTTAAGTGATGCGCCTATAGAATTTCTTCTACAAAAGGTAAAATTATAAATTTTGTACTCACATACAATGAACATAATTGTTTAAACTTTCTAGGTTGCTTTAATAATCGGAGTTAGCGGTGCATGCCGAAGTGATCATTCTATGTGAACTATCATTCTCGATCATTCTTAATAACGCGCCCGGAATGGATTGTAATTGTTAAAGAATACGTAAATCTTCGGAAGAAAACTTGTAAACATTAGTTACTCTTAAGTAATCTTCTTATATTTTCAATAATTTTCAAAATTGCATAATATTCCATAATAAAATTATTTAAACTTTCTAGGTTGGTTTTATGATAAGCTAGGCTAATCTAGGTTGCACTTCTGGTGTCATGTAGCAAATAAAGTGTGACGGTGTAGCCAATCGTCAGAAGACTTCTACGGTTCCAAACTGCGAACCCTGACTGTAACAAATAAATTTTAACAAGAAAATGAGAAAGTATTATAGGACTTACCATAAATAAGTATTCAAATGTCACAATATGTACTTATACATCAATAATTTGAACGATAAAATGCCAGGAATTGTTAACAAAACTTTTCGATGTCGAAGCTTAAACTTATCGGATCATCCAAATATTTTTTAAACTAGCAACAAATAAATCTTAGCGAAAATTTAAAAAAGGGCTATCACTTGCAATAAGCAATTATTCTAATTAAAATGTTTTATAATTTGCACGCCCAATTATGATTTCTAATTATTGTTATAACCTAACTATATTTGACATTTGTCATCAGCGCTTGTATTTACGTTAAAACCACGCCCATTTGTTCATTACTGACCGGCACGTGGTATAACGAGTGAATAATTTTCATTACACACCGGTTGATATTAGTAGTTAACAATATGCACTTTCAAACTTTTTAAAAGTCGGGAAACGAGCAATTACCGACCGATTGCGAATAAAATTTATTATTATTTTCAACAGTTATTATTAATCAGGTATACATTCCTTCGGAATATTCCTACTTTTTTACAAAAGTCTTTACAATTCATTTATCGAGGTGAATTACTCCCCATGTTTTCTTCTTTGTCGTTCTATAGTCCCGCGTGTGTTTTTGTCTCGTGCACTATCCTTCTCCATTCTAATCTGTTCTCGCACTTTTCCTTCCAACCCGTTATTCCCATAGCCCGTAGGTCATTTATCACCTCGTCTAACCATCTATCTCTTGTTCTTCCTCTAGGTCTCGTCTCACTCGGTCTCCATTCCGTAATCTGTCTCAATACGCTTTGTGGGTCTTTCCCTTTTTATGTGTCCCAGCCATCGTATTCTCTGCGCCTTCATGTGTCTCACAATATCTCCATCGTCTAGGATCTCCATTACTTCAGCATTTGTTCTTTGCCTATACTGATTTTCTTCAATCTTCTTTAGGCCAAGAGTCGCTCTCAACAGCTTTCTCTCGAATGCTCTCAGTCTTTCTTCTTCTCGCTTATTCAGGTTTATTACTTCTGCGGCATATGTGACTACCGTTCTCACGAAGGTCTTATATATTCTCATCTTAGTTCGTATAGATATGTTCGTGCTTTTCAACACCTTCTTGTTTACGTGATAAGCTCTCCAACCTGCTTGTATCTTTTCTTGTATCTCTGTTGTTCTGTTGTTGTTTTTGTTCAGCTGGAGTCCTAGATACTTAAATTTTTTTACCTCTTCAAACGTATATTTTCCGATCTTTATCTCATTTTGTAGTGTACCTTCTTTTCTATTGAAGTTCATAAACTTGGTCTTGTTTTCATTGATCTTTAGACCCATTTCGGATGCTTGTTCTTCCATTTCATTGAAAATCTGGCTCATTTTCTGTCTTGATCTGGCTATAATTACGATGTCATCGGCGTATGCTATTATTTGCCATTCCTTCGTTACGATCGTTGCTCTGTTCTCTAATTTTCTGACTACTCTCTCAATCACCAAGTTAAACAGAGCTGCCGACAGCGCATCGCCTTGTCTTACTCCACTATTGACTGGGAATTCATCCGATTCGCTTTTCCCGAACTTCACTGTTGCTCTCGATTCCTTCATTGTCATCTGTATCAAATGCCTTAATTTTTTTTGGTATACCCAATTCTACCAACACTTCAAATAGTTTTTCACGTTTAATCGAATCGAACGCCTGTTGAAAGTCTACAAATAGCAGGTATAACCCTATGTTATGTTCGTACGCTTTTTCGGTTATTTGTTTCATCACATGTAACGCATCAATTGTTGAACGATTCTCTCTAAAACCATGTTGATATTCACCGACTTTGTTTCTAATTTCGTTTTTTAGTCTGTTATATATGAGTGTCGACATAATCTTGTAAATCACCTGTAGTAGGGTTATTCCTCTATAATTTCTACATTCTTCTATGTCGCCTTTTTTGTGGATTGGTACTATTCTTCCTAATTTCCATTCTATCGGCATATCTTCTTTTCGCCAAATTTCAATTATTAGTTCGTATATTCTTTGCTGTATTCCTTCACCTGCATTCTTTATCAACTCACCGCATATTTCGTCTTTTCCTGGTGCCTTTCCATTTTTTTATCTTGTTCACTATTGCTTTCATTTCTTCATATGTTGGTTCTGATACTGTTGTTTCTTCTGGTGTTTCTTCAGTTTCTACTGTAACTTTTTCGTCATTTAATTGGTTTAACAATTGCTGGAAGTGCCTCTTCCATATTTCCTTTATTTCTTCTTCATTGTCGCCGCTTTGACCGTTCTCATCTTTCATTGTTCTAGTGTTTACTTTGCGCTTTCTTGTTTGTTGTTTTATTCCTAGGTAAAATTTCTTAACGTTATTATTCTTACATTCATCATCTATCTCGTTCATAATTTCGTTTAGCCAAGCATTTTTTTTCTTCTTATACATCTTGTTTGCCTCCTTCATTCTGTCTTTATATATAGTTCGGTCCTCTTCTCTTTTTGTTTTCATCCATATCATTCTTGCTGTTTTCTTATTGTCTGCCATCTTTTCGCATTCTTCATCAAACCATTTCTTGTGTACGGCTTGTTTCTGAAATCCTATTGTTCTTTCTGCACTTGTCTTCATTGCCATTTTAATGTTATTCCATTCTCTGTCTATGTCCTGTTCTTTTTCCATGTTATCAATTATTCTGTTTGTTTCTTCTGCGTATTTCGTCTTGACCTTCGTGTCTACGAATTTTTCCAGTGATAGTTTTTGTTGTTGTCTTCTTCCTTTTGTGGATATTTGTGTGCGCTAACTTTGCTATTACCAAGTAATGATCAGAGTCCACATTTGCCCGCGATATGTTCTTACGTCTTTGATGTTAGTTGTTCCTTTTTTCGATATGCAGACGTGGTCTATCTGGCTTCCGTCTTCATCATTATTTGCTCCCGGCCTCATCCACGTTATCTTGTGTATTGGTCTGTGTTTGAACTTCGTACTACTTATAGTCATATTCAGTGCTGTTACCAAATTACATAATCTTTGCCCGTTGTCGTTGGTCTTTTCATGTATCGTGAATTTGCCGGCTACTTCACTAAGATAGTCCTCTTTCCCTATCTGGGCGTTAAAATCACCAAGTATTAGCAATATATCACGTCTGGGTACTATTTCAGCCATTTTTTCCAGTTCGCAGTAAAATTGTTCCTTTTCGTCGTTGCATTTATCTTCGGTTGGTGCGTATGTAACTATTAAGCTTACATTTATCGGACTTGATCTTAATCTCAAATATGCGATTCTGCCGTTAAGTGGTTTAAACTGCATTACATTTCTTTTCAGGTCGTTTCTCACAAAGAAGCCTACGCCGTTTGATCCTTGTTTCTCTTCTCCAGAAAACAAAAACGTATATTCACCTGCATTTACTTCTCCACTTCCCCATCTCATCTCTTGCACTGCCGCTATGTTGACTCTGTATTTCACTAGTTCTCTCATTGTCTCGTATATTTTTCCTTTCTTCAACAACGTTCTGACATTCCAAGTGCCAACTCTCCATATCCTAGATTCTCTTTTTTTTCGTCGCTTCGCCTTCACTCTACGCCTCTCTTTTAGTTTCCTGCTCGGTATTCCATTTTCTCGCCGTTCTGTGTCATGTATCGTACTCGTTATTCCATTTTCTCGCCATTCCGTATCATGTATCATCCACCCAGTATGTCTTGCTAGTTTTTTACTAGTTGGTCTGGAGATTCAGTTCTCTCTTCCACTAATCTTCGCTTCTGGTAATCCCAGGTTATAGAAATTCCTGGCATGGTAAGTTTTAAATGGCCCACCTTTACATCTCTTCCATTCTCCCGTTCAACTTTGGCTCTTATTCTAATTTCCCTCATAATGCGTTTTTCCATATTCGTAAGATCGGATTCTATATATATTTCGCTTCCCATTAACTTGGCTTTGTTTTTTAGTATCTTTATTTTATCTTCCCATTCATTTAGTTCAATTACATACCGCTTGCTGCCTATCTTATACGTATTCTTAATTTCTGTTGACACTCCCATTTTTTCTCTGATAAATTTTTTTACGGCCATTCTTAGTTTGTCCGGTTCATTTTCATTTATCGCAGTTCCGGTCATGATCAAGTTGTTTCTTCTTCTCTCTCTCGATTCTCTCCAATTGGTACTCCAGTTCCATATTTTTTAGTTCCAGTCTTTCCACTTCCTTTCTTACTTCTCTCACGTTTTGGTCGTTTTCTATTTTTACCTCTTGCAAATCTTTGTTTGTCTGTTCTGTTCTACTCCTGACGTCTGCAACTTCTCTCTTTAACTCGCCAACTTCCTGTTTGATTGCTTCGACGTTTGACTGCATATCCGACATAAATTTTGACATCATGCTCGTAAGGCGGTCCAATTTATCTTCCATTTTATCCTCCATCCTTGCGATTTCCATTCGAAGTTTACTTTCTTTGGGTGACTCTGATCCCTCGTTGCTTCTTCGGTCTCTCACATCTCCATCGCTTGCGGTGTTTTGCCTCTGCGTTGGCGATCTATGTACCTTTTTACTCATTCTAAATATCTCGTATTCGTTCAATCTTTTCTTTCTATTATCATGCGTTGCTGATCCGTCACTGTCGTAACTAGTAGGCTTTCCAGTACTCATGGTATCTTTATTCTTACTATTCTACTGTGGATGGTTTCTCGCCGTTATGTTATTGCGGATGGTTTCTCGCCGTTATGTTATTGCGGATGGTTTCTCGCCGTTATGTTATTGCGGATGGTTTCTCGCCGTTATGTTACCGTGGATGGTTTTTCGCCGTTACGATACGGATTGGTTCTTTCCTGCTATCTTCTATGTACGTTGTGTTGCCTACCCTACGATTCTTTCCGCGTTCAAGACTCGGTTCAGTCTATATTATGCCTTTCGGTCTTATTTAAGGGGAGAAATACATTTAGACGGGTGAATAGACTTAAGTCAATTTTATGACTTTTTCTCAATACAATGGTTTGATTAATATTTTTAAAAGTTTAGGCACCTACTGTTTATTGTTACTTTTAACTATTACATTGTATTTTTTTTTAAATAATTAAAAATGGAGAAGTTAGGGTACTGTCTTCCGGGAAGGCTGTGGCGCAAGGTGTGAAACGGCACGTCTGTTATATTGAGCTGAAATAGAAAAATTTTATAATATTGTTAACATTTGTATGTAAGCAAATCAAAATAAAAATTAATATCAAGAAATGGGGCACATTCAAAAATAATTTGAATTTTACACAACATTTTTGAGTAATTTTGCAATAATAACATAGTTTTTTAAATGATTTTCTAAAACTTATAAGTTCAAGTAACTGCCAATTAATATTGGTATTAAAATGTTTTTAAAATATCAGCGGGATTAATTATTAATGATTTTTGAGTTATCGCTTACGCAAATTTGAAAAACGTAGTTTTGAGAAAAATGTGTTCAAAGTTTAGATGAATGAAAATTCAATAATTTCATTGACTTACCGACAAGTCTACAATTGCAGAGCCATACAATAGTCCTTCGGTGTCCTTGTAAACAAGATTTTCCTCCAACATTGATCTGGTTGTGCCCTTTGGTCTCTAAGGAGGTGCGTCATATGTCTCAAACCATTGGCTGTCCATCGATTTTGTTATCGTACGTTTTAAACATTGAAATTTTTGATAGTTACGTTAGTAAATATTATTTTCTGATATCATTAATATAAGTGGGCTGATTTAATTAGAAAATTTTCTGCTTGCTTGAAAGGTTTAAAATATTTGGAAACTAAATCTAAATAAACGGTAGATTGGTTATTGTTGTTTCTAAATTATTTACAGAAATTTTTACATTATTTGAGTTTATCAGAAAATTTTTATTTGGTGATTCTAAGTTTAAATTTTCTGTAGTTCTGTAAGTACATAAAATTTATTGTAAATGTATACCATAAATTCCGACAAAAATAAATTCCAAATCTATACCATATTTTCGGACAGAGGGAGTATAAATTAACTATAAATATTGCTTGAAATATTCATAAAAATTAAGTGTAACAATGTTAACTGACTTTTTAAATTATTAACTAAACTTAAGCAGAGACATTAACCTTTGCTCTAATAAACGCACAGCTTCAATTATCTAAAACTAAAAAAATGGGGAGATTAAAATTATATTTATAAAACTTAAGAGACTTACCCCCACTTTTCTGGAAAGTACACTTTCTCCTGCATAAAGTTTAGATATTCTTGCTGATCCTCCTTCCTCATGTTTGCTTTACCGTGATCAATATTGAAAGCTTCTCCAGCTTTATTTTGTGGCTTACTGATTAAATTGTACTCCATATCTTCATTTACGTTATTCGATTGACCCAAATGTACATTTTCTGCTAATTCGATCTTCTTCTCCGTAGTATTGGTAGCCGCTTTATCTGGCAAACTTTTTTTTTTTTGATGTTAAAGTTATAGACACTTCTTCACTATCGAGCATTTTGTCATCATGTAACAATTTCCTCTTCTCGTCGACTTATTTGGAGAAAAAGAATGAAATTGGATTATTGGACTGATGGATTATTGGTGTCGAATTTTCAGTTTCAGTTTATTGCCAACCATTCAGAATGAGGTTGTTTAGGTGTTAAAATTTTCATGGATATTCTAATTGCAAGAGTCGATTGAATCCTCTCATGGCTTGCATTAAATACAGACAAATAAAAATCTGCAATTTATCATACACATGCAGATCCCGTCTGCAATTAATGAATTTACAGCAACAGAGAACTTGCCTCCAGCGAATAAAAATACATTCCATCAATTTTTTTATACACTTCTAACAATTGTTGATATCCACATTCCTTTAATATTCTGTTTACATACATTTTTGATTTTATTTTCCATAATGCTGGGTGCTGTCCATATATTATATATCAATGAATTCGGTGACAAATTCAATAGTTTTTCTTGTTCGTAAATCCTCTCTGATTGTCAGACGCGAACTGCAGATCATTTGCCCACACACACATTTTCTGTAATTTGTCAACTTAGTCTGCAAATTCCAATCTGACGATAATCGCTCTAGTTAAACATCGTACATCGAGAGAGTAATAAATTGTAACATCTTAAAAATTTACCGGGACAAATTCATATTTCTTCAAGTTATCGTCAGAATCAAAACCAGGAACCAAATTAATGAAAGAGTACGAAAACATAATTAATATGCATCCACGAAGTTTGTCCATTCATGCCCTTAAAAAACAGAGGTTTATTGCACCGTCAACGATATTAAACAAAAACTTACCTTCAATGGAAGTCTAACGGTGTCTTCAAGTCACTTTTATAAAAGGCACTCAACGAAATAAAATGTTATAACCCAGAATGTAAAGTTTCTTTCGACATGATTACGAAAGGGAATTAAATTCAACGAAAAGTTAGGTTAAAATTACTTTTATACCACTTTGCTTAAAGATGGTGATCTTCTTTAATCAATTACAAACACTTGATTCACAATTACTAGATTAAAGTTAGTCACTGTACAACAACAGTAAGCAACAAGTGTCAGTAAGCAACAAGTGTCGCTTTATAATTAATTACTAGTAAAACAATCTCCATTGCTTCGTTTCTGTCGGTATGCGAAACTGGTCGCCGTTCTTGCAACCAAGCAAACACTCGAAAGCACCGTAAGCGAGATGTAACGCGCACGCGCTGCGAATGACATTTGCTAATGTGAACAGAGCGGATCTTTCATACGACTCGACTGTACTATTTTCCCGCCGTTTTTTACTGTTATTACCAGGTGTTATTTTGTAGCTTGCCATTGTGTAATAATTGAAAAATTTCCTTGTGCTATTTTTACGAAATTATTACGTTTTACAAATAAAAACAGCAATATTTATTGCTTAAACTTTTATCTAACATTATCAATTTATAGTGTTGTGTATTTTAGTTTATATTTAATTCCTATTAAATTTTTAGGTGTTGTTTTTTAGGTGTTAGTTTTTAGGTGGCATTTGAACTGTTTTCTTTATTTTTATTTTATATAATAAATCAGTTGCTATGGATAGGTAAGTTATAGAATTAATTAAATAGTATGGCCAATTCTACAGGTAGTTGTTATTTTAGGACTATGTGTCCACATTGCTCAAAAACATTTTTTAATGTTCCCACAAAAAATCGACACATACGACAAGTGCATTTGCTAGAAGTTGAGAGCAAGAAAAATAGTCTTATCTTCTGTCCGCTGTGTTTAGATGACGAAAGAGATAGTTTTACATCTTACATATTGTTAATGCAACATATTACCAAAGTTCATAATGTAATTTTTCAGGAGGAAAATTTAAAATTTCTAAACTATAAAGAATTTGAAAGCTGGAGGACACTAGAAGAACGAGATGTTAATTATGTCATTGGGAGAACACACAAAAGCAACGATAAGAAGGTCATTTATTATAATTGTAACCGAAGCAATTCATCTAGTAGGTTCACTCATAAGATAGGGTTCGATTAATGAACTATTCTTAATTTTAAGGAGTTCCAAGTACTGCAACGAAGCGAATGGCTTTGGGAATGGGTTTTATCAATAAAATTGTAAACATTACTGTGTAAAAATTTCATAATAAAAATATTAGAAACTTTTTACTGGTTATTGGTTAATGTATAAATTTTCAATAGAGCAAAACTGTTCAAACTGAAATGAAGTATTTTTCAAATACAATCATAAATAATTGTTTTATCAGTGCCTCGTACATTTAATTAACTTTTTATTCTAATGTTCTCCAGCTTTCAAATCCTTGGTGGAATTCTCTGTAACTTGGTTGTTTTAAATTATGATCTGAAAAGTAAATTGTAAATAAAAAAAACAGATTATTTTTCTATATTTATTTATAGATTTATAATGGTGAGTCGCTCTATTTGCTATAACACTAGTCAGCCACTAATTCCAAGTTTCTTTGTTTTAATTCCAATGCAGAAATGGTGTTTAGGTATTCAAAACAGGATAATTTGTACACTTGTCGAGTTTTTGTAGAACCGACATTATAAAATGATTTCCGATTAATGTGAAGATGCAACACTAAAATAATAATTACCATTACAATTAGGCATTAAGCAATGTTATTACTTACTTCTTAATCCATAACTGTACTTATGAAATGGAATAAAAGTGAAAAAACCTACAACATAAATAATATAACCTAAAAATAACACAAAACTATGATATCAAAATTAATTTGATTTTTAATAAATACTTACACAATCAATACAGTTGTTTATCATTTTGTGTAAAACGAAGTAATCTCACTAAGAACTATTTCAATCGTACATGTTTGTCGAGTAATAATAAACATTAAAGTGCGGATAAAACGCACATGTCAAATTTTGAAATAAAACAACAGTGAGCATAAAAGTTCCGCTTTGCTCAAAATAACCAAATACTATCATTCGCAGCGCGTGCGCGTTACATCTCGCTTACGGTGCTTTCGAGTGTTTGCTTTGCAACCAAACGTTTACCAGTGGTTTCAAAATGTAAATTTATAGAAACATTAAATCTTGATTTGCAGCTACGTTAGTTCCTAACTCTTCTTTTTAATTTAAAAAATTGTGGCTATGACGATTTAATTTAAGTGCTTTTATATATGTTAAAACAACGAAATTCGATGCAGGGTGCGAATCAGTGGCGGCACGTATACGCAAAGCAATAGGGCACAGGCCTTCCAATGTTATAAAATTTTAAATACTTACACAATTATTATCATTGCAAACTTATCTGTTCGAAAACTCTTTATGTCAAAAATTCAATCATTATTTCACTCAAGTATCTACGAAGTGGTAGTAATTAAAAGATTAGGTAATTTTGACTTAAAAAATTTAGGTTTTCAACCTATGAAGAACGGCATCAATGCAAAGTAGCAGCGTATTAATCTTGCAAGTTACTAAAACTGTAAACTCTACTCAATCGGATCTCTACTCCCGAAGGTCGATGAGCTGAATTTTTCTATCGCCAGTTTTTCTAACCTATCATTTTGCGCATTTAATGTCAAATATTCCCATTAATTTATTATTTTAACTAAGTATTCAAGAGGTTAATTTAGTAAGTTTAATTTTTTCAAATTTAAATAGCAGATTATTTGAATAGATGGGTTTGTTCTTAACGCGTCAGTCAAAATATTACCCTATACCTGCTCGGAAAACTTCATCAGTCTCAGCAAAATTCTGACCAGAATATCAATGTAATCTCGCTCTTGAACGCCTCAGTCAATGTGAGTTTCCAATACCTTGGGCCTCGTCTTCTCGGCACTGTGAAGTACCGGAGCTTAGCCCCACCTCCTTCATCTAACCGGCATATTGCCTGGTTTTCAATCTGAAATAAAAGAAGGTTGCGCGTTGCTACGGGTCGCGCCGAGGTGGATACCTCTGGTTGGGGTTCCAAACTTTCTGATCTTGCAGGGAGGAACGGTGCTGATAGCGCGTCGGGGTCGCCTGTCTTCCTGCAGGATTCCTTCGCCAGAAATGTAACATTTGAGAGTAATGATGGTCGGAGAGTCTCATCTCGCCCTTTGAAGGCGAGAGCTTGCAGAGATGGGACTGAGGTGTCCCAGGGTTTGGAAATCTAATTTAGCCAGTACCTCGAGACACCCTCAAGTACCTTTTATTACCATCGAATATGCTCGGAGTCCATCGAAGTACCACGAGTCTTGGACGTCAATCGAAACCAAGGTAAGGCAAGGTGAGAAATTAAGAACTGAAAGAGGAAAAACAGATTTCTATAATTAAAATAAACATGTGAATAATATTAATTATTATAAATGTTTATAATTGCCTTATTTAATTTGAATACCATAAATATTAATTGTTAATTTTTTTAATATATCCACACGTATCAATTTATATTTTTAAATAAATAGTTTTGAAATTACCGCGCAAAGTAGATTTTATTTTATAAATAGATATTTGTTTTACATTTTACATTATACAGAGTGATACAAACCAAAATCGACTGAGCTAGGGTAGTGCTTCCCGGGAAGAACTGCGGAATCATATTTCTACAGACAATCCGACAAATTCCTCAGACTTCTCATCCGAAATTTTACGATGTTTAGGCTAATTTCGCTAATTTAATTCCGTGTGTGCGAGAGAAAAGTGTTGAGAACAATATTGGGCTATAAACGAGATAATGGAGTATGTCGAATAAGAACAAATGCAGAAATTCTCGAAGCAATGAATGGCGAGGACATCGTAAAATTCATCAAAGCCCAAAGGCTAAGGTGGTGGGGGCATGTAATGAGATCCAGTAACGAAGAGGTAATAAGAACAGTAATGGAGTGGAAACCCAATGGCGAGAGACACAGAGGAAGACCAAAGATGAGATGGAGAGATGGAGTAGAGGAGGACCTGAGAAAAATGGGAATAAGAGGATGGGCCCAAAAAGTGATGGAAAGGGCGGAATGGAGAAGAGTTGTAAAAGAGGCAGCAACACATCAGGACTTATAAACAATTGTATATATGAGGATTAATCCACCTCAATAAAAGGATTTTGTAAGTCCGTAAGGACCGCTATATTCTGCTAATTGAATGTAATGCGAATAATAATAATAAATAAATTATTTAAACCGGGGTCTGGGGATGTGGAACACCCTCCAGTGCCTCTGCAACGGGAGATTTTTAGTTTACTTCAATAAAAAGTAAACTACTCGGTCTGGGGGTTCTACAATGCTCTTCATTCTAAAATTTGTGCACTGGAGGGTGTTCCACACCCCCCGGATTGAGTAGTTTATTTT
Organism: Lycocerus yunnanus; assembly: GCA_036346125.1. Lineage (NCBI taxonomy): Eukaryota > Metazoa > Arthropoda > Insecta > Coleoptera > Cantharidae > Lycocerus > Lycocerus yunnanus. Next base: position 238,408 of record JARFIX010000111.1, read on the forward strand.
TTATCAGAAGTAAACTGAAGCGTTCCCGTTGCAGAGGCACTGGAAGGTGTTCCACACCCCCCAGACCTCCCGGATCAAGTAGTTTATTTTTTATTATGTTGCAGAGATCTGCCTCCTAGGGAGTACGGAATTACGGGGTACGATCAGATTACGAATTTAACACATTTACTGGGTCATACCTAATTTTAATAAACTTGAGATATGCTTAAATATTTAATTCATTTTTAATAAAAATAAATTATTTAAACCGGGGGGTCTGGGGGCTGTGGAACACCCTCCAGTGCCTCTGCAACGGGAGATTTTTAGTTTACTTCCGATAAAAAGTAAACTACTCGGTCTGGGGTTCTACAATGTTCTTCATTCCAAAATTTGTACACCGGGGGGTGTAGAACACCACCCAGACCCCCCGGATTGAGTAGTTAATTATTTATCAAAAGTAAACCAAAGATATCCCGTTGCAGAGGCACTGGAGAATGACCCTCTCCCCGACCCTCCGAATCAAGCGGTTTATTTTTTATTTTGATGCAGAGATCTGCCTCTCAGGGGGTACGGAATTTATTTTCAGATTACAAATTAAACACGTTTACTAGGCCATACCTAATTTTAATCAATTTGAGATATGCTTAAATATTTAATTTACTTTTAATAAAAATAAATTATTTAAACCGGGGGGTCTGGTGTGGAACACCCTCCAGTGCCTTTGCAACGGGAGATTTTCAGTTTACTTCTGATAAAAAGTAAACTACTCGGTTTGGGGGTTCTACAATGTTCTTCATTCCAAAATTTGAGGGTGTTCCACACCCCAGACCCCCCGGATTGAGTAGTTAATTATTTATCAAAAGTAAACTGAAGATATCCCGTTGCAGTGGCAATGGAGTATCTACAGCAAAATTCCACTGTAAAAACTTGAATAAAATTTATTGATAAACTGTACAGCATGGTTTTATTATTACCAAATAAATTCGGGTAAGTTTTTTCCGTAGCCTGCGAATCTTCAAAAATTCCCACGGGAGTTTATTGTAGATCTCAGGTCAGGGGTGCGTTCTGATTTGAGCCTGTAGTGCTCAGAAGCAAAGCAAATCAAGAGCAAAGCAAAAACCATCCATGGAATAAAACAAACGGGGAAAAATGTTTGTCATAAGGCTTGGAGTAGTGGGGATTTAAAAAAGTGTTTTTTCATTCGCTCCAGGCCATTTTGACAAACGCTTTACTAACTAAAGAAATAACCAAATCTACTCACCCAGTGGCGTCTCTAGTTTACTAAACAGATAAGCAAAATACATAAAATAAACTAAGATAGCTTTATACTTTGAATGAACCTTTCGGAAACCTCAAGAAAACACAACTAACCCCACCAGAAAATAAAACACAAAAAATTAGATTAGATTTTTTGCTCTATGCGTAGGAAAGGGAATAAACCTCATGGATTCCACAGACCCGAGTTTGTGAGTATGTCAGACTTGACTGACTAAAAACCCCTTCCCCTGATGGAATATCGCATCCTTCACGGATGCACGCGGGATCTGTCTTCGTGGTGCAACCGGAATCGAAAGAAATCTTTTTTCTTCCTGATCGTTGAGTTTCGAAAGAGATTTTATTTCTGCGTGTAAAGATACCCAAAACTTGAAATTTTTCTCTTAAATTACTATTAAAATACATAAATAGAATCATTGCATTTAAACGAATATGAGCGGCCTTGGAGACAAAATAACCAATAAATTTAAAAAAATGTTTTTAAAATTTAAAAAAATTAAAATTATAGTTATTATAATAAACCTAACAGTGAATGGGAAAGTCATGGGATGTCACATCAGATTTTTTTGATTTCTGGCAGTTAGAACCTAAAATTATTGAATCCTCCGTAATTTAAAACTCTTCCAGGTTGTATCCTTTTTCATAATCTACTTTCAGTTCTTGAGATTTTGTATTTCACAGTCCCTGTTGTTGAACTATACCCTAGGGAGTACTTGCTCCCTTACTCTCCCCCACTTTTAATGATATATTCTGCTCTCTATGTAAGGGTTGTTATTATTTAATTATGTAGTAAGTAATAAAAGTAGTAAAAGTAAGCGGGAGTGATCGAAGAGGAACAGAAGTGGTTCAAAACAAATGGTCTACAACTAAACAGAAGGAAAACCCAGCAATTACTGTTTACGATGAAGAGGCCAGCGTAGGGTTAACTTCTAGGTTTTCACCCGGATGGTGCCTTGTCTTGGGGTTACCATAAAGATCACGTTTTCCAAAAGTTATTGGTAGCAATCCGTTCCATTCGTAGGTTGTATAATAAATGAAAAGGCAGCCAAAATGACTTATTATCAACATTTCCATAGTGTAGCAACATAATATGGAATTATGATGTAGGGCGCTTCGTCACGATCTTCTAGGGTGGTCCTGCAACAAAAGAGAGCTGTTAGAGCCATACCTGAAGTGTCGCAACAAATAAGCTGCAGACCGATCCACCACAGTTACAAGACGCGTACCGGAGAAAAGTAGCTATGCATTTATTATTGCACAAAATGTAGGCATATCAATTTGTAATCTAAAATAAACTAATTTAAAATTAAGAACCGTGTTTTGCAAGATCGGTTGTGGTACAACCAGCGGTGGCTGGTACAAAATAATTTTGGATGTTCTGCATGACAATAAAAGATCACCTGAATTCTAATCTCAGAAAACTTACCGTATTGAATTTTTTTAAGCATTGAAGGAATACGCCAATTGTTAATTTTTCATTTAATAGTTAATGTTATACATTTAATTTTAATATTATTTTAAGCAGTAATTTATTCCATGGAGTACAATCTGCAATTACTTCAGTATTTATTTGACCAACTGCGTAGTAATAACTGCCATCGCACGTTGAAAGTAGACGTATGAAATCCAATTCTTCAAATATTTTAATAATCTGAAACCTAATTATGCTAATAAATACATTAATTTTTATTATTGTTTAAATTATTATTTGATTATTACAACTCTGGGTGTTCTGCACCCCACAAGGGCCGGCCACCAACCCAACGATAATATCTACTACCATAATTTATAGTCACTTCGTAGTGCATCCACCGCAGATGGATGGATTGTTACAATTATTATTCTTCTTGAACGTTGTTTTCCACCTTAAGCAAAATATTGCAGAAATTTCTAACTCAATTTGCGTGCCATATTTTAGGTTATTTGACATTCCTCCCCTTTACATTTAAGTTAAAGTTTAAAAGTGCGTTCACACAAGCATAAATTTTAATTATTTAACTGCTTAGTTTTTCACCTCTGTGTGACCACAAGCTCCATTTTTCCACAAGTTAAAAGTTGTATTCTGAAAAAATTAAAAACGCTAATCTTATTTATTTAACAATAAATTTTAAGAAAAACAAATGCACGGGTGAGTAAATATTTGCTCCACTAGATAGCGCGCTACGATATTCTGTCAAATAGAAAATGGATGACGTCGTCATTTGTTGTAATTTAGTGCTGTAGTGCTCTTTGTTTCATGCTGGTTCACTTGAATTTTTTAGATTTAGCTGCTTGAATTTACACAGGTTCTGAAACCCCATCGCAAGCTACCAGTGCATTCCAGACGAAAGAGTTGTGGGGCATCTCATAAAGTGAAGTGGTTCATCAATTCGGTGTAGTATGTCTATCATCGTAAGATAAATAAATGGTACATAATTGTGGAACCTTCCTTTGGTTATAAAAAAAATAATTTTAAGCTCAAACTACACATCAAGACAAAATCTACGATTCCTAGCTACCGAACTGTTCTAATTCGGAAAGGTAAGTAACACGATTATGTAAAACTGCGATGCATATTATATACTAGTAGCATGTTTCTCAATGTGTAGGTAACTATTTTACTCGTTAACAAAGCTCTCCGTTTGGCTACAATAATTTATGCGGAATAACCAATTACAAATTTTGATTTAAAATTCAGTTAAATATTCTCACAATTTGGGTGGGTTCACCTCTTAACTTAAACCGTAGACAAATTATCATGACAAAAGTTTGTTTACTGGTTGTAATGGAAATGAAATCATGTGTAGCTCAATTTTTTAAATTATAATTTTTTGAAAAATGAAATTTGTGAATTGAATAGTCTCTCGAATACCATTCGTAGTCGAAGTTTAAGTAGATTATTTTTGAGGTGGTATCACTCATGTTCATTGCGCTTGTGAATAGCACTCGTGCTATTTGTACACAAGCGCAATAAATATTCGTGTACCACCTCAAAAATAATCGACATAACTTTGGCTACTTGTGGTATTATAAATGAAAATAACACGACCTGTAGGAGGCAAATAAGATAACGATGGTTGTAAGGCAAAAGATTATAAGCGACAAGTTATAAACTTTACAATAGAGCGATTTCAAGTTGAAAATTTGTGAAATAAAATTTGTAATTAATTATCTTATCTATACGAGCAAGAATATTTGCATTGCAATGTGCTAGTTTTAAGTTTATAATTACTCGTAGACATCGCAATAAATTTTATTACATAGTGTTGCTTATGCCGTTTTGCCTTTCAAACATCGTTGCATCTTTTTGTTATAACAAAAAATATTGCTATTCATTTTGTAGTAATCTTGTAATAACGAAAATAATAGCAGCGAAAGCAAACTTCACAATTGTAGGCTTACACGTTGAGATGTGCTACAGGTAAATATTAATTATTATTGTCGAATGACACATTAGTACCTCATTCTGATGCAACCAGTTACAGATATGGCTCAAATACAACCCCTTGAAGAGCTACACGTTATGAACAGCAACAGTCAAGGTTTGAAATCTCCAAGTAATTCAAGCAGCAATGCCACAATTAAAACGGAGGAGTTCGAAGACGTGGAATTTAATTTAGAAGATTTGCATCATTCTATCGACATTAAAGAAGAGAGCGATACTGAACAAGTAACACAGTATAAACCTGCAAGAACATCTAACAGTACAAGTTTGTTTGAATGTGCAGTTTGTGGGTATGTAGATACATGTGAAAAAACATTCAAAGGACATTTAAGGACTCACTCTCGTGCGAAATCCTTTACGTGTGAAATTTGTAAATATAAATGCTCTTACAAATCCACTTTAAGGAATCATTTAAAAAATCACACTGGAGACGAGCCGTTTGCTTGTGAAATTTGTGACTATAAATGTGCTCGTAAATCAGATTTAGAAATTCATTTAACAACTCACGCTAGAGACAAACCGTTTGCTTGTGACATTTGTGATTATAAATGTACGCGTAAATCACAATTAGGAAGTCATTTCAAAATTCACACTGGAGACAAGCCGTTTGCTTGTGACATTTGTGATTATAAATGTGCGCGTAAATCACATTTAAAAAGACATTTAACAACTCACACTGGTGAGAAACCGTTTCTTTGCGAAATTTGCGATTACAAATGTTCAGTTAAATCAAGTTTAAAAAGACATTTAACAACTCATACTGGAGATAAGCCGTTTGCTTGTGAAATTTGTGATTATAAATGTCGCGAAAATCAGTTTAAAAGACATTTAACAGCTCACACTGGAGATAAGCCGTTTGCTTGTGAAATTTGTAATTATAAATGTGCGCTTAAACCACATTTATAAAGACATTTAACAACTCACATTGGAGACAAGCCATTTGCTTGTGAAATTTGTGATTATAAATGTGCGCGTAAATCACATTTAAAAAGACATTTAACAACTCACACTGGTGAGAAACCGTTTCTTTGCGAAATTTGCGATTACAAATGTTCAGTTAAATCAAGTTTAAAAAGACATTTAACAACTCATACTGGAGATAAGCCGTTTGCTTGTGAAATTTGTGATTATAAATGTGCGCAGAAATCATATTTAAAAAATCATTTAACAGCTCACACTGGAGACAAGCCGTTTGTTTGTGAAATTTGTGATTATAAATGTGCGCAGAAATCAGATTTTAAAAGACATATAACAACTCACACTGGAGACAAGCCATTTGCTTGTGAAATTTGTGATTATAAATTTGCGCGTAAATCACATTTAAAATATCATTTAACAACTCACACTGGAGACAAGCCGTTTGCTTGTGAAATTTGTCAATATAAATGCTCTTACAAATCCACTTTACGGAATCATTTAAAAACTCATACTGGAAAGAAATCCTATGCTTGTGAAATTTGTGATTATAAATGTGCGAAGAAATCAGATTTAAAAAGACATTTAACAACTCACACTGGAGATAAGCCGTTTGCTTGTGAAATTTGTGATTATAAATGTGCGCAGAAATCATATTTAAAAAATCATTTAACAGCTCACACTGGAGATAAGCCGTTTGCTTGTGAAATTTGTAATTATAAATGTGCGCAGAAATCAGATTTTAAAAGACATATAACAACTCACACTGGAGACAAGCCATTTGCTTGTGAAATTTGTGATTATAAATTTGCGCGTAAATCACATTTAAAATATCATTTAACAACTCACACTGGAGACAAGCCGTTTGCTTGTGAAATTTGTCAATATAAATGCTCTTACAAATCCACTTTACGGAATCATTTAAAAACTCATACTGGAAAGAAATCCTATGCTTGTGAAATTTGTGATTATAAATGTGCGAAGAAATCAGATTTAAAAAGACATTTAACAACTCACACTGGAGATAAGCCGTTTGCTTGTGAAATTTGTGATTATAAATGTGCGCAGAAATCAAGTTTAAAAAGACATTTAACAACTCACACTGGAGACAAGCCGTTTGCTTGTGAAATTTGTGATTACAAATGTAGTCTCAAAACAAATTTAAAAAAGCATTTAAAAACTCACGCTGGGGAGAAATAGTTTGCTTGTGTTGTGAGTTTGTGACCGTAAATTTGCTCTAAAGATAAATTTAAAAAATTCATTTACACCGGAATGAAACTGTGTGCTTGTGACTTTTGTGAATATGAATGTCCTAGAAAAGATGGGTTAATAAATCACTTAAAAACTTGCATAGGGAGAAACCGTTTGCTTATGAAATATGTGATTCCAAAAGTGTGCGTACAAATTAAATCTAATAAATCTAATTTGATAATTCACATAGCAGAAAGATAATGGCTTTCAAGTTCTAATTCTTTCAATTTCGTGTTTGTAAAATAGTGAAAATTCAAGAAATCGACATTTTAAAACAGGTTCTCTTATAAAAAAACTTTGCTTGTATCATTAATTATAAGTTAATTGCTTTTAAAATATTATATCGGGATTTATAATATTAATCGTGTATTTCAACATGTAAATGTAAATCAAATGTAATATATAAAAATAGACTCAAATAGTATTACCACGTAAGTTTTTACACTACGAAACAATATCAATTGGCAATTATTTTTTAGGTTGATGTTTGTAATCATGATATGTACTTAATTATACCAATACACCTTAAATATTGGTTAGCATATTAATTCTTTATTTAATGGTGCTGCATGCTGGCTAATCTGTCCATAGAGTGACTTCATGTAATTGGAGTCGCTTATTATATTTTTGAATTGGAAAGTGTTGGCCAGCGAGTTAAAGCGCCTTGTGTGGCGTGATAGTTTTTGTTTTGTTTTCTTGATTGGAGCTACTGTTCTTCATTTGGTAACCAAGAGTGTGTTCTTTCATCTGCTTTGGAGGGTTTTACATTATTAGATCAACCGACACCAGATGTGACGGTCACCACATTTCTGTTTGCTAAATGTTCAAGGCTGAACTTTATTGTCTTTGATTAATAAGATCGATTACAGGTATTTCTCATTTGTTTAATAAGAATTTTGTGCGTTCTTTAGTTTTAGATTCTACACTTAGGCAAAGCTGGAGTTCGTTACCATCGAACCAGGAATATACCGAACTTAGAAGGATTCCCAATGATAAGGGATATTTTTGACGAGATGAATACGATTCTTTGTGCGTAGGTGGGTGAGTTTTTAAAGCTTTAAGGATGTGCAATGCTTGTTATTCAATGATGAAATTGTGTAGGCATTTGTCATTTTTGTGTCGATTGTTATTATTGCAGTGGACGGGCAGTTCTTTGTCGCATCACAGCGAGTTTTAATTGTTTGTTTTTTGTGTAAAAAAAACTGTAATTTCGGTTTGATCGCTTTTCCACCCTAAATGGAAAGCGGCATTGATTGTACGATTCTGTGAACGTCAGGTCTTCAGTCTGGGTTCACTTTAACTTGCTATAACTGCCTAATATTCTGATAAGTACACACGCCTTCCATTTTGGGGAGAATAAATTAAAGCGTTTTAGATCTGTTGCTTTATTATTCCCTATAGGTTACCTGTATGGATTCGCGGCTCTCCCTAACCGTCGGAGCTTGCTTTGCGGAGCCAATGCAAGGGCAGGGGTAAACGTGTTTTTGTAAACAAGAGCTTTTTTGATTTTTTTGTCTTTACGAACGAATATGAGTGTATTTTGATTTAACCATAATTTCTGATTTTTTTAGAATCGTGGAGATACCTCTTTATTATGAATTTTTTTTCATTTTCTTTGTTAATAATTAAAATTATTAACTAAATTAAAGAAAAATTAAACCGGAAATACTCCTGGGCAACATTTTTCCTTGTATATGGAAAAGCAAACTGCCAATAAAGTCCAAAAAGCAAAAAAACGTTTATTCTCAGGTAATGAAACAGAAAACCCTTCAAGGAAAAAAAGGAAAACAGCAGTTGAAAAAAATACTGATTATGGTGACCATGCAGAAATATCCGAAACTAAGGAAGACTTAGAAGTCATTTTGAGTGAATCCGCTTTGGTAATTGAAGGATTACTGGTGAGTTTTATGTTTTCATATTAATATTATTATAGCAAAAAATAATGTTTTAGATTTCCAAAGATGCAATTGATAATATTCGAAAAAAATCGGTTGGTCAATTTGGCAATAAAGTATATGAAACTGAACGAAAGATGCGTTTGACAGCTTCATTGTTTGGAAAAGTTATAAACAGGAGACTTTGTAACTCTTTCGTTAAGGCATGCTTGATGCCTTCCATATTTTCTACTGATGCCACGGAATATGGTATAGCCAAAGAAAGTGTGGCCATACTGGAATTAGAGCAAATGTTAGATATTATTGTTCAACCTTCAGGTTTTTGGATTGACGAACAGTATGGTTTCTTGGGTGCTTCGCCAGATGGTAATTTTGAAAATACTGTATTATACTTTTTTGTGTTATTTACATTTTCTTATGCAGGACTGGTTGGTCAAGATGCAATTGTGAAGGTGAAAGGTATTTATGTTCCTGACAAAGACGCTTCCTGAAAAATTCCTTTTTAATTAAAAATAATAATGGCATATTATGCTTATGTGTAAATTTTCTGTTGTGAATAGAAATATTTAAAATAGTCGAGATTTTTAGATTTTAAAACAGTGATTATCACTTGGAAATCGTGATAAATTACTTATTGAGTGTTATTCACTCCAAGAATCGCGTAATAACATCTTTTTCTTGATTTTCACGAAGTGAGGTTAGAATGTGATAACGCAAATAATGTATCGCACACCACCTAAAGGAGGTGTAGAAATCCAACTGGGGGGATTGGCATGGCAATGCGCCACAGACAACCCAAATAGGGACAACAGCCATGTTACCCCAGATCCTACCAACAGATCACTACGGCCAAAATTGCCAGCCAGGGCCATATGTACCTCAACATCAAATATCAAATCCTAATAAGGAATGGGAAACAGTCGAATACGGAAAGCGTACAAGGAAAGGCGACAGCCCCGAACTAAATAATGTTAGAAGTTTTAGAAGAAAGCAGAGTACGTTAAAAAACTACTGGCTGAGTAAGCCACAACCAACAATCACAACTTCTAATGCATTTGCACCTCTAGCGGCGGCTGCGAATGAAGGAGAAGAAGAAAATGTGACACTTGAAACAGCAACAGCACCTGAAAAAGTAACCGCACCTGAAAAGTAACCGCAAAGATAGTCAAGCCCCTCCGATATATGTAGAGGAGTGCAACTCATAGAACTACTAACTACAGCATTATAGCACCGCGACTCCTTGAAACGACATCTCCAAATACTTGAGGGTTACTTCGGTGGGGGCTCCACATCAAAAGCACCACTATAACCGAGGCAAGGTGACACTCGGTAGAAAAAAATTTAGCTCCCTCTCTCCCGGGCATATATTCGCCATTTATTATACATTATATCCTAGGTCTATTAAATTTAGTAGTAATATAACCTAAAGCAAAATAAAATCCGCGATCCACCATGTTTCTTTTCTATAATCTTCGCAAACTGCTCCTGGAATCACTTTTGCTTATTTTATTGGGGGTCAGTTAAGACATCAGCGCTGTAAACGATTATTTTTAAAATAAGCGTTTTAAAGAACAAAATTTGCACTCACTTGGTACGTTCTTAAAATTTCAAGTTTCTAAGGTTGGCAATTCTACCATTACATGTCATTTTAAAATGTCAATTTTTCATTTCACTGAGAATTTCTTCAACGAGAATTTTGTTTTGTAAGAGCAAACTAGATTATTTTTATTTTAAAAAGAATTTTTAGGATAAAACACTAGAAAGCATTTGTTTGGTGCCAGTATGGATGATGATATGAAAATTTGGATTGACCGACAACATTTAGAAAATATTTACAATATTTCTGACACTCCAAATGGCTCAACAGAGAACTTGAAAATTAAAACAGAACAAGTAGAAGTTATCGACATAAAATTAGAAGACCTGCATCATTCCATCGACATTAAAGATGAATATTCCGAATTGCCTCGAGAATGTGAGGTGCCGATGTGCCAGCAACCACTGGTTAGCGAGGTATTGCCGGAGCAAAATTGTTCGAATGCCAAATTTGTCACTTAAAATGTAAACTAAGTGAAATGTTAAAAGTTCATTTACAAACTCCTACGGGCGTAGTTTGCCCTCCTCGGCAAGGTTTGGTTGCCGTCTCAAGACACCCTCTAGCGGGGTAGTGAGGGGATGGTGATGCCGACCCTCTAAAACAACCCACTCTGTTTGGTTTGAGCCGGGAATCGCGTAGCATTTCTTCCGGCAGCAAACCACGTGATTTCTCTGCTTCTGCCCTTTCGGGACTTTTCTCTTCTTGGTGTTCTATCGCTTGTCCATGTTTAGGGAGTTGATTGACTTTGGAGTGTTCTCTCGAACTCTTCTTTCTTGCCCATTATTTGGTCAATCATGAGTTTGATGGTGTCCCATGATTTCTGATCTTCCAGCATGGTGTCTATCATGTTCTCCTTATTTATTGATATTTTCAGCGTAGAGTTTGCGGCATCTCTCTCGCTTTTCCATCTCTCGCAGTCCAGCAAGGTGTGCTCTGGGGTATCGACGCGGTCACAGAAGAAGCAGGTGTCGTCTTCCTTTTTCCGGTACTTGTAGAGGTAGCTACCGAAACATCCGTGACCGCTAAGCGCCTGCGTAAGATGAAAATCAATGTCGCCGTGTGATCGAGTGACCCACCTCTTGACGTCGGGGATCAGTGTGTAGGTCCACCTCCCCGTCGATGCTTCGGTCCATTTACTTTGCCAGTTTTCTATCAGTTCTTCTCTGGCTTGTTTTTGTGTGCCGCCCCGTGGATATAGTTTTGTCTACGTTCTATTGCTAACAATTCAATGGGCGGCAAACCCGCCAGCACTAGCACCGCCGCTTCGGAGATGGTGCGGTACGCCCTTGTCATCCTGATGGCCAGTCTTCTTTGGCATCTAGCCATCTGTTGGCAATTGGTTTGTTTTTCCAGCGCGTGTGCCCATACTGGTGCTGCATATAACATGATAGAGTCCGCCACCGCCGCCAGGAGTTTCCTCTTGGCGATAGACGGACCCCCCAGATTTGGCATTAGCCTCGATAGAGCGGCTACGGCCCTGCCGGCTTTTTCACTTGCCCTCCTCACGTGGGAGCAAAGGACATACTTCTGTCTATAAGCACTCCGAGATAATTGATTTGTTTGGCAGGCACGATGTTTTGGTGTTGGAGTTTAAAAGTCGAGTTAGTTTTCCTCCTGCCGCACAGCATTACCGCCTCCGTTTTTTCGGGAACGATCTCTAGGTGTCTGTCCTTCATCCAGTCGTGGAGAAGTTTTAGTGCCAAGTTAATTTTGTCCATCAATGCCTCTTGTGTTCTGGCCATTCCGACCACAAGTATGTCGTCCGCAAATCCAACGACTTCGACGTCGTCCGGCATACCGATTCTCAGTATGCCGTCGTACATTGCGTTCCACAGCGTAGGACCCACAACCGATCCCTGTGGAACGCCGTTTGTTACCTCCAGTTCGTCTTGCAGTAGCTGCTCTTTATTACGATAGACCTATCGTCTAGGTAACTTGATATGACTTCCAATAGATTTTTACTAATCTTGCTCTCGAGTGCCTCAATTATCCGGGACCAGCTTGCGGAGTTAAATGCGTTTCTCACATCGATCGCCACCGCGGCACAGAATCTTCGGGTGCGCCAGGTTCCGCTATTCGCCTCTTTCGCGAGTTTCATAACTTTTGCAATGGCGTCGATGGTTGATCTACCCTCGCGAAACTGATTTGGAGAAAGTCCTCTCCCCTCTTCTATCTCCGTCTTAAAGCGTTTCAGCAGGAGTCTCTCGTAGGCCTTACCGATGTGGTCGATAAGGCATATTGGTCTATAGGAGCTCGGATTTTCGAGGGGTTTCCCTCCTTTGTATATTAGTACAAGTGTGTCCCGCTTCCAGATCTTCGGAAAGTGTTGGTTTTTGAAGCACTCGTTGAACACTTTCAAGAAGGCGTGCGGAGCGATCGTCATTGCTCGCTTAAAAATTTCGGCCGGGACTCCATCCGGTCCCGGCGCCTTCCTGACTGCCATCTTGCTAACTGCCATGGCCAGCTCTTCTTCGGAGAATGGTAGTGCAGCACTTGGTATTTCTGGATCTTGATCTTGCCTTTTTTCTCTTCTTTCGTGATGTGGAAACAGGGTGCTTATAATGGCCCGAATTTTTCTTCCAGTCATGCCCGGAATAGGGTTTTGGATCTGAGCTTTTTGGCGGCGATTTTGTAGCCAAGTCCCCAGGTATCAGCTTCAATTTCATTGATGAGCGTAGTCCAGCTGTTGATTTTACTGCTTTTTATAGCTCTGCCCATCTCTTTCTTGGCCCTTGTGTAACGTTCTAGAGCATCAAGGATCTTGGCTGTGTCGCCGCCAGCTCTTGCACGTTGAAGTTTCCTCTTGGCTGCCACCGACATCTTGCGCAGGTTGTTTATTTCAGCGTTCCACCAGTACACACTTATTTTAGGCATGGTTTCGCAGCAGATCTCTTTTAAGGTATTTACCAGTTCTTCGGGCGTGTTAGGTGAGAACTTTGTTTCGATCAGTTCTTGAAACTTGGCCGAGTCCAGCTTATTTATCTGCCAGTACTCCTTGTTTTCATGATGGTGTTGGTTTTCCTTTTTGTATGTAAATACGATATACTGGTGGTCGCTGAGGGTCTCTTGTGGGAGCACTGTCCAATTCTCAATCAAGCCCATGATCTCCTCCGACGCCAAGGTCACGTCTAGGATGGAGGTCGACTCTCTAGTGTTGTCTCTGGTAGAGGTGCGGCGGAAAGTAGGCTCGACGACGACGTTGCAGACTTGTAAGGTGGTATCTGCTAGCTCTTCCACCAGGATTTCCTCCCTGGCGTCGTAGTGCGTCTCGCCCCACTCTGGGGCCTTGGCGTTGAAATCGACAGCGACAATCAAAGGCTTGCTATGGGCTTTCGCGTGTTGAACTAACTCTTCTATATAGTCTTCATACTCTCTCCTGCTACTATTCGGTGAGTAGTAGACACTGTACACAACTATTTTTCCCAGGTCCACCCACACATACCCGTTGCCCCTCCCCCCTGTTGTGAATTGGGATACTATTGTTGGTGAAAATGGCCGCGGTGCCGTTGGCGTTTGCCGCCCATCCATCTTCTATTTTATGCGGCTCGCTTAAAATGGCAATGTCGATGTTTTGCTGGGCAACGGTGGCCTTCAAGAGGTCTTGTGCTCTGGCCGCGTTGTTAAGGTTTGCCTGGATGAACCCGAGACTGCCGCGCTGTGGGTGCCTCTGGGGCTTCTTTGCACCCTCTTGCGAGGTGCCCCGTTTTCTCACATCTCCAGCATCTCCGGATGTCTTTGCCAATTTTGTATCTAGGACATGTTGCACTGCTTGTGCGGTGTCCCGCTTGCTGGCACGTGTTACAAAAGGGCCAGTTTTCTTTGCAATCCATGGCCGCATGCCCCTCTCTTCCACACTTGAGGCAGGTTTTCGTGCGATCCGGGCCGGTGCATTGTGACGATGGATGGCCTGGCAGCCAGCATCTATAGCAGCGCTGTGCGGTCAGTTCTTCGCGCACCCTGCACTTGTTTACGATGCCAATTCTTATATGATCGCTCCTTTCTAGCCAGGCTGCAGCTGCACCCTAGCCCGGATCCTTAGGATCTGGGTGCCTTGGAAGTAGGGTCGAAGTTCTCCGACCTCTAGGTCTTCTCCATGACCCAGCTTTTCTAGGTCTTGTCTTACTTCCTCCAGGGTGGCGTCTTCCTCGATGTCTCGGATCGCAAAGGTTCTTTTGGGACCCGAGAGGACTTGAACATCCTCTGGACCCAGTCTCAATTTGAGTTGTTTTGCCACCTCTTGGACCTGTTGTTCGTTGTCCAGTTCCACGATTATGTCTCCATTCATGGACTTCCTCATCGCCTGTACCCACGGTGTAGTCGGGTTTGCCTTGATAGTCTGCTTTATCGCGTCTATTCTCTCTTTTGCGCTCTCGGTGGTGGCCTTGACCATGAGGGCTTTAGGTCTCTCCCTCGCGCTTTCGGGTCTTACTTGACGCGGTAGATTCTTTTTTACATCTTTCTGTTGTTGATGTTTGGTGCTTTTCCTTCTTGTGACCAGGGTGAATCTCTGGTCTTCTGCCCCCTGTCGAGGTGGAGGTGGAGGGGGGGAAGGAGTTTTCTTCTGCATTGATATTTATGAGAGAATTCATTATTATCCGCTCTTGCGCCACAACCTGCGCCATTGTTTTTGTGGCGGGTGTTTTCGATGCGGGTACATGTGGCATCAACCCGGAGTTGTTTGTGCCGCTTTAGTGTTCTGCTGAACTGTGGGTTTATTTACGTTGGTTTATTTACGTCAGACCTACCAACAACAAACTCCACCATGACTGCTACTTTCGCAGACGACACGGTGATCGTGGCCTCTCATAAAACCCAAAACAAGCATCGGAGGACTTGCAAGAAAACCTCGACAAAATCCAAAGCTGGTAAGGAGATGGAGAATCAGAGCAAACGATTCCAAGTCTGTGCACGTCACATTTACTATAAAAAGAAGTTTGTGCGTTCACCAGTCATCCTGAATGGCCATATACTGCCACAAGCGGATGAAGTAAAGTACCTTGAATGCACCTAGATAAACGTCTAATGTATAAGAAGCATATTTGGACAACACGTAAACCCGCCCAAGCATCGCGTTAAAGGTTATCGTTTGAAAGATCTTCATAAATTGGGCGAATGTGTTCATCAACTTCTTTATTAATCAATCTATCGGAATGCTCGAAAGATGTCAATTGATTCAAGGATTCACGCTTTGCGCCATTCGCACCAACTGTCGACGGCAACTGGACAATTATGGTGCCGAGGAGATTCATCAGTCGAACAATAGTGATCCAGTGTTGCTATTATAGCTTCTTTAATCTTTTGGACAGAATCCACGTTCCTTCTAATGACCAAACCATAATAAACCGTCTGTCAACCGTTTCTTACTATCGAGCTTCTTATTTTTCTTTATACTGCGAAGTCGTGAACCCATGCGTTTTTGTACGTGCCCCACGCACTCATTTGTGTAACAGGACAATCATAACCGTGCGGATTTATCTCCAAAATACCTTCAAACGTTTTTGAATCACCATCGTCGATGTAATTTGTATATTTACACCAAATTTTTCGTCAGACCTTAAAAACATTTCTGTGATAGAATCTACCTCCATCTTCCCAGCTGAACCTGTGTGGTTTGCGGAGCATGATTTTCATACCATTCTTCAAATTCGTCTGCGTCTAGTGATTTCTTCTTTATAGTACAGCTGTGGCAGTATCCACTGTTTACGATAAGGTCGATTACTTTACCACTGTAGTGTCCAATGAGAGTTGATACTCCGTATAATGAAGTGAAGCCACGTTTCTTCCAGGATGCATCGCCGGACACTTTCAAGTGATTTTCAATGTTCCCGTTTTCTGCATTCTCTTTTCGCTCCTCTTTAACGGCATTCTAAGTGACTGTATTGAACATCGATTCCGATGCCAAGTGAATGTGCTGGACTATGTTATCGTACGTCGATTTTGCTAACCCTTGGTATAGGTCCACGAGTCCACAAAATACGTTGATGCCATCTCGTCCAACACCAAGTAGCCTCATAATAAACACTTCTTCTTCCTCTTAAATTAGGATTAGGTCCTGTAATATCAACAGTAACCTCGACAAAGATCCGAATCTACTGCTGGTACTGTGAGCATATTATTTGTTTTACATCTAAAGTAGTTTGCAAGACTGGCTTCAGATGTGCCTGTTACCCTATATTATCGTTAATGATGGCAATTCATTAACATAGGAGGACCACCGGCTTTACGTGCCTTCCGAAGCACGGGGACGGTCATAAATAGAAAAGAGTCAGAAGAAAACTTTCCTTTGTCGACTCCTCCCGGGTTCGAACTGGGTGCCTTAGCATTAGTAGTCGATCGCTCTAACTACTAGGCCAGTGACCGTCTCATAATAAACACGATTCCTCTATTTATTTCATCACCGGTGTTTATTAATGGACCTGAATGTATTTCATTCCGACCGCACATACACGATATTATAAATTTGAAGCTTAGCCGCAATGGCTTTCTTCAAATTTTATTTTTGTTTGCACGATGCACAGATTACAATATTAGCAATTCCTTGAAAACTGTGAAAATTCTATAATTCTATAGCAATGAAGTGGATTCACAATTATATCTTCACTGCTCGCCGTAGATAATTTTTGGCGCTACTGCTTGCATCTAACTCTTCATTGTCTGTTGTGTTAACAAATCAATTTCCATGAAATTTGCGCTTAAATATCATGGCAATACTGCCATGATATTCTTACAATGTGTAGGCTTCAAGAATCTGGACAGAACTAACCCTTGATGCTACAAATTACTAGGTAAAGCGTTGTACACTAAATGAGTCATAAACATTTACAGTTATATTAAACACAGTAAGACTTCAACTGGATACACCCATGGATTAAAACTATTGTATTAAACAACCCTTCAACCATTTTCAGGTATGAAATTCTAAATAGAAAGTCGGAGTGATGAGCGCCTGAAACCCTTGCTCGACGCTCGCCTGCTTTCAGCTTTATATTCTTGGAAATACTTAAAATTAACCTGTGCCACTTTATACACATATTCTTAGATAGTTTATCTATCGATTTAAGCAATAAAAAAACGATTTTAATGACATTTTAATTCAGGACACCCCGTAAGTTATCCTTATAGAAGTGAAGTCGCTGGACTTCCTTTCTTATGACGACTAATGTTAAACCATTTACTCAATGTTTTCTTTTAAACAGATTGTAAATATTTATGAGACATCAATAAAAAAAATAAAAAATTAAGAACTACAAAATTTAAAAAAATTTTTGCTCATAATGTAAAAATACGAAGAACTAATTTTCTTTAGTTTTAGTGATATTTCATCCAGTGAAAGCTTGACCAGGACTTAGGATTACAGTAGAAATATTCCCTCGTCACTCGATTTATATTATAGTTAGAATAATTAAAAATTTATTTATTTTAACTTCCTTAATTTATTTTAATATATTATTTGTTAGTTTTCTTGAAACTTTATAAAATTAAACTTTAAAACTATTAACTATAATTAAAAATTTCCTTTTTCGGACCCCCCCTTCTTTCTTAAAATTTTAAAATTTTTTATAAATTTAAACCCCCCCCTTTTAAAAAAGGTTATAACTCCCTTTTAAATGTTTCCCCTTTTTGGTGGAAATTGAATTTGGAATCCTTTTCTTTTTTTTTTTTTTTTGGAATTTCCCTTTTAAGAAATTTTAAAATTAGAAAATTTTTCCTGATAAATTTTAATTTTTCCCATTTCGTTTCAGTTTTTTCACCTGATTAATCTTTCCGTTTTTTTCTCTTCCCATTAAATTTTCCCGGTTTCTTTTCCTTTAACGTTAAAATTTTGGGAAAACTTTTTGAAGTTTTTTCCCCGGGGGGAAAGTTTTTAAACTTCAAATTTATTTAGCTCTCAGCCCCCCAAAGCTTTGGATTTTTTTTCAACCTTTTTTTTAAAATTTTTTTCCGAAATTTAATTGAGATGGAAGGCAAACCCTTTTTCACATTCTTCATTAAAACATTTTAAATTTTAACCCTTTATATTCTTTGCTTTTCCCTTTGTCAAAAAAACTTTTTATTAATTTTTTTTCTCGTTTCCTTTTGTGCCGGCTTCTTTGGAAAAAAACCTTTCACCCTTTTAAGGATTTAAATATTTTTGGAATTTTTTTATTTTCCAAACTTAAAGAGTTGTTTTGGGTTAAAATTTCCAATTTTTGTTCTGGAAAGTCGTGATTTGTTTTTTTCAAGAAAATTTTGGAATTTATTTTAGATATTAAAATTTGGTTTGCATTTAAATTTTTGTGTTCTTCGCTGGTAATTAAATTTTTTTTTTTAAATAAGTTTTACTTTTTGAAGGGGGTGCCCCAAATTAACAAATTTTTTTTCTTAAACAATTATTTGGGGGTTTTTAATATTTAGAACTTGGAAAAAAGTTGGGATTCAATTTTTCCTTGGGGAAATTATCATCTAAATAAAATGTTGGGGGGGTTTGAGAAATGAATTTTAACCTTTCTTGAAAGCGTTTTACTTTTTTTTTTTCAAAAAAAGTCCGTTCAAAACGTGAAATGGCTTTCGTTTTGGTTAATTGAAAAAATTGACTTTTCACGTTAAAAGTGACCTCTAAGTTTAAAATTATTATTCTCATTTTGTCTTTTTCACCTAAATCCCCGGTATGGGGGAAAAATTCCTTTTTTCACAAATTTTCTTCATTTTTTGATCATTTCTAAGTTATAATTTTTTTTCGTTTTTTTTCAATTTCGTATCTAAAAACTTTTCGTAAATCTAAAACCATTCTTCGTTTCTAGTCATAATTCGAGGCTTTCTAAGTTCATATTTACAGCACTTTCTTTGTTTATTTTAATTTTAAAAGGGGCCCCTTTTTTGTAAAATGTAATTTTTTAAAATTTTCCTTTTTCAGAATATTCCTCTTTCTTCTATTTTCGACTTCCTTTTTTAGTTTTTAAAGGAAACCCTTTTAAAAGGGTTATAGAGATGTGACTAGTTTCTTTTTAGGGTTTAAAATAATTTCAGAACTTCATAGATTCTGTAAAAATTTCATTTTACTTATTGAAACATATTTGTAAATTTAAATTTTTTTTATTTGAATCAACCCATTTAGTTTTGATTTTTTTGTAACCTGATGTAGTGGCCTTTATGGTGTCACTATACCGAATTTATTTGCTTTGCCTTTTCCTTAGAGGGCTTTTATTTTTTAATTTATTTTTAAAACGGGCTTTCTAAAAGGAAAGTTTTAATTGGGGTTTTCCTAAATAGAAGAAATGGGGATTGATTTTCTTTGAGATGTTTAAAATACTCCAAAATAAATTTTTGAATGTCAATTTTTTCAAATTTAATTGGGAAAAATTTTTGTTTACCATTTTTACCCACATTTTTAATAGCAAATTATCTTATCTAAATTTTTTAAAACATAAAAATTAGTATGTTCCCTTACTTGTACCAGTTACTAAATTAACGAATTTTGAGCCCAAAGTTAAGTAATGGGTTGTTAATTTTTTGTTTTCATTAGTTCAAATTATGGAGATTGAGAGATGAGAGAGAAAAAAATGATGCCTTTTAAAATGCACTCATTTGACTAGCGATTCTGATTTAATTCATTCCATTTTAAACTGTACGAGGGCTCAATTTATTTGAACCGAGTATAGATAATATATGATTTCAAAATTTCAATATTTGCATTTATGTCAATTACTTAAATTTGAATAAAAGATCGATTTTATACTAATTATTATAATAAATTTAAAATCAATTATGTAAAATAACATTAACAAATTAGTATCGTTACGACCCTTTCTAATATTAAGATTTTGAAGTTAAGTATAAAAGATAGTGTTGTAATATTTGTACATTAGTTCAAATTTTGGGTTTAAGGTAGCAATGAAAAGGCTGTTTGAAACAATTATATTGACTGACTATTAAATGCACTCATGACGTGATTCTGTTTAATTCATTCCATAGTTTAAACTTGTGCGATGGGCCAAATTATTTGAACCCGGTATGATTTAATATAAATTTTAAAAAATATTGCCAAAATTTCCCCAAAGCCACCTCATTTTTATATCTTATAAATGGATTATTATAGATAATAGAAACTTGAATTAGGCAATTTATAAACATATTTAATTAAATCATATTAAATTTTTTTTAAATCATTAACTCTTTTAACAAAGTCGGTTTAGGCAAAGATTAGGCGACTACTTTCAAGTTAAAGCCAATTCAGCAGCTTGTTTTGCTGATGGATACTTGATGGACGTAATGGTCATGATGAAAATGGGTAAAATTTCTTGGTTCCTTTGATTACTTTCTATAAAGTTTGCTATTTTTCTTGCCGGTTTTAATGTAACAATGAAAAGTGCGTCGTTATACACGTTGCATTGCTATTTTTACCATTGATATGTAACACGATTGTCTGTTGTCAAGTGAAAAGCTTTGTGCATTTTATTTGTGTTATTTAAAATCGAGTAGTTAGTAGCTTATGTTAGCAGTTGATCGGCCAACAACCAGACCAATAACGGTTTTTCTTTTTGTGTGACTTTAATATAAATTTTAAACAATAAATAGACCAAGAGAGTTGGCTGCACACATTTTAACGTGACTCGATGCACTCTTACTTTCTTATAAAATGGATGTAGAAGTAGAGAAAACTAGAAATGCGAGTCTGTCAATTCAAACCGAGGGAAAAAGTGTGGGTGACTGATCAAAAGCAACAAATTTTGAAGTTGAAAACATTATTTCCACAATCTTTCTTACTCTGCCGACGATTTTCCCCCACCTTCAAGCCTGCTATGTCACACAATGAGGCAAATAGCAATACGTACGTATTCGTAACATTTTTAAAAATTTTTGAAACAAATATAATCTTTTAAAATTTGTACTAAAAATATAATCTCACAACGTAATTGGTTAAAATGTATGCAAGTTTACGCTGTTAAAATTTCATTTGCGATTGTCCTTTCACAAATCAAATATTAACAAAATAAAAATTTTCATTTTTCCGATTTTATTGTAAATCATGCATTTTATAATATGTTTAATAAAACTTTCAAGTTGACATTCGCCATAATTTTTTGACATTTCCCTGTGTGAAGCGCCCCTATGAATTTTTCCTGCATTTTTCTATAGAAATAAAAATTGTTTTGTTACTTTAAACGCGGTTTGCCGACTCTTTATCCCCTAGCTACTGCTCTGCCAATGGTTACTCTTAGCAGACTAAAGTCTGTGTGAAACCAACACGCTGAGAAACCAAGATACCCAGCCACTTGAAAACCAGCAGAGAAATAAACAAGTATGTATCCATCAGCAAATCAAGCGTCGTGAGCTTTACTAAAAATAATGAATTACTCACCATATTCTTTGTTTTTGTCTGTAATAAGGAATCTGAAAATTAAAAATAAATTATTATTTTAATTAACAAAAACCCAACAATTAAATCACATTAACAGAATTAACAAACTTACCCTCTTTGTCTGAAACGTTTCTACCTTTAATAGGTATCTTGTAGGATATCTATAAAAATAAAAGCAAAATGTAGATACTTGAAATGTTCAAACAATTATCTACTAAATACCTTAAACCTTTTACCAAACAGTGTGACAAATTCCTTTTTTAGAAACTGTAGATCGTCACCAGGCGCTAGAGTCAATCCAATTTTGTAATTGACAAAACCATCGGTTTTGAAGAACTAAATCGACACGAGCATTGTCCAGTTAAGTTTATTGCAAATATTCCACCAGTTGAATTCATTGTTTCGGTATCATTATTTCTAAACAAAAAAGTTTAATAAAACATCTCGTAGTAATATAAACAAAAACATCGTACATCAAGAGAGCAATTATACCAATATCTTCAAAATTTATGGTGACAAATTCATATTCCTGTAAATTATTGTCAGAGTCAGAACCAGGGATGGATCTTAACGAATCCCGCTGACAACTGAACGAAAGAGTGCCGAAACCATAATTAATATGCATCCACGAACTTTGGTCCTTATGCCCTTAAAAAAGAGTTTTATAGCACCGCCAAAGAGATTAAAGAAAACTTACTTTCAATGGAGGAATACTGATGGCTTCCAAAGTCAACCTTGTGAAAGGTACGGAACGTACTCGAGAAAACTGTTATTGATGGTCGTCAAAACGTTTTTAAATCGTTTACGTAATCTTTTTGTTGGTATACATCAACAAACATTCTTTTCAGGATATCTTTATCGGGAAAGCAACTTTGAAGAATTGGTTTGATGCGATGCATTACACATGCGTTTAATAGGGTTTCCACTATTATCGTTTGAAACTCATAATCACCACATACAACAATAATTTCACCCAGTTCGCTCTAAACAATAAATACATATGTAATGTAAAAATTAATTTTATACCAAAATTATTATACTTACACTGTATGCAAAAAGGACTTTAATTCTTTTTCCGAAAACGTCAGTCGAGTGGATTTACGGAAAATCTGAGAAAAATGTTTTACAAATTCCTTTTACACCACAGGGTAATTTCTCCATTAAATTGTTTTCTAGTACCGGTATAAAAACGTAAATTTATTTGGAATAATGTCTATACCACCAACGTCCTGAAAGAATAAAATTTGTTTAAAATCTATCAGAACTCGAAAATAAAGCTACAGCAGAGGTCTTAGCCCATTGCAAAGTGCGATTTTTAAATTTTGACATCAGATAAATTACAAAAATATAAAATTTAGATAAACGGGACTGGGAGGGAGATATAAAAACCGGATTGAACAAAATTTAAAAATTAAAAAGAGTCTAAACTGATTTCTGAGTTTTTGTAACTCAACTCGGAGCTGTTTGGCCAAGCCATTTGTTTTAGAAAATGTAAACAAATAGAACCTCAACCACATTAAATTGTAAAAAATGAACTTTGCAAACTTATGGCCACAGGATCAAATGATCAATAGAGAACCACTTTTAAAACCATGCAAAACATAAATCGCGACGCCAAGAATAAAGGATAGTAAACCTTGCATGGTTCTGAAATATAAAATTAAAGCTACAAAATATTCCAAAAAGGTCAAATAAGTTGGGGTTCTATCAACAATTAATTTTATTGGTACTTGTAGTACGTCATTTGGGCTGAAGGTTACCTGGAAAGTTTTCCGGGAGTTTTGAAATTGGTATTTTATAGATTTTGACGTGTTCTTTTCGAATTTTCACTTTGCCACCTCGCATTGAAAACTTTCCAGGTAAAACTACCAAATGACTGGACTATTGGCGAATTAAATTATTAGTATCTGCATGTCTTGCTAGGTGACGTGAAATTTTTAATCACTAATGTGGTAGAATCAAAGAATAGAAAATCTTTTTAATTTTAAACAGTGGGCAATAAACGTATCTTACGTATTTTCATCAATGAATTTAAAGTCAAAGTAAATTTGAGAAAACGTGCAGCTCATACTTGTGCAGATTGGGGTTTCCATAACATACATCCGTTCATCCTACCAATAAGAGGTTTAAACAATTTGTAGATAAGTAAATTGTCTTTAAAAATCACTAATCTATTAAACCATAAATCAATAGTTACGGTGATATGACCGTTTGTAGGCAGAAATTCAAAATTTTCTTTAAAGAGGGTATCCCCAAAGGTTTGACTTGGACAAAATTTTATTTAAATTTGTTTTAGAAAAGTGCCCTTTATACCACCTCAAAGGTTCTCCACGGTCACGAGACACCCTAATTTTGGCAATCTTTTGAACATTGTATATGTAAACTTACCTTACGTTAAAAACAATAAATTATAAAAGTTAGTTCAACAACAACAAAACATCTAACCTAAATAATGACATTATTTACAACCCTGCAAAAAATCTTTTCCATCGACATAAAATTGAAAATCTTCCACGTGGTACATCAATGTCAATCATATAAATCTCTCCTGTCTCGATAGGATGCTTCCAAGATAATTTATAACTAAAACATACATCCGTTCATCCTAGCCAATAAGAGGTTTAAACTAATTTGTAGATAAGTAAATTGTCTATAAAAATCACTAATCTATTAAAACCATAAAATCAATAGTTAAGGTGATATGACCGTTTGCAGGCAGAAATTCAAAAATTTTCTTTAAAGAGGGGTATCCCCCAAAGGTTTCGACTTGGACAAAAAATTTTTTGAAAATTTTTCTTAGAAAAGTGCCCTTTATCACCACCTCAAAGGTTCTGCACGGTCACGAGGACACCCTAATTTTGGCAATCTTTTTGAACATTGTATATGTAAACTTCCCACTTACGTTAAAAACAATAAATTATAAAAGTTATGTTCAACAACAACAAAAACATCTAACCTAAATAATGACATTACTTTACAACCCTACAAAAAATTCTTTTTCCATCGACATAAAATTGAAAATCTTCCACGTGGTACATCAATGTCAATCATATAAATCTCCCCCGTCTTGATAGGATGCTTCCAAGATAATTTCATAACTAAAACTAAATCCTCCAAATATCCCATAAATCCTATATATTTTAAATAATAATAATGAACATTTCGTAAAGGAACTAATCTAACATTTTTTCGAGGTATCAAAAGGACACCGGGCTAATAATTTCTTTTTATTCCCGGTGCAAAACTTGTGCAGAGGTTGTGGGGTTCCACCTAGCTGCCCAAAAGCAATATAAATACTTCGGGAAACAGAGATTCCCAAGGATCATATTGGATTTTTGCTCCAATGTTCGGTGGGAGCACATTGGTTGTGATTTTGCTATGAAAATGAATAAGAAGCCTCCCCCTCCCAGTAACTTGGTTAAGAAACTGAAAATCCTTTCCAGTAAATGGATAAATACGAGTGGTCATGGTATAAATACTGTGGCAGTCTGGCTCGCATATTACACCATCATAATGATTGATAGAACAAAACTCCTCACTCGTATGAGAGTTGTGTCCTAAGTTTGCGGTAAAAACAATAAAGGAAATTATCCATGTAGTCTGGAGGTTTGCAAGACGAAAAATATGGATTTGGTAAGATTTGCATGCATTACTTTTGTCCTACCTCAGTATTTAATAGTTAAATTATTACTAATTAATCAAGTTATTAATATTATAGCTTGGTACTGCTTTCGTCCAGCCAGCAACTATACAAATTTTGTACAGCTACTGTCGACGGTGAAACAACCCTCGATAGCAGTTTTACATATCTTTACTTATCGATTGGTTGTTTTTTGCATAACTAAGTCGATGTACTAAATTTTCAACAAACTACAAACAGGCTATTGGAAACAGCATACAAATATATTTCAAAATTATCAGAGTTGGTTTTCAAAGTAAAAGTTGACAATTGGGTTAATATCGAAAACATTCCGAGCTCCATTGCAGTGCTCGCTCAATTTCACCCAACTAATTTTAACGTTTTGCCACAGCTTTCTTTCAAATTCAACTTTTACTTTAAAAAATTATTCCACAAAGTTTTCTTCAAGAAATTACCAATTCACCAAATGATTAAGGTAATAAAAGCTGTTAAAACAAATGCAACCCAACACCTAAACAATTACTTTGATTCGTACCTGCTTTTTATACAAATGTGCATGTGCATCGCTCGAATACCACTAAAATGGAACCACAAGTTATTATCGTTCAAGATCATGAAAAATAATTTACAGTTTTGTGGAAATGCTAGTTCACGTCTTCAAGTATGTACTACTTGAAGTGAAACCACATTTTGAAATTTAAAAATACAATTTATCACGAAAATAGAAAACGTCTCGTTCTCAAGCTAAAAGAACTAAAATAAAGGTTTACTTACATTCAAAATGTTCAACCATCGCTTAACATTGAAACCTCCTCCTTCGGCATTTTATCAATGTTGTCGATTACAAAATTATTATCAACTCAAATATTGCTCACACAAGATTTTAGCTGCGCCATTTCAAACCTGATGGGACTGGAGCCTCCGTGTAACAACTCGATGAATTTGCCAAAATAATATTCAATTTTATCTGATGTAACGGCCAGCAACGGATAATTGTTCTGAATTAAAATAAAATGTTATCACTTCAACGTCATAATATACCCGCGATGTTACAAACTTACCCGGCGATTTTTCATCTTCCTCGATAAACTACCTAGAGTGATTTTCGGAGAATGCACAGTTTCTTCCGACATGATTACAAAGGGAAATAAATTGAACGGAATGTTAGGTTAAAATTACTTTTACGTTTTGCTTAACGATGGTAATCTTTTTTGATGATTAATTACGAACACAGAATAAGCTTAGTTAACGCACAATATTAACAAGCAACAAGTTGTCCCTGTATGAACAATAATTCCACTACTAATAATTTGATCAAACAAACTTGATTGTTTGGTTTTCGTAGTTACGCGAAACTGGTGGCGGTTCGAGAAACCAAACGCAGTAAATGAATCACGATTGTGAACTTTTACCCGCGCATTTCAAAAATGCGGATGCGAATATTTGATGTAAATCAAAGTGTGGTGTAATGAAAATTGAAAGAATCATAAAATTTTGAATTTTACAGTTTCTTTAGTACTCAATTGTCCTTTTACTTTAAAAGTTCTAAACTAAACAGATTGTTGCCATGCCGATTTTAATTAGGTATCATAATAACTGAGCACGAATCAGTGGCGGTACGTATACGCAGGGCAATGGGACTCGAACCTTTTAATATTATAAATTTTAATTACCTAATTATTATTGTTGTGATGAACTCACGGTAACTATCCTGAGATTGTAGCTATTTTCCGTCTTCCTACACCACTGATAAATATAAGTTAAACTGAGGTTTCAGATTTTTTTCAAATTTTTTTGAGTACGTTTAATATAAGAAAAAAATTATTTAAAATTCGAAAATATAGGGTTGTGACGTCAGTCCCCCTATTTGAAATCACCAATTAGATGATAATAACGCAACGCTGTTGCCGTATCTAAATGTTTACCAAGCTAACTTAATGTTAACTGAAACGTACATAAAAAGTTTAGAGGATTTTTTAAACTGTCGTTATGGCAAGATGGTACAAAATAACGCTTTAACGTGTACCATTGCTTTATATAACTTCTAAAACACAGCATAAATAAAATTCTAAATAAAAACGATTATATTATAATATTTTATACTTTCCACTTTAAAATAATATTAATTTGATTAACAGATTATTCAAAATTTCATAAATAATTAAAAGATTAAAATTTACTGACTTGCTTAAAAATCAAAATTTACCTGACTTTTCCATTACAAAATTTACATAATTTTTAAACCCTGATTTTCGAAACGAAATTTAATTTTAAACAATATTAAAAATATTTAAGAATGAAAGCAGGAGGAGAAGAGAGCCTCCTGTAATGTACCTGGTTTAACTGTTCTCATGAGTGTGACAGAAAGCTGATAACCAGAGCTGTTCGCTCAAGAGAGCTTTCACCGTTACTTGTCCGAATGCATTTTTAAATGTTCTGTCAAGGTGTATTTACGTGCACTTTTAAAATTACAAACATCACATCCGAACGGCTTTTCGCCGGTGTGAATCCTAACATGCCGAGTCAAATCGTGTTTACGCGAACATTGAAAATCACAAATTTCACACATAAATGGCTTTTCGCCAGTATGAGTTGTCATGTGTCGTTTCAAATGTTGTTTAAGCGCACATTTATATTCACAAAGGTCGCACGAATATGGTTTTTCGCCCGTGTGAGTTCTCATATGCACCATTAAATCTCGTTTGGCCGAACATTTGTACTCACAAGTGTCACACGCAAATGGTTTTTCGCCTGTATGCGTTTTCATGTGCCGTTTCAAATTATTTTTCATTGAAAATTTAAAGTCACAAATCTCACAGGGAAACGGTTTTTCGCCTGTATGGGTTACAGAATGTTGTTTCAAATGTTGCTTGGTTGAACATTTATAGTCACAAATTTCACAAGCGAATGGTTTATCGGCATTATTAGCAGGCACTAAAAGAGGTAAGTCTTCCTTAATATCTATCGAGTAATGCAAATCTTCTATCTCTTCACTGTTTCATCTTTTATTTCACAGTATTGCTTTAAGAGTAACTGGTTTTCCATATGAGTGGTAAACGGTTGGATGATTTTTGATTCTCCATCAAGTTTGAGAGGTGAATCGTGAATAATATCTAGCGAGTAATCCAAACTTTCCAATTTAATTTTATGTCTTCCTCAGCTTCTTCTTTCACTTGACAGTATTCTTCCGAGAATATCACTTTTTCCATTTTCGGTTGTAAACGATTTGTCAATGTCAAAATGTGAGGTTATGTTTAATCATAAACTTGTTTTAACGGCGCATGTTTGTAATGTAGTTGCTCTGTGGAAAATTTAAGAATGCGATTTATGTCAAGAGATACAAGACGTTGTCAACAGGTGGCGCAATAAAAAAACAAATATATTGAAGATTATTGATTTAAGATATTAAGGTGGCAAATAGTATCAATTATTTTCAAACACTACTGGTAGATGACTCTGATATCGATTGATCACTAGATAATGCGAGCAGCAAAATTTATCGACGCCTGTATTAGTTCGTACTTTTTCGCTTACCTATTCAGAAAATAGTTTTAAGCACAAAAATGCTTACATTGAAACTTAAATTGTAAATCTTTTCGACATAAAATAAGATAATATACTGTACTATGCGCGTGCCATCTATGAAACATTTTCCAAACTGCAAATAGCATAAGCAGGATAGGGATTAGAAGAACCACGATTAATTTCGTTACTAATGAGGTTAATAACAGATTTTTAAACTGCAAACTCTCAAATAGATAATTTGTAATAACATACTGTAAATACAGCATGATTACTTTACTATTTTCACTACAATAAATAAAAGAACTGAACCGTTCCGCAGGCATGTTTTGTTTATTTATTTATTCATTAACTATAAATGTTTTTACTTGTAATTATAATATATTATCGACAAATGTTCAAATATATCATGTTGCAAATTTGAGCACGGTACGTTATATATACTCGGTTTTTAATTGTGGTTTGTTCTTATGGCCAAATAACATTGGTATTTGCCACTTAAATTTAAATTTATTGTCTCATCTTCAAGACGGCAATGAAATTTTTCAAATCAAAAACTAAATGATAGGTGATTATTACGTTTAACTATGTCAATAAGAAATAATTTTGTTTTATTAATCGTTTAAAAAACCAGTAAAAGATTAACACGAAACTGAATCAAAATCCCTGATTTATAGCCAAATTGCAGATTGATCATACCATATTCATCCTAGAAAATTTTAACCAAAACAGATTTGAAAACAGAAAATCAAATAATCAAAAGCAAATATTTTTGCTAAACCCGAAATAGAGAATGCTAACACATTTAAAAAACAAAGTGACAACGGCGATTAACTGAAACCAGGTTTTGTAATTTCAAAATTTTTACTTCTGAGTATTATGTTGTGTGTTGATTGCTTAATCACCCTGTAGATGGTAAAATTTGTAGGTTAAGTTTTACGTTTAATGGCCAATTCACGTCATTTCATTTATGTATTTTGTTTTAACAAATTGTGCATGTGAAATTAAATGTTAATGGCATTCAACCTGATTTTTTAATTAATCTCATGATTGGTTTGTTGATGCCAGTTAATCATTTTAATTTAAGCATTTTAGGTCAAATAAGCTTACAGCAGTGTTCACACTAGGAAGGTTGAACAGGTTTAATAATTTTTATATTTTTGCAATTAAAATTTTTTAAAACAATTTATTGCAATATGATTATTAAATTTGGCACCAGGCAGATTTAATGTACGACTGGGGATCACTGAAGGTGAGTCGATCATTTGTTTTGCATCTTAACGTGGATCACAATTATAAAATTTTAGTACAATTGGCTTTACCAACGAGAAGAGGTTCAAACGGCCGTTTCAACTTGTCGACACTTTAATTGGCATTCAACGTGGGGGCTCTATCAGTCATTTTACGTTAGATATAAATTTATCTATCGAAATGAATAATTTGAAGATCAAAATTGATAAATCTTTGTAAATAATGCTTATGGAATACTCCTTGTAAGTAACAAGTTTCCAGAATTATGGTGAATGAATTAAATGGTAAAATTTTTACAGATTTTGTTGAGCTTAGAACATTCATATCGTTGAAGTTTACCAATTCAAATCAGTTTTAGATATTTTATTAAATATTAAATGGTCACGGAAGTTTATCGAACAACTGCTAACAGAATGTTAAAATAACGAACATCATTGAGATTAGTTATTAATAATAATAAAACGTCAACATTGACGTTACATAATTCTTAGAATACATGTAGTTCATCAATTTGATATGATTGGTACGTAGTTTAGCTAAAATTTAGATGCACAATAATATCCGAATACAAAACCTTATATTATACAAAATTATTTGATAAAATATAACCCGAATCATCTAACCAGAGCATTAAAAAAAATGTACTAGGAAAAAATATAATTGACTTAACATTTATAATTCATTTATTTTAAAATAAACACAAAATCACATTTTTTGTTTTCATTCCCGAGAACTTCTATTCACTTTGGAAATTTTTTCAATTAATCCGTGACTTAGCCGAATATTATGTATATGTTTGTATTTTTCAGCACATAAGTACAGGGGACTATCGCTTATTAATCTTGGATCACTGTCGAAATGTTCGTCCAAATATGGTCCTGGGAAAACAACCGTCAACTTTTCTTGTGACCGCATTACGATTTCGTTTGTTTTGACTTTTAAATATAGCTCCTCGTGACATTGTTTAGAATGTAAGTCTAATGGAGACATAAATTTCCCTTCTATTAATTTGAGGCACAAAGTATCCCCACAGACGAATGTGCCACACACCAAGCAAACCATTGGATTTCGAATAGATCTATTATTGAAACACTTCCACGTAGAGGCCATATTAATTAAATCACAATATTCGTGTGGTAGCTTCGTAAGCTGATTAATATGTAGTGGATCCGTGGAAGGAAATTCTGCACTACAATCTTGTAAACGTAAGCCCACGTGAGGATTTTTGAGCCAAATCTGAACAATGGGATAAACGTCTCTAGTATCAAACAATTCTTCCCGTGTCTGTGGAAGTCCTAAATAGGAGCACATATTGGAAAAAGAGTCACCTCCTACTTCCGTTAGTTGCATAGGTTGAGGAGATCCATTTGCAAAACTATAAAAGATGGCGCAGCATCTCAAAAATGGCAGACAAGCCTTTTGAACGTAGGTCCAAATAAAATTTTCACTCAAATGGCTACGTTTATCTCCCAATAGCTGCAAAATTTGTTTAAATGGAGTACCTTCTTCGTAGTTAACGTCATCGATCATCTCATTAAAATTTGTCGTGATTAAAATTTTTACGATCTGAGCTAGGAAACCAAATGGAGCAAGCTGGGGGATGGAGTACTTTTAGATAAATTGATAATGATCCATACGTTGAATATGTCGTAACTCAAATGCGTGCTCGATCCGTTACTTTCGCCTTTTAACATCAAATATAACTCTTCGACAATCGACTGATGGGATTTGTTATTCGGATATATAACCGAAGCAGCTTGAGAAATTCTAACGAAACTTTCTAAACATGCATGATGACGACTCGACAAATGTCCTAAGAGCGGTTTGTTGGAATCTCGCAATAAGGTTTCGATGACGTGGATGGTGTAAGCCAGAGATTTCCAGACCAATAGCGGACTTTTACAATTGGGCGTTTGGAGTTTGTCGGTGAATACAAGAATGGTTTTCTTTAAGTCTTTGCTAAATTTACCTTGATTTTTTCTCGAAAGTTGGGACGGCGCGATGAGTGGTAAAACTGTGTTACCGATGCATTCGCACAAGGGGCAGATAAATTCTTGCCTATTGATATCAAAACCAGATGGGAAATTTGTTTGTAAACTTTCTTTTTCCCAAAGTTCCTGTAGATAAATTTTGAAACACCTCCCGTGCATAATGTGACCACAAGAACTGGTGTAAACTGCAGGCCCACGGTTTGCAGTTAACACGGGAGAATCGTTTAATTCGTATTGGTTTTCCCTGCGAATACATAAAACTGTAGAGTACTGAACGTACGCAGCCGTAACTAAAACTTCATTTTCTTCATTCAATGTCTGAGTTTCTTGACACAAAATGCAGGATTGGTCTAAACTTTCAGAAGTAATTTTGATATTCGAGGCTAAATCTGGACCGGACACGGTTTCTTTTTGATCAACCGTCGAATTATTCTTCAAGAATTGGTTTTGCATTTTGGTCATCTGAAGCATCAGTTCTGCTCGCCTCGAGGCGGCCAATTTTGACTTTCTCACTTTTTCGCTGTCTTCAATCGCGGACTCTTCGTTTATTACATCCGTCGATACACCGATTACTTCTTTGTATTTGTTTATCGTCCATTTCAACAGATCTTTGGGTAAACCGCTACGAGAGATTGTCGAAACCTTTTCCAAACAATCTAAAAGTTTCCATTTTTCTGCTTTTTTGGTAAACGAAAACGACTCATAATTTCCGCTTTTTTGTTCTTGTAACGCGTGGCCAATCAAATACAAAACGTTCTGGAGCTGCCTATCGGAATAACTTTTTGATGTTATATCCGAAGCTCGCTGGAGAACCGTTTGCATAATATGGAGGGTTATGTCACATCGAAAATACCCACCAACGGTGCAAAATATTCTTTAATTTGGGTAACGTGGGTGGTGGAAAGCAGTCCGGTTCTTTCGCAGCTTTTCGACGTTGACGTTGAAACTCGTTGGCTTCCGACATTTCTAACGGAGTATAGTGATGGAATAACGCATTGTACCTGTCCAAAAATTCTTCCCTTAATTGATACATGCCACATCCGGTAACGCTGGTTGGTTTCTTGAATATTGCGACTTCGTTAAGCTCAAGTGTATAATCAGTTTCTGAAAAATACGTTTTTAATTCGGAACGAGTAGTAGTGGGTTTGATGCACAATCGGTGAATAATTTCGTGCTTGAGGCATTCTTCTTCTGTGACATAACTTACTGCCGAAACGTTTCGTTCGACGAGTACGGTAATCAGTAGTTGTAAAAATTGTTCTGAAATGACAGTTATATCATTCACTTCATCGTTTGTGACGTTTCTTAAATCTGCTTCGAAGTTTTCATTTGCCCAATTGATTAAACCGTATTTTTCTAACAAATTGATAACAAATTCATTGGCGTCTGTTGTAGCAGCCACAATCTGCAACAATTGGATATCACGATCATAGATTTCGTCACGATCAAACGTATTCCGGTACATTTCCACCCGTTCTGCTGCGGGGCTTCCATTTCGATTCCACATTCCGGCAGAAAATTGAGCGCACATAACTTGAATATTTACTACGGAATGAAAAATCTTTGAGACGTGCGTAGTGCTTAACGTTTCCCGGGAATTTTCAATTTCAATAAGATGGAAGCCAACTAAAAATCTATATAACGGAATGCAGATAGAGACTGATACAGTTTGCGCATCATACGGCAAACATAAAGCGCTGTAGTTCAATAGTTGTACTATTTTCTCCGATTCGTTAACTTCACCACCAATGTTTTCATGCAATACTCTCATGATTATGCAGTGCACGTCATTTCGAATTTCCTTGTCACTTTTGCACCATTTTAAAAATAAAGCAGAACATGCAGCTAATTGTTGGTGCACACATAGATCTGAATGATTGTTTCGTTCATACTCCACATGTTCGTGGATTTCCCTAGTCTCCGAATCGACGTAATGGAAATTTTTCAATATATCCAGAAATCGAGATAAAGCTGATAGAAAACTCCATCTAAGTTTTTTTGTCCAAGTTTTGGGGACTTCATTTAATAAAAAGAGTATAAGGCAGGATAGTAGTTGCAACCTAATTGAGACAACTTCCTCAGATTCCCATTCTTCTATACTATTCCATTCGTTGTACTTGAACAAATGCTCATCTAAATATAAATTTGTGACATGCGATAGAGCGTCTTGGTTGGCAATTAAATCATATGCCAAATTTGGAATTGTAAATAATTGATCAGAAATTTTCCATATGAAGTCCCATTGCTTGTTTTCATATTCATTTAATGTGTCTATCATTACGTCGAGTCGGTCGATAAACATTTTTGCTAAAGTCTTTTTCGTGTTATATTGTGTCAAGGTACCAATTACCAGTAACTTTTTCCAACAATCGCGGATACGTATTGGTAATGGTTTTGAAGCAACTAAAATTTTTTCGGCAACGCTTAAAAATGAAGACGGAAATGGTATGGTGACAGTTTCAGTAAATATCCTTCTAAAAATTCTCCCATACTTTAGGCACCTTTTCAGGTAAACCAGCATTTCAAAGGCAAACTCTTGCTCTACCCAATCGTTCACGTGGACAACCAATGTCTGAAAGGGTGAATTTGGCTGCCGTTCGTTAGCAGCCTTCAGAACTTCGCACAGTGTCCTGGGAAGATTAATGGTGATTTTACCTTCTTTGCATAAAACCTCATGTAACTGAAGATATTCGGTATCGGAAAAGCTCATTACGTTTTTTAATAATTCCTGTAGTTGTACCAATTCGAAAGGTAAATCTGAGTACAAAATTGCGCGAAACATCTCGTCATTTCCATCAAGAGTTTTTACGATCATCTCATAATCTGATAGAAGATCATCGGCTTGTTTAAGTATAGCTTCCATAACTATGCGTACTCGGTTTTCTAAATCCGAGTTTATTTCTTCATTTTGGTGAAGTCGAACCGGATGTTTGGCACAGTGCCACGGTTTGTCCCATGTTTCCTCTTCTCCGCAACAGCAATAATAGCTTCTTCCTTGCAGTATGTGATACTTATGGTGTCGATGTTCGGACTCGACAAAACACTCCGCGCATAGAACTCGCGGCGCCCAAGAACTTTCACACTCTAGACATTTGTAGAAATTATGATTGGATGCGGAAATAAATTTGGTGCAAATTCTGGATTCTTCGTGTTTGATCAGTTCTTTGGCATAACCACTTGAGTATCCGTTGAAAATAAATTTTTTCAGTATGGCAATGGAGACTTTCGCCATTTTACGAATTTCAAATTTTGAATTCCCCCAGTTTTTTTGTACACGGTCAGCTACTTTTGGAAACCAACTGCGCCATGTGTCTTGAATGCATTCTGATGTTAAATGGCCTTCGTGAAATTCTTCAATCCATTTGTTAACTATCTCATCAGTTTCAACAAAATCAATTGAAGATAGTATTACGCTTTCTGTGTTCTTAGTTTGATCTTCCATGGCTATTAATTCTGAGATTATATTATTTCTCTATGGTGCTTTTATTACAAATCAGTTTTTCTTATATAGTTAACCCAATGTGGATGATCGGCTTATTATTGGATTATGTGGATTATCTGCTTCAATGCTAATTATCTGATAAACTGGGGTGTGGGAGGAGGGTGGACCACCCATCAGTGCACCAGTATCAAAAGGCAAAACGTTAAATGTTTATTAATTATGCAGGGTTTTATAATACCGACATCAATATTACTGAACACTTCGGAAGGTTCTTTTCCGTGACATTCTTGAATGTATTTTTAAACTCTAGCAGTAATCTGCCAACTTGTGCTTATCCCATCCTTGGTAGCGGTCCTCCATAGTTTTAATATCCTGGTGAAATCTTTCACCTTGTTCTTCACTCATGTTTCCTAAATTTTCAGGAAAACGGTCTAAGTGCACCTTAATACTCATGTTACACCAAAAGGGGTTTGAAACTGTTAAGCATCTCGTTTACCAGTTGAACATAGTTTGAGCTTTGCGTTTGCCCAGAAAATTTCTGACAACTTCAACAAATCAAGTCCAAGCTTTTCGCTCAGTTTCATTCATCGAATTTACAAAGGCAGAATCCTTAATAAATTGTCTTATTTGTGGGCCGTCAAATATTCCTGCTTTAATTTTTTCGGTACTCAACTTAGGCATTTTGCCCTATATATGCAAAGCATGAACCACTCCTATCAAGAGCCTTTACGAACTGTTTCATAAGGCCTAGCTTGATATGCAGTGGAGGAAAGATGATTTTTCTCGTTCAACTAAGGGGTCGTTAACGACATTCTTTTCCCCAACGTCCATGTTTTCTCTGTTGGGCCACTCTTTTCTAACCCAGTGCTGTGTTTTGTCTCTGCTATCCCAGAGGCATAAGAAGCAAGGATATTTGGTGTATCCACTTTGCTGTCCAAGGAGAAAGTTTACCATTTTTAAGTCCACACAAATCACATATTTATGTTCATGATACTTTATCTTCTCCAAGACCAAAGCTATATTGTTATATTCTTCTTTCATTTTTGTTGAGTGAGCAATTGGTATTGAACCATATTTGTTTCCATTGTGTAGAAGGACACATTTCAAACTTCGCTTTGAGCTGTCAATAAATAGACGCCAATCATCTGGAAAATATTCCGGAAAACCCAATTTTTCCAGGAGTCCTTTAATATCGTGACAATATACAAGACTGTCTTCTTGAGAAAAGAAGGGTAGCAGATCCTTTTCCCTTGCACGGTAAATGTAATTTTGGTTCCTTGTTCCAGTAAATTTTTTTCGTCCAATCTGAAAGCAAGTAATTGAGAAGCTTCTTTTGACAGGTTGAGAT
The DNA here is from genome assembly GCA_036346125.1 of Lycocerus yunnanus. Classification (NCBI taxonomy): domain Eukaryota; kingdom Metazoa; phylum Arthropoda; class Insecta; order Coleoptera; family Cantharidae; genus Lycocerus; species Lycocerus yunnanus. Next base: position 275,276 of record JARFIX010000111.1, read on the forward strand.
CTCTAGTGAGATCATTTAACTCGACCTGCTCGATGCTTCTAATTCCTGTCATTTCATGTTTTATTTTACACTCAAAGAAATTTAACCTTTAAAGTTAAAAGCGTAAACTACTTTCAATTGAGAATGTAATATAAAAAGAAATTTTATAATGTAATATACTGATATGGTCAGTATATGGATATGGTGTTTGCAAAGGTGTGAGTACCAAACCCATGATGTGGGCTGAGCTGCGGAGCTGATGGAACTTTGAAACCGCTTTATTAATAAGCAAATGACACCATCCACTTTATAAATAAAATAAGTACTTCACGGCCCGAACGGCTTTCGACATCTGCATCACTGTGGAATCCCATTAACTTTTCGGTAAGGTAATTCTCATTGCGTGTCTAAGTTACACCTGCTTATCAGTGGTGTAGGAAAACGGAAAATAGCTACAATCTCTGGATAGTTACCGTGAGTTCATCTCAACAATAATAATTAGGTATTTAAAATTTATAATATTAAAAGGTTCGTGTCCCATTGCCCTGCGTATACGTACCGCCACTGATTCGTGCACAGTTATTATACCTAAATTAAAATCGCATAGCAACAATCTTTTAGTTTAGAACTTTTAAAGTAAAAGAAGAATTGAGTACTAAAGAAGCTGTAAAATTCAAAATTTTACGATTTCAATATTTTCGATATAATCGATTCGATTACGATATTCCAATAAATTTTGATGACGTCAAAGGAAACAGAATCTGATCCGTTGAACAATTTAATCGGTAAACGAGAAATAAAGCTGGAGAAGCCGTCAATATTGATCATGGTGAAACAAACATGAGGAACGTAGATCAGCGTGATGAAGAATATCACAAATTTATGCAGGAAAACTATAGTTTAGAGGCTATGGCTGATGCTCTTAAAACTTTCTTAAAACGCGGAAATTACCACCAAAGAAAACAAAAACCCCAAAAGAAAAGGATTCTCAAATTCAAGTTGGGTCCACGCAAGAAGGGCAAATCTATTATCAAAGGAAGAGTACTATATGAGCCTTTTCTGAAAAGTGGGGTGAGTCTCGAATACTTTATAAATATAATTTTAATCTTCTCAGATTTTAGTTTCAGATAATTGAAGCTGTGCGTTGATTGGTGCAACTGTTAATGTCTTACTTAAGTTTAGTTAATAGTTTATTTTTAATTATAGTTAATAGTTTTAAAGTTTAATTTTGATAAAGTTTCAAAAAACTAACAAATGATTTTGTTGAACAAATAAATTTTTAAATAATAAAAATCATTTTAATTTAAGCATTTTAGTTCAAATAAGTTTACAGCAGTGTTCACACTAGGAAGGTTGAAGAGTTTATAATTTTTATATTATGCAATCAAAATTTTTTTGTTTAAATAATTTATTGCAATATTATTATCGAAATTCGCGCCGGGCAGATTTAATGTACGACAAAGGATCACTGAAGGTAAGGCGATCATTTGTTTTGCATCTAACGTGGATCACGTTTAAAAAATTTAAATATTACAATTAATTTCACCAACGAGAAGAGAATCGAACGGCCGCTTCAACTTGTCGACACTTTTATTGGCACCCAACGTGGGGCTCCATCTGTCATTTTACGTTAGATATTAATATATATAAATTTATCGATCGAAATGAATAATTTGAAGATCAAAATTGATAAATTTGTATATAGGTATAAGTAAATAATTATTGCACATTTCAAAGCCTAAATTGTACAAATCTTACTATGTATATATGCTTCCCAATTTTACATGCAAAGTGCTATATTGTGATACGGATTCATTTATTTATGAAATAATGTCTGATATATTTATGGTAGTTACAAAAAATACATTTCACGTTTTGATACCCGCGATTATCATCCAAATAATGCTTATGGAATACTGCTTGTAAACAACAAGTTTTCAGGACTTATGACGAATGAATGAAATGGTAAAATTTTTACAGATTTTGTTGGGCATAGAACACGTAGATTCTTAAAGTTTACCCAGTTCACATCAGTTCAGTTTTAGATATTTTATTAAGAATTAAAAACTCACGAAAGTTTATCGAACAATTGCTAACATAATTTTAAAATATTGAACAGCATTGAATGAGTCATTGTATAATAAAACGTCAGCATTGACTTTACTTAATTCTTAGAATACATGCAGTTTATCAATTTGATACGATTGGTGCGTAGTTTAGCAAGAATTTATTAGAAGAATATATAATTTATAAGAAGAAATAAGAGTGATCTGAGAATACTAAAGCATAATCTCATATTAAAAAAATGTACTAGGAAAATATATAATTGACTTAACATTTATAACACATTTATTATAAAATAAACAAATAAACACAAAATCACATTTTAGTTTTCATGCCGGGAACTTCTTTTGACTTGGGAAACTTTTCAATTAACCCGTGACTTAGCCAAATACTATGGAGTTGTTTGAGTTTTCTAAAGATAAAAATAGGGATTTGTTAAAGTTAGATCGTTTTCTAGGTAATCATCTAAATATAGTTCTGAACAAATAACCGTCAGCTCTCCTTCGGATCGAATTACAACTTCGCTGGTACTAACTTTTAGATATAGCTCCTCGTGACATTTTTCGGCATGTAAGTCCAACGAAGAGTAAAAAGCCCTTCTTTTATACTTATACAAGACTTATCCCCACAGAGGAATGTACGACACATCAAGCAAACCAGCGGATCTCGGATAGATCCGTTATATTACAGTTGAAACACTTTGACGCATAGACCATATGAATTAAGTCGACATACTCATATGGCATCGATGGAAATTGGTTTATCCAAAGTGGATCAGTGGCAATGGAATCTGAATACAACCTTGGAAAAATACGTCGATGTGAGGACTTTCAACCAAAGCTTAATAATGGGATAAACGTCTATAGCATGAAACAATTCTTGTCGTGTCTGGGGAAGTCCTAAATAAGTGCACATATTCGAAAAAGAGTCACCTTCCACTTCCGTCAGTTGCACGGGTTGAGGAGGTTCACCTACAAAACTCCACAAAATCACGCAGCACCTCAAAAACGGCACACAAGTCTTTTGAACATAGTTCCAAAGAAAGTTTTCGCTCAAATGGCTACACCTATCGCCTAATAGTTGCAAAATATGTTTGAACGGGGTGTCTTCATCCTGGTTAACGTCATCGATCATTTTATCGAAATTTGTCGTGATTAAAATTTTTACTATCTGAGAAAGGAATACCAAACGGAGGAAGCTGGGGGATGGAGTACTTTCAGATAAAGTGATTATGACCCACACGTTGAATAGGTCGTGACTCAAATGCGTGTTCAATCCAACGGTTTCGCCTTTTAACATTGAATATAACTCTTGGACAATCGACTCGTGGGATGTGTTATTCGGATATATAAGTGGAGCAACTTGAGAAATTTTAACGAAACTCTCCAAACATGCGTGGTGGCGACTCGACAAATGTCCTAAGAGCGGTTTGTTGGAATCCTCAATAAAGTTTCTACAACCTGGATCGTATAAGAGAGAGACTTCCAAACTAGTAGCGGGCTTTTACAAGTTGGTGTCTGTAATTTGTCGGTAAATGCAAGAATAGTTTCCATTAGATCTTTGCTAAATTCACCTTGATTTTCTTTCGACAGTTGGGTCGGTGCGATAAGAGGTAGAGTTGTGTTACCTATGCATTCGCACAAGGGCATAAAAAATTTTAGCTTATCGAAATTAAAACCCAATGAGGAATCTGTTTGTAAACTTTCTCTTGCCCAAAGTTCCTGTAGATAAATTTTGAAACAGCTCCCGTGCATAATGTGACCACAAGAACTGGTGTAAACTGAAGGACCACGGTTTAAAGTTAACAAAGGGGAATGGCTTAATTCTAATAGGTTTTCCCTGCGTGCACATAAAACGGTCGAGTGCTGGACATACGCAGTCGTAACAAAAACTTCATCATTTTCATTCAAAGTCTGAGTTATTTGACATAGAATGCATGTCATTTCTAAGCTGTCGTTATTTGTGACTAAATCTGGGTCGCGATCGGGTGTAGCTTCAGTTTCTTTATCGTCAATCGTCGGATTATCTTTCAGGAATTGCTTCTGCATCTTGGACATCTGAAGCATCATTTCTGCTCGTCTCGAGGCGGCCAATTTCGACTTTCTCACTTTTTCGCTGTCTTCAAACGCGGATGCTTCACTTATTGCATCCGTCGATACACCGGCAACCTCTTTGTATTTGTTGATAGTCCATTTCAGCAGATCTTGAGGTGAACCGCTACGAGATATCGTTGAAACCCTTTCCAAACAATCCAAAAGCTTCCATTTTTTCAGCTTTTTCGGTAAACGAAAACGACTCGTAATTTCCGCTCGTTTGTTCTTGCAAAGCGCACCCAATCAAGTACAAAACGTTTTCGAGCTGCTTGTCGGAATAACTTCTAGATTGTAAATTTGAAGCTCGTTCGAGTACCGTTCGCATAACATGCAACGTTACGTCACACTGGAAAATACCCACCATCGGTACGAAATATTCTCTTAGTTTGGGTAGCGTGGGTGGTGGAAAGCAGTCCGGTTCCTTTGCAGCTCTTCTACGCTGACGTTGAAACTCGTTGGCTTCCGACATTTCTAACCGACTGTAGTTGTAAAAATGCGGGTTAAATCTGCCAAAATATTCCGTTCTCAGTTCGTAGATATTGGATTCACTAACGGAGGATGGATTCTTTAATATTGCGACATGCGTAAGAAGATATTGCAAACCAGTTTCAGATGTGTTTAAATATTTTTTAGGTCGGAACGAGTCGTGGGTTCGATGCACAGTCTGTGGATAAGGATATATCTACAGATGTCTAAGTGATTGACGTAACTCACTTCTAAAACGTATCGTTCAGTCATTACGGTAATTAATAATTGCAAAATTGTTCTGCAATTCTAATTATAGCGATCACTTCTTCGTCGGCGACGTTTGTCAAATCTTCCTCGAAATTTTCATTGGCCCAATACATTAAATTGAATTTGTTTAGTAAATTAATTACAAATTCATTGGCTTCTGTTATAGCAGCCATCATCTGCAAAAGTTGAATGTCGCGATTCCAAATTGGGTACGACCGAATGGTGCGCGATACGTTTCTACACGTACCGCCACTGGCCGACCATTTAGATTCCACATTCCGGCAAAAATTGGGCGCACATAACTTGGATATTTACAACAGGATGAAATATTTGAGACACATATGTGTTACTCAACGTTTCCTTGCATTTTCAAGTCGAATAAGATGTAATCCGACTAAAAATCTGGACAATGGAAGACAGATGGAGACCGGGTCACTTTCTTCGTAGTACGGCAAACTTAATACCTTGTAGTTTATCAGTTCTACTTGTTGTTCCCACTCGCTGGAATCATAAGCGAGAGTTCCGTTATACAGTTCTACCGTTTCTTCGTATATCTTATTGAGAACGGTTTCGTCGCTTCTGCACCAATTGAAATATACACCTTCACATAGAGCTAAAAACTGTTGCAAACATAGTGCAGCATAGTTTTTCGATTCATATTCTACATGTTCGTAGATTTGTCGTGTTTCCGAATCGACATTTTCAAAGTTTGCCAAAATATGAAGAAAGCCCGATAAACCTTCTACAAAGCCGACCGAAGTTGTTCGGTCCAAGTTTCGGGAACTTTTTGCAATAAAACATATATAAAATATATGTGTTGCTTAAACCTAATATATAAGTCATTATTAGGTTCCCATTCACCTACGTTTTGCCATGCGTCGTAGCTTGATAGTAGGTCATTTAAACATGAATTTGAAACGCGAGATAGAACATTTTGGTTAACGATTAAATCGTGCGACAAATCTGGAATTTTAAGCAATTGTTCAATAATTGCGCACACAAACTTCCATTGCTTTTGGTGCACATCTAACGGGTACATAATCAGATCGTACCGTTCGATAATCCTTTTCGCAAATGTCCTCTTGGTGTTACTTCGTGTCATCGTACCGAATATCAATAATTTTCTGCACGAATCTCGAATTATTTTGGGCAATGGTCTGGATGAAATCAAAATCTTTTCTGCAACGCTGAGATTTGAAAACGGAGCGGTTTGGTAATGACTTCGGTGAATATTTGTTTAACATTGTTTCCATACATTAAACACTTCTGCAGGTAAAGCAGCATTTTGATCGCAAACTCTTGGTTTGCCACGTCGAGGACATGCCGAATTAATGTTTCAAAGGGCGAATCTTCCTCCCGTACATTTGCGGCCTGCAAAACATCACACAGTGCTCTGGGAAGTTTCATGGTAATTTTACCATTTCCGCACAAATTCTGATATAACTGAAGAAATTCTGGGTCAGAAAATTCCTTAACGTTCTTCAACAGTGTTTGCAGTTGTAACAACGTAAAGGGTAAATCTGTGTACAAAATAACCCGAACATGTCGTCGTCACCGTCGACCGCATTGGCGATCGTGAGATAATCGTTTAAAAGGCCATCGACTAGTAGTAAAATGGCCTCCACTACTATACTAGCCCGATTTTCCATTTCTTCGTTCAAATGCTTATCTTCGTTCGGTTGGGACCGAACCGAATGATTTCTACAGTGCCACGGTTTTTCCCAAGTTTCATCTTCTCCACAACAGCAATAGAAGGTATCGTTTTGGAGCATGATGTTTCTATGGTTCATATGTTCGGAATAATTAAAGCACGGAACGCATAATACACGCTGCGCCAGAACTTTCACAATCGAGACATTTGAGAAAGTAATTATAAGACGAAGAAAGAAGATTAGTGCAAGTTGTGGCTTCTTCTTGCTTGATCAATAGATTACCGTAATCGTTTGCAAATCCATTAAAATAAATTTATCCAACATTTCCATGGCAACATCCGCCATCTTCTCGATTTTCGAATTGGCAACGCTCCAGTTGTCAACTTGTTTCACATCCCTTTAAAAAAATTTGATAGCACGCTAGTCCACGTAGATCGAATATGCTCAGGCGATAAACAGCCTCTTCCCCAAATCTCCATCCATTCGCCAACCACTTCATCGATTTCAACAAATTTTCTATTTTCCATTTCCATGATACTTCGTTACGTGCTTATTTGATATTTTGTTAAATAAAAGATGTAGTTTTACTTATATAGTAAAATTTTAAATGGTGCTAAAGATGTAAGTATTATCCGGTATTATCGGATTATGGTGGGATTGTGGCGAACAAATCCATATTAATAAATACAAGGTTGGTTATTAAGGGACGATCACTGGCCTAGTGACTGGATATTATTCTTCTTCTTCTACTTTTGGCTAGGATAACCCTGTAAGCCCAGATCTGTTGATTAACTGATCAACAGATCTGTTTTACTTAACAGTAGCATCGGCGATATCCGAAGCCACTGTCAGTACCTTGAGCACTACTTGTTTTACATCTGAAGTATTGCTAGGCTTGCCTCAGATGTGCCTGTTACCCTATTTTTATTGTTAATGCTGGCAATTCATTAACATAGGAGGACCACCCTCTTTACGTGCCTTCCGAAGCACCAAGGATATTATTAACAATATAAAATAGGGTAACAGGCACATCTGAGGCTAGCCTCAAGCTTCAGATGTAAACAACTCACAGTACCAGCATATTACAGGACCTAGCTCGGCTATCTAATCCCGGGAGAGGAAAAGTCCGTAATGCTAACGTGAGAGGTACTCTTAGGAGACGAACATCTGTCTCCCTCCTAAGCCAAGGTGAGGGAAGTCGCGCCGAAGACTGAATGGCGTCCGGGAGCATACGGACGTCCCTAGCGACAACGGAGGGTAGGGGCCCTCAAAAAATTTCCAAAACAAACAATGATGGGAGATGACAATAGAAAATTTGAGTTTATGGCGCAGGGGCTCGGATCCCCAGTGCCGGTCGGTGATGGTAGTTCGAGAGTAGGCTCCACCCGACCGTCAACAAGTGACTGCTCGGCGGATCCAGTGGGCGACCAGGCTGGAACGTCATTAATTACTACTAGAGATAAACAAGAAAAGCTATCTAGATTAGCAAAAGTCAAGCCGGGGGAAAATTTGCAACTGAAGGTGGATGTGTCGCGATCAGCGGGAAATTCTCCCCAAACGACACCAACTTTGATATGTCCAGAATCGTGGACAAAAGACGCGGTCGAGAGGAAGATCGATGAGGTCAGTCTAGCGGCCCGCAACTTGTATAAAAAGAAGGAGTACAAAAACACCGCCAAGGAAGTGCAAAACTTTGTTAACAAAAGCTTTGCAGATATCAAGGCGACATGCAACTGGAAAAAACGCTTGACTATCTAAGGGTTGTCTCAAACCAGCGGAGAAAAAGAAGAACAAGCCACATTAACACGCTTTAAAGAAATGTTCGAGGACTGGAAAACTGCGCAAAACGTGCACCAGAAAGTCATGGAAGAGGAGATCGGCTTATGACGCAATAGAAAAGATGCACATAGCTAACAAACAGCTGACTGGATGAAGTGGCAGAACTCCGCAAGGATAAAAGCAACCAGCTGGATTATTTAGAAGAAAGTGTGGACAGCATGAAAACTGTATTACTCGAGATGAGGTACTTCCAGACAGGAGCACCTCTGTAGTAACAGCCGCAAACGACGTCAAAATGACGATCGCCTCAACCTAGTGCTTAAAAGATAGAGAGGCGGCGAGGTGCATTAAAACTCCGATGGGAACTGGCGAAGACGTCGGAGAGCCTAAGATTGCACTGCACCTCAAAAACTCAGAGATCCACACACAGGAGGATACTAACATGGAGGAAACAGAGGAGCAAAGGGTAGGCTTCAGATATTGCTGGAGGTTCCCTTTCAAACTGTGGAATTCCGAAAGAAGAAGAAAAAAAACCACGACGGTGGTAGTGGCCGAAACCCCCCCCTCCTAAAAAATGGTTCTAGGCACACTGAACTCGTTAGAAAAATTCAAGAAGTCAAAAGGCAGAAGACGCTAATACCATAAAATTAATGGCTACGGTGCTATGATCTTTTGAAGGCAGAAATTCAAAAAATTTCTTTAAAGAGGGATACCCCACAAGTTTGGACTTGGACAAAAAATTTATTTGAAAATTTGTCATACAAACGTGTCCTTTATCACAACCTTAAATATTTTCCGTAGACACGGAAACACCCTGTATGACGATTAAGTTATTTGTACCGACCTTGTTGATTATTTTGAGATTTTCTGTGAAATGAGTTAGTTTTTCAAAAAGTTTTAGGAGATTAAAGCTATAGCCCGTTAAATTTGCTACCCGAATTGGGTCGTTAGTATTTTGCAAGTAGTTTTGTTTAAAAGATACAGGATTCGCAAGAAAAATGAAAAAATATTACTTGCAATTTTTTTAACATTTCTTTTCTTAATTTAATTCATAACTTGAACTTTGTGCATCTCTTTTTTGTTAATTAGTTTTAACTTAAATAATTATTTTTTTTGTAAAAATTACGTGTAACGCATATTTTTGCGCTTTTGTATGCAAATTTGTTGTCTTGAAAATGGCAATGTTGGTTTCTTTTTCCCCATTGACTCAAATCTCTGCATTCAAATTTAAATATCAATATTTATTGATTACTTATTTTTCCACTACTAGCCATAAACACTATCATTTCAACGTAAGTAATCGAACTGTGAACCACGCCTTCTATCACCTGAGGTGAATAATATTTCATTATTCACTAGTAGTTAATAATGAACATAAATGCGTAGTCCGGAAACTTCGGGCCATTTTGAAAGAAAATTTATGTGTAAAACGAATTAGCATAACCAAGAAATTCTATCAATAGTGTTTAAATAATTAAAATCGGTCTATAAATAAGATTAATTTGATATTTAAAATGTTGATTAAATTGGAATTTTGTGACGTTTAGCAATTAGGCGAAATGAGAATTATGAATTATGACAGCTCATGCCAGCATGAAGTGACAACTGAAAACTTTATAAATCGATTATTAATAATTATTACAATCAATTATCGTTACAAATAGTACATTTTTCGACAAAATAATTTTCGTCAACATCTATTTACTTGCATTCCACGTTCACTAGTTTTTATTCGATATAGAATTTTTTTGTTTGGTAAGTGTTTTGTTACATTAATATTATTAAAAATCTGTATATTTTCAATTGTAGGATAACTGGATTGTGAAGATATTAAAGAAATTAGTGGTCGAAACAGAATCATGAAAAATTTATGCGATTCGAAGTAGTCGTTAGTTAGCAAACTTGTATAACCTTTACTCCATTAGAAAATTTACAATCTCCGTGCTATTGCAACTACAGTTTAAAACACTTCAAAACGCTCAAAATTTCTTATTTGATTAATTGATGTTGATTGGCTTTGGACCATACGAGCTATGCTCGTTTTAACCAGAGTGAGTCAGCTATATAGCCCTCGGCTACCGTAGATGACTTCCAACCCCATGTTGTTTCAACTGCAGGATATTTCCACCGCTAGCAGCTAATATTGTGGCTGAAGTTCTTCGGAAGCTATGACCCGTGTAAGACGCAGGGTTTTGCAAATTTAAATACATTGCAATTTTGTTTGGTACTTGCCCTATTGTATTATGACCAATATTTTGCTTTGTAGCTTTTCCATTGCGTATACTAATAAATAATTTTGCATGTCGGAAGTTGGTCTAATTTTTAAATATGTTTTACAATTTTCATCCAAAGGGGTTCCATAACAACAAATTTTCTAGATGAACCAATGTTTATAATAATCATATCATCTTTTATGATAACATCAGAAAGAAGCAAATTGCAAAGCTCATCGCATCTGACTGAAAACGGAAGACTTCTTAGCACGGTAATTCACATTTTGGCGTTTTAAGAACGCAACTAATTTGAAAAACTTTGAAATGTCTATGTTGTCCTTTAAAGAAAGAGTTGATTTTAACATAGAATAATGTGCCCATAAAGTGGAAGCTTTTTTATCATTGGCATAACTTTGGAAATATGCTAACAGTACATTTTCAGATATAACCACACTTCGCGCACTGCACCAATTTTTAAATGTTACATAAGCTTTCATATAAAGAGTCTTGGATTTTTCCGGCAGTAGCTTGTCTGCCACTGATTCAGCAATCTCTCTCATTTCGGGTGGTGTACAACTTTCACTCATTTTAAAAACACTCGCAAAACTTATAAATATCAAAATATTTAATGTAACCTTTATGTCAAAATTAATTAAACATTTTCAAGCAAGTGTCAACATCAAAACAAAAAACTATCATTTGTTTTATAATTTGAAATAAATAATTAAAACGATTTACTTTATTCATTAACAATTATTATTATAAGAGTAAACAATCCTAGTAGTGGAAAAATTGTATATAAACCACGGTAGTGAAGCGTGTTATAACCCGCGCCTTAAATCCCGCGGTGCTACGCACCTTGGGATTTAATCTGGCGCTAGGGTTATAACACTATGCTTCACTACCTTGGTATAATATACTATTTTAAACTTGGAGAAAATTTCTAAGCCCTGTTGAACATATTTTCATGACGATTACAGTAATATTTGATGTAAAATCAATTTAAAGCAGCCGGGATCATTATCTATTTAGCTAGTGACACCACCATGGTCAGAAGGGACATACCTCCCATTTTAAATAGACCCATAATATTATGTAATGTGAACTGGGAGGTATTCTAGTGAATTTTCTAACTGAATTTTTCAACAATATAAAACAAAAGGCTTAAAGGGGGGACGGTATACCCCTCGGTGTTATTACTGCCTGGAACACTAATGCCCGATTTTTTCACTCATTGTTATCTTCACGTTAGCGAATGACAACGAAATAAATAAATCAATCATCTGATTGGTTATTTTATCAATTTAACCTGAAGTTTGTTAACTTGAAGGTAACTATGAATGACGAAAAAGAGCATAAATCGACATCATAAAGTTGTGCATAAGGTATTCCGTACTTCCCAGACCTTCCAGTTTATTTTTTCACTGATAAATTGATGATTGCAACATATTGACCGTCGCTATAATAACATGAGATTTAAGTCACTCCTATGATAAAATCAATGAAAAATGGAGGAAAAAAATAATTTTTTAAAAATTGGTTAACCAGCTCTTTAGCAAGAGGCAGTAAACCGTAATTCAAAAAGTTTACTTTCTAATGCGAGTTAATCGACTCTTGCCAAAATCTTTTGTAAAACTTGGTTTGATGAGGCAGTGTTTACCTTGCACTGAAAAAATGTTGTACATTTTATTAATTAATAATGATGATTAACTGGTATTTAATTAAAACAATGAATTAATTATTGGATATAATAAAAATTACATAAAATTATTAATTGCACAATCACAGCGTTGATTAATTTTAAGAATTTGTGTTAATAAATATAAGGAACATTTGTCAATTGGTTAATGTAAAATATTTATTCTAGCAATAATTTTTTTATAGAAAGGATCAATTTTACTTTCTATCAATGTATTAGTTTAATTGTTTATTAATAATAGTTAATTATTATAATAAAGTTATTCACCGTACAGATGTACAATATTATTGAACGATTAAAACGTAATTATGCTATTATTTTGAGATTATTGAATTAATGTATGGATAACATAGATTAATTAAATACTTTACTATTATTCATAAATAGATTAATTGAAACAATTAATTTCATATTAATAATTGTAAATGATCATTTTATGTATAAAATACATAGGTTAATAAATGAAATGTATTTATGACAATGTACTATTTATTCGTAATTATGTTACTAACGTAACATGCCTACCTTTATAAATACTTTTTATCTAAATGCGAATTCAGCAGTACACCAAGGAATGTTTCTACCTTGCATGCAGAATGTGTATATATAAAAATATATTATTTTACTAGTGATCGTTGTTACGTTAGCAACTGTTCTTAAGTTAAACTAATTGAAGGGCTTATTGTTATATAATGATAAGCCACATTTCATGTTTTGAGATTTTAAGCCCAATTGGTTGTGAAATATAATGACTAGCCACTACCGCAATATTACAATAGTTATTTAAGCTAGACCTTATTAACATTCGAGGAAGGTTAATATAATCCGAGGCGAAGCCGAGATTATATTACCTTCCGAGAGTGTTAAGTCTAATGCCGTGTAGCTTATTATATTTTCCCTACTGCAATGTACCAGTTTAATGTAATTATTTTAAAACAATTTTGACATTAGATTGTCATAACTCGAATTAATTTTCATTTCGTTACTTTTATTTTCTAAGTTTGCTTTGTAATACAATTTTGTGGGACTGATTTTCTGGAAAACGAGCATGTAATTATAAAAATTCCTTGTTTTTAAATTGTACATTTCATTTTCACAATAAATACCCTAAAATATTAATTTATCATTATTTTATTATTTTCCTAGAGTGTAAGTGACTATTAAGTTCCGTCGTCAACGAAAATTATATAAACAAATGTTATGATCAGCTTACGTCTATTGTAACTATGGACATAAGGCATACTTACGTCAACAGTAGCGGGAAAACATATTTATGATGATAATGCTACAAATACAATGTAATTATCTAGCAAACACCGAGATTGTGCATATGTTTTTCTACAACGTGACAAGCCACTTGATAAAAATGGCAGTGTAGTAGAAGTTCGTTAAGTTCTTGTAATAAAAATAGAATTTTGATGATAATATAAGTGAATTTAGTAAAGATAATGACAGTGATGGTGAATATGTTGACTCAATTGATGACAGCGATAAGATGCTGACTATCAGCCGGAATATAAGGTAAATTGATTTTTTATTAATTTGTGGCTTGTCATATTCTGTCCGTTGTAAAATGTCCAGCTTCAGTTTTGAATGTGCGTTTTTATATTATTATGATTTTTCTTAATAATGATAACTTTTAACTAAAAAAACGAATAGTCAGTATATTATTTGAGTGTTGTTGTTAATGTAATGGTGTAATATTGTTAAAATATTATAGTTAAAAGCTGATTTAAAAAAATAATGTGGCTTATCATTGTATTGCAAAATTATAAAATTGCATGTTTATTTAGGTTGAATCAGCGGAAGAGCTGAGTGAAGTTGATGCTGCTGAAGAGGTTCAAAAAGGAGTCGAAGTAGAAAAAGTTGGAAAGGTATCATCATCACGTTGGGCAAACGAAGGCACATGAATATAACCGAAACAAAGAAAGATTAAACGAAACAAAGGAGAGGAATATTATAGTGAAGCCATTAAGAAAATTGTAAAGCCGTGAAATTGGTCAACCCTGTGGTTGCTCAAAGAATTGTAGAACAAAACTTGACGGCCAGCATGAAATAATCTTTCAGCAGTTTTGGGGCTTGAGTCGTTTGATATACAAAATTCATACATCTTTGGATGCATCAAAATATGAAAAGAAAAGGCATTACCGAAAAAGTCAAGAAGAAGAATCCAGCAGAAATTCAGTGCAGCATACTACGTAACAGTAAACGCAGAATCTGTTAAAATATGCAAAATTGAGTTTATGAGTTGAATGGTCTTCAAAACTGTAGAGGAAGAATTAACAATATTGTATCTCTAATGGCCTCGGCGCATCTATGCCAAAAAGGATTGTCGTGTAAACATCACAACAAACCCAACAAGATAAGCGGAAGCTATCAGTACGTTAAAGATCACATCAATCTCATTCCAAAATATGAAAGTCACTTTCAGCAGGCCAATAATGAAGGAAAGTTGTTTATTGAATTCATTCAGCATAAAAAAAGTTTTATGCAACATAAAACTTTGTTACTATTTATACCGCCCATACACCACATTTTATGAATCTCTTTTCCAGAAGACACTAAGAAGGAAAATTCAGAACTCTTGGAATTTTATTTTCAAGTTTACTATAATTTTATTTCTTTCTTTTTTTTTTTTGTATTCATATTTGTTGATAAGCATAAAGTATGATTTTTGTTCATAAAATACTAAAAATTGGTTTGTATTTATTTTACCAATTTAAAATATTACTTTTGGTTTTGCTATAAAATGACATGCATACTTTTGAGAATTTTACCATTTTTGGCCAAATATCAGCTAGTATTTAAGTTTTACTGTTCATTATTCAAAATAATATATATTTCAACAAAATTGCATAGGCAAATGGAAATCAAAATGTTGTTTTTAATTTATACATTTTCTCAAGTTTAAATTCATTTTCTGTAATTTATGTATTTGTGGCTTATCATTTTATAACAATAAGCCCTTAATTATTATTTTAATAATTTTAGTGAATTTTAATAAGGTATGTATCAAATACATTTCGTTTCAGTTTAATCTTTACACCGTTGTTAAAATGTGCCCTGATTAATTTTTTTGTTGCAGCTACCTATTTGAATAATTTTAGATAAGCTGATTTTTC
Organism: Lycocerus yunnanus; assembly: GCA_036346125.1. Lineage (NCBI taxonomy): Eukaryota > Metazoa > Arthropoda > Insecta > Coleoptera > Cantharidae > Lycocerus > Lycocerus yunnanus. The sequence goes on from JARFIX010000111.1 coordinate 290,612, forward strand.
TACAAATAAGGTAAATTGCCAATTCATAATTTTTATTTCAAAGATAGAACCGCACATCAGTTATTTAAAATGTTATGCTTTATTTGTCAAAAACATTTAGTTCTTTAAAATTATTAATTCTTCACTTAAACGATTCATGAAATACAAATTCAACATTTCGCTGTTCTGATCCAGATTGTAACCAACTTTTCCAAAATCTAAGTAGTTTTAAAAACACGTAAATCGTAAACATATTAATTGCAATATTATTGTATCAGCTACAAGTGATTTTGCTCATAATAAATTTGAATGCATTCAAAATGAAATTAAATTTGTAAATAATACTTCAAATAATTTATCGACGGTATATCTAGCACTTCTAATGCTATTTATACAGATAATAATAATCCAGTTTAGAAACAGATAATAATGCAATAATGCTCAATTTTATGAAGACAAGGGTGAAACAATAACCCTAGCAACAAGCTATCGGCTAGAAAAGGAAATAATAGAAAGATTTCCCAATGAAAAATTAGTAAGTTTATTATAATACACTAGTAATAAAATTTAAATGATTTAAATTTTTACTATTTTATTGCAGGAATATTATCGTACTGGAAAAAGAGGAAAGATTTATAATAAATTTGCAAATTTGAAAAGTTCAATAAAAACAACGCTTTGCAAAGACGTTTTACAAAACCACGTGAAAAAATTTCGAAAAGTTCCGAAAGATAAAACGTTTGGTAATAATTTGTAATGATACCTTTTGAAATATACCTAATTTAGAATATTTATATTTAGTGCCAGAGGACGATGTGGAAAGTTGTTTACGAGCTTTGAAATATGACAATTTGTCGTCAGAACAATTCGACAATTATTGGAAAGCCTGTAGCCAGTTTCGTTTGAATCAACTAAAAGAACTTAAAATATACTGAGGCTATAATTAAAGTTTGGCCTTTTACAAAACTCCATCTGGATTTAGACTGGTACAGTTAAATTAGTAATGATTGTTATTTAACCATGTTAATTATTAATCAATATTTTACAGATCGATATGGATTTTAAAGTTGCTTTTGACAATGCAGATGAACTTCTCACAAAATGGAAACCGTGTCTTGCAAACATGATTACATTTTAAGTAATCATGTTAAAGAACATAATATAAAGGCTTTACTACAAATTGTGAAAATACAATCTTTCCGACAGTAAGTTTTTTAATTGCTATTTTTAATAACAGTTTTTATTTTTAACAGTTTAAATTATTTTTCAATTATTTATTATTTATAGGTACATATATACTTACATATTGTTATATTATAATTATTTATTATATTTATATAATAAACTATCTTACAGATGGTCGAGATGCTGCACTATTCTGGGCGTTGCATGGATACTTCGTACCCATCAATAAAGTGGTAACGAAAGATGAAGTTACAGGAAAAAATAAAACTGTCAAATTTACCATTAGAGATTCCCAAGAATCATTTATGGTTATGGGAAAATCTCTCCAAGAAGTCGAAGAGAAAATTTTGAACAAAAAAAGAAAAAAAACATCAATCCAACCCTTTCTTTATTGTGTTGGTGAAGATATTACCTCTTTGACAGACATATTTGTATATTTTGATGATATTAGATTTAAGTTTAGTAGTTTTCTAAGAGCTGTAGATATTTGTTTCAAAATTATTTATTTGTTTGATTTAGATTTTCCGACTGAATCATTAATGTTTTACAGTTTTATTCAATTTTATTTTTTTAAATTAAAATCTGCTCATTCTTATTCAAAATCTACATTTTATCGGAAAATCTAAATTCAACAAATTAATAATGCCTAATTATTTATTATGTTAAATTCATTTTTATATTAATATTGTATATTGTAAAAATTAGTGTTATCTAATTTCTAAGCATTTAAGATTTCTGGATCGTTTATTTGTACAAAATTGGATTCAAACTTGAACTGTAAATTATGACCAAACTAATTTTTTTAGTTTTTTAAATGAAAATGGTCTAAAATATGTCATTTTATAAGAATCAAATCATTAGAAATCTAAATTTTGCATATTTTTAATTCGTACTTAACAGCCTTAATCAAATACTTTAGTTTTTTGTAAATTTTGTTATTTATATAAATATTTTTAAATAATTTACCTACTTAGCAATAAATGCATTTTTAAAATAATAGTGTTTTAATTCAAAAAATATAAAATTCATACGTTGAGCATAAGAATTAATTCGTTAATACAATAAACAGTGTTCGTTAATACAACGAAATATTATTAAACTTTATACATTGAACTAATAAATATATGCGGTAAACAATAAAAATTTGCGATAAAACAATAAAATTCAATACATTGAGTTGATTAATATTTTTGTTAAAGTAATCAACAATATTCGTTGATTCATCCAAATTATATGACAGCGTTTACGTTGAAGCAATAAATTATTTAATTGTGCAATAACCACCGTTTATTATGGTGACGAAACATTATTAAACTGTATACATTAAATCAAACAAGTATATACATTAAACAACGAATTTTGAGAAACCCCATACCTTGAAACAAACAATTATTTGATTAAGCTATAACCAGTGTTTATTAATAATACAACGAAATAATTAAAATTTTACGCTGTGCCAATGTACTATTTCTTATTCAATAAACCAGATTATTAACTAATTAAGTATATTATTAACTAATAAAGTATAATTGCTTGATTCGATAAACTTATACGTTGGACCAATTTTAATAAATTATTTATTGTCTCGAGGTACTTTTTTATCATATTTATGTTGAGTTTTCGTTCAGTGTGCCTATCCTGACCAGCGCCCACTGATATGAAGATGAAGTTAGGTAAACCTAAATAACTACTGCTTCACTGTTCTTTTCGTTGAAGATATTTCCGCATAAAAAACATGGATAGTGGGACTAATTGAGATAGGTATTTTATTTCAAATACTTTAGCAAAAAAAATTTTTCGGTAAATTAATCATTCTTTCTTGTGTGCTCTCTATGTTAAAACTCGAAATCTTGACATCTTGTCGCTTTTTATTACATAATATTTGTCTTGTTTCTTCACTAATCCACTGTAGCAGATCTAGGATTCCTTGCAAGGGGAAAGAGGGGGTCGGTTGCCGCCTGCATATCAGGAACAGATTTTCGCAGTTAGTGGGAAAATTTGTGGAAATATTTTTCTAGCTTTTAAGATCGCTAATAAGGGGCGTAATTGATAAGGTGAACTACCATTTCGACATGTATTTTTGCAATTAAAGATGAGTTAATTCTGCATTATTTTAAGGGGTATAATTTATTATTACGTTCTATTTAAATGGTCGTTTGTAACATCCACGATTTTGTATTTGATATCGTGAAGAATTTAAGTAAATTTAAAAATATGTTTATCAATGAACAATGGTCTATTGTTTGTTATATTAAAAGTAGACATTTCGGTATGTTACGAAGCAATAAATATTATTTTAATCATATCTAATCATTGTAGATATTTAACGGATTTATTTTTATGGTTTTATTTTACATTTTTTTTTCACCGAAAGAAAATAAAAGGAATGCTTATTCGATAAAACAATCTACTTAATTTATAGCAATTATTAACCCTTGAAATTAACATTATATTAAAATTTTAAAAATTAACAAGTCAAGTAACTTAAGTAATTTAATACAAATCTATATCATGATAATATTAATACTTACTCTAATAATATTTAAATTATTAATTTTTTAAAATTATTTATAGTAACAGGAAGAACTGATTAGATATTGGTTGGAATTGATTCAGGAATGTTTTAAAATTCTTTTCACTTTTACTAAAAATGTGATAAGGTTAAATATTTTGTTTTATCAAATAATACTATGTTCCTTTGTTATTATTTCAGTCAATAAACGTAGAATCAAGCGAATAGTTATTTATTATACAGCTGCACACAGTGCAAACAAAGACCATTGTCCATTGATAGGCCTATCTACTGATAGACAAATAAAATTTGGAAAAATTTATTTTAACCAAATGACGTTAGTATAAAAAAATAGACATTTTGTTTTTTTGCCTAATTTAATTTCGAAACAAAATTTTAAAATTCAATTTAAATATTCATTAGTTAGTTGGTTAATTTCGCAAATGAACTTGATGACTTATTAAAATTGACCGTTTGAAAACTGCAAAAGGAAAATAATTCAAATAATTTAAAAACGAAAGCATAGTAAAATTACTAAATATTTTTAACCAAATAATTAAAAATAATAATTTTATATTACTGTAGATTATGTATTAAACTGATTTTATATTTAAATCTATTATTTTTTTCTAATTGGACCAATGATCCATACTATACATTAATTACGGTTTTTGGGGCTTTTTTAAAGGTATACCCGAATAAGGAGCTTTTACTGTATTTTCTTTTATGTTCAAAACTTCAAAGCAAATGTCGAAAAATAGGAATTTTATATCGCATTGGATAACAAGTAATCACACAAATTTCACAAAGAATTTATCATTGAAAGAAAATTGTACAGATATCACAAAATAATATTATAAACAATAACTTATTTAAGAATAATTTTAATAGTTGAAAACTTATGTATATAATTTTTACTTAATAAAAATAAAATCAATCACAAATATTTACAACTTATACCTACTTAATGTCTACTTTTTCTTAATTAAACAATAATATTATAATATTTGATTCAAATTTTTTTAATTTAATAATGAACAATAAACAAATATTTTGAACTTCTAGCAATGGTTACTGCTGTCATCAGATTTAATAATTTTTAATTTATAATAAATTTAATTAAATAATAATAATTTATTATTAAACGTCTGAATGACACAGTAACCATTGCTGAAAGCTCACAAATAATGTTTCGTTTTATTGTTCATTTAACCTTATAATTTAAAAAAAAATTTGAATCAAATATTAATTTCAAAGATTAATAATAAATATAATTTTAATATTATAATATGTACAAGCACCTAAAATTAAAACAAATTAAAAATAAAATGTCCTTTAAGCTGGTTGAAAATCTGTAAAAAGAATATTAAGAGATTTTGAAAAAAAAACAATTTTAATAATTTTACCTGTTCGTAGAATTTTCTTCCATTGCGAGATTGCACTGCTCATTGTATTTTAACTCTAAAATAAAATAAAATTAAAACAAAAATAAAACAATTCAATATTAATTTCAAGTACTTTTAATTTTCAATGGCAATTTCTTCAAAACAAGCGATATAAAAAATGTACAAAGCAATAATATTTTTCCTATCATTGTTGCACATTTGGGAAATGATCGGTACTCTTCAAAATACGGATCAATTCCACATTTGACATTTGATATTGATCTTTCGAATTAAAACATCGTGGCTCTCAAATTAGCAGGGAAAATTTGAAGTTATCGATTTTATAATTTTCATCGCTTACCTTTTGCATAACTTGATGATAACTTATTCTGCAAATGTTGGCGCTGCCCAATTTATTTGAACTGGGCAATTGAAGAGAACGAAATTGTTTTGAAAAACCCGTTTGGCATTTGCGGCAGCCTTATGGCTCGCAAATTCGACAACCGCGTAGCCACTGTTGGGATTCCCATGGTTACGCGATTGTTCAACACTTTTGTTATTTCTCCCATACCGTGCGATCGCAATTCTTGAAGAATTTGGTATGAAGGTTTATTGACATCAATGGTTTGCAAAATCAGAACTTTGTTATCCCACGATAACTTTACACGTAATTTCTTCTCGCCTTTTGGAATCTCGAAATTATTAAATATCCTTACAGCTTTATACGCATCGACTTTTCGGTAAAATTTAACGAAAGCAAATGTGCGGTTATATAAACGTGAGGGTGTAACCATTAAGCGAATCTCGAAAATGAGCCCAACGGAAGAGAACATTTCGAAAATGGTGTCTTCCAATATTTCCTTTGGGAGACGGCTCACATGTACTTCCGTCCTTCTTCCGGAAGCATTGGCCAAATTCGTTTTGGCACAACTCGGCGTAAGTATTGTCCTTGAATAATTTCGCATCCCGTAGTTTCGGTAAATTTTTCAATTTAAATTAACAAACAATTGCCTATCGCCGTAAGTTTCAAATTTGTTGACGTCTGATGAAGACCTGACGACGAAGACCATGAAGCCATGATGATTATTTTGGAAAGGAAACTTGGTAACTTTTATACTTCTACACTAAACGACTGCACGATAACTACTGAAGGCTCCTTAGAAAATCGCATCGATTAAGGGTAGGCTGCCTGTTATCACCATCGACGTCATTTTTAAACCAACCCATTGGTTTAAAAGCAGCTGCAACGTATATGGGACTGCCGGTGGCAAATTCGAAGCAAAATTGCTCGCGCTATCTAAAGAATGCTCATTTATCATTTCGAATGTTTAGATTGGAATAAAATAAAGGATATGATTACTATAAACGAGGCAAAATGAATTATCTTATCTAAGACATTCTTGTAACATAATAAAATTCTTTTGATGCTTAAAGTTCAAATTACTCAAAACTATACTGCCTATTTCGTTGTTTTACAAATTGTAATAACAACAAAGACAAAAAATATTTACAGTACAAAATTTAATAATTTAATTTTTTTATTGAATTGTGCAAGTTTAGATTTTTTAAAATTTTATTAGATATTCCAAGCTGCAATTGAAATTGTCCGTTACATCAAACCTAAATGCTTTTAGATTTTCCATTTGTGAAAATAATCAAAGTTATACTGACCCGAAACTTGACATTTATTGAAAATGTTAATTTCAAATAATTAATTTTAAGTTTGTGTGACCACTTCTTTGTATGAATTTTTTTTGCGTGTAAGTTCTGCTTTGTCATTTATTTAAAATTTTAAATGTTGGTTTTATTAAAATGTTTATTAAAATGCGTTTGCCACATTTTTCTGTCCTGCTGTTGTTGTCTTCCTTTTCTTAATCAGTACTCGAAGTATTTTCAACGTACATAGGGGACCTACTGTTTAACCAGAACTTTTTTAATTTTATGTTTTGTTGCCAAATCTCACTGAATCTCGTCCGCAACCTCCCGGCCTTGAAAAATTACTTTTTTCTCAAGATCTTCCACTCGTTTTCGAAATATCTCAAGTTCTATTTTCCTCACGAGGGTGTCCGTCGCGTCGCGTCGGTAGCAATAATTGTTAATTTGTTTAAATTTTTTGTAAATCTTTTTTTTTTGGTGCTGTTCACAAACCATTTGTTTTGTTTAGACTTCTTTCGGATATGAGGAATGAAGATAAATAAACATCGTTTAAATTTTAATAAAAAAGATTAAATGTATCCGTTTCATCACGGAATGGAAGTACAAACCCGGCAAAACGAAGTGGAAGCTACCCAAAACAACGAGCAAATTGTCATCCCATCAGATAGCGACAAAAACTATTTTGGCCCAAACAACTCAATCGCTAAAGACGATAAACCCAAATTTTCTTTTAATTTTTAACAGTTAATGGAACTGAGTAATTTCAATTCGAATGACAATAATTATGGAGCTAATTCCCAATATGGCCGGTTTCAGCGAACTGTTAACAACTGATTTGTTAAAACCGGTTTGGATTGGTAATTTCAATTTTAGCCAAAGTGAGTTCGTCTTTCTCTGAGAGATAAAAAATTACAATATTGAATCTAGCAGCATTGCTTCTTCAGCACGATTGTTTCGTGCGATCGATTGTAAAATTCTGTTTGTGTAGTATGATGGAATAGAAGATCGGTGATCGGTGAATAGAAAATATCTATCCAAACCTGGAAAACCATTATTCTGTCGACAGCTTTCCATCAGTTTTAGGAAGGGACTCTGCTTTTTTAATTATTTAAATTTTTCCTATTCTTCTTTCATTGTCACTTAAATTTCATTAATTAAATTTAAGATAGCGAATCTTATTAATTCACTACTAAGAAAATTAAAGTGCAAACACCCCCAAAATGGAAGGCAGAATTCAGCAGAACAAAAAATCGAAAATAAGGAAAATCAGAAAAGAATTAAAATTTTTAAAGTTATTTTGAAAAGGATCTGCTCTTTTTCAAGAATTCTTTTTTTTTAATTTGTAAATATAGCATCAACTTTAAACAAAAATGAAGTTAGGCTGCCTATGTAGCCTACCCTTAAGTTTAATTGCGCAAATAGTAAAAATAAATGTTTTAAAATCATAAAAGTGTGCTAATTTTGGTAAAATTTTGTTTATTTTTAACCTCAACTTTACAACTAGTTTGCGGTTGTGCGGCCTAAAGGTCATTAAGACTGACTTTTAACTTACCGGTGCCGTTTTGTTGTCGAAATTTCATCGTCGTTAAATATACTATTTAATCGTTCAATGTAAACACAGAATTTTCGGAATTTTCACATGATATTCGTAGGATTTTTCAGAAGAACAAACCATTTAAATCAAAAATATGAGTAATTTTTTTCATAAATGTTATATCCAATTAAAATATAACGAAAGGGAACAACCATGAAACAAACCGGGACTTAATCCAATAAATTAACCAAAACCATAAAAGAAAGACGTCTCAGCACCATAAAGGTTTTTCCCAGCTTCAAACAGTAGTATATTCGGTCAAAACTGAATAAGTTACTCTTATGACGTTTTATAGCGTCGACGACTAATGTTTTATAACTGCAGAATTAGACTTAAAACGCAAATGTCCATTAATTTACTTTCCAAAGGCGAAATTCAAAACGTTAAGCTGAATACAACGGATGAACCAATCATTTTACCTATTCAAGCATAGAGAAAAAGGAAGTATAACGGGTTAAGTCACTCTAATTGATGAAGTATAAAAGTTGACCCTTAGATCACAAAAATTTTTACAACTTCATTGTCATAAATTCATTCACCCAATTTTTAGCCTTACTTTCAAGGGCGGAATGTACACCCATCAACACGAATCCAATTTTTTTTCTCAGAGATATTAACCCTTTACTCTAGGTTTCATTTTTCAGTTTGAATTTTGATTCATCGGATTAAGGAGTATGTCTCGAGCCAAAATTGAAGGCAAATTTTAACAAGGTTAAGTCACTTAGAGAGTTTAAATTAATATGATTTTATCTTGTAATGTAGTAATATAATAGTTTTACATTGATTGGACGGATCATTTGGAAAATTTCGAGTTGTCCGAATAGGAAAATTTTACAATTAAATGAATGGTCACATATGAATCAGCCATCAAATGAATCAAATTTTGATTTCTGCTAGCCAAAATGTTTCTCCATTTGACCTTCCTAGTGTATTTTTCATTATCTACTTTAGTTGAGATTATTTAAGTCCTTTTTGAAAACCCAAGTATTGTTTCCGTTGAGGCAAAACCTTCTAAAATTTTTTAAAGACGCTTGAAATTTTAAAGAATAAATTAATTTCCATCCCGTGTTTTTTTTATTTTTTTAGAAATATAGTTAAACTGAGGTTTCAGTTTTTTCAAATTTTTGAGTACGTTTAATATAAGAAAAAAATTATTTAAAGTTCAAAAATATAGGGTTGTGACGTCAGTCCCCTATTTGAAATCACCAATTAGATGATAATAACGCAACGCTGTTGCCGTATCTAAATGTTTACCAAGCTAACTTAATGTTAACTGGAACGTACATAAAAAGTTTAAGAGGATTTTTTAAACTGTCGTTATGGCAAGATGGTACAAAATAACGCTTTAACGTGTACCATTGCTTCATATAACCTCTAAAACACAGCATAAATAAAATTCTAAATAAAACGATTATATAATATTTTATACTTACCACTTTAAAATAATATTAATTTGATTAACAGATTATTCAAAATTTCATAAATAATTTTAAAAAGACCAAATAAGAGAACGCTTCATAATTAAATTCCAAAACAAATCACTTGTCATAACGAAACATAAGTGACATGATAGCTGACAACGTTGCAGAGCTGTGATTAACTATCATTGGTTAGCTGTGGCGCGTAACTTAAATAATTTTTAAAAATTCAAAATTTTTAAAATTCTACAGGGGTTTTCAGATCAACCAATTGTATAAATATGGATCATTTTTATTTGACTTTCATATTCATATATTATTTTAAAAATTAATTACGCACTAAACTCCCCATTTATTTTCATTGAAAATTTAAAGTCACAAATCTCACAGAAACGGTTTTTCGCCTGTATGAGTTACAGAATGTTGTTTCAAATGTTGCTTGGTTGAACATTTATAGTCACAAATTTCACAAGCGAATGGTTTATCGGCATTATTAGCAGGCACTAAAAGAGGTAAGTCTTCCTTAATATCTATCGAGTAATGCAAATCTTCTATCTCTTCGCCTGTTTCATCTTTTATTTCACAGTATTGCTTTAAGAGTAACTGGTTTTCCATATGAGTGGTAAACGGTTTGATGATTTTTGAGTCTCCATCAAGTTTGAGAGGTGAATCGTGAATAATATGTAGAGTAATCCAAACTTTCCAATTTAATTTTATGTCTTCTCAGCTTCTTCTTTCACTTGACAGTATTCTTCCGAGAATATCACTTTTCCATTTTGGTTGTAAACGATTTGTCAATGTCAATATGTGAGGTTATGTATAATCATAAACTTGTTTTCACGGCGCATGTTTGTAATGTAAAATTTAAGAACAATTTATGTCAAAGACACAAGACGTTGTCAACAGGTGGCGCAATTGGAGAATTCAAAAATTCTTGATTATTTATTTAAGATATTAAATTGTTAAATTTTACGAGTTTTATAGTTTTGAAAACAAAATGGAAATAATCAAGTTTTATAATTTACGACAACAATAATCCTTAATCTATTATGTTTAATAATAAAACATTAACCATTAATATAATATTTTTTATTTTCAAACAAACCTCAGAAATTTAAGCTTTGTTCTAAGAATTACATACAGGGTGTCCCGTAAAATATCAAAATCAACTTTCGATAAGTTTCTAAAATGAAAAATAAATTTCAATTTAACGACATTATAAACCAAAATGTCTAAATGAGGCGATTTTACCGAAAATTGCCAATAAAAATCAAGAGCAATGAAATTTTTCAAATCAAAAACTAAATGATAGGTGATTATTACGTTTAACTATGTCAATAAGAAATAATTTTGTTTTATTAATCGTTTAAAAACAAGGTGGAATGGATGACCACAGTTTTCTTCTATAAGCACCTTTTGGTTTACAATTATATAAATTTTGTAAATTATTTTTAATTTAAATTTATAATTTTTCTTTATCTGCAATCATGTTAATCTTAATTTTTTAGTTTGGTAACAAAAATTTTCTAATAAGAAAATTTACTTGCATTTTGTAAGTGTTATTTTTACGTTTACGTAATTTTTACTTTATCTTTCGACCTTTAATTGGTTAGTTCTTTATTCCAACCCAAAAAATGTAAGATGAATAAAAAATTCATAAAAAATTTAAAAGGTCCACAACTTGTTTTTGATCTCAATTAATTATTTTGAATCTTGTTAATGCAGTCACGGCACCCACAGTTTTAGGAGGTTTACACATTTGACTTTCAAATCAACAAGGACGGACACAACCAGTCATAAGGCTTTTTTATACTATGAATAGAACCTAAAACCGTAAAAATTAACACAAACTGGTTCAATAATCTTATTTATAGAAATATGCTGATTGGATCGGAAACTGATTTACAAGAAAATTTTAAGCAAAACGGATTTGAAAACAAAAAAATTTTCATATATCATAAAGCATAAATAAGATTTTTGCTAAATCTGAAATAGAGAATTTGCTGAACACATTTAAGAAATTAACAAATGAGACAACGACATGACTATAAGCTGAAACCGGGTTTTTGTAATTTTTCAAAATTTTACTTCTGAGTAATTATGTTGTGTGTTGATTGCTTAAATCACCCTGTAGATGGTAAAATTTTAGGTTAGTTTTACGTTTAATGGCCAATTCGTCATTTAATTTATGTAGTTTGTTTTATTGTTCTTAATATTAAAAGAATGTTATTTATTTTATAATCCGTCGTCCTTTCTGTCCGTCCTCTGTCCGTCCGTCTGTCCGTCCGTCTGTCCGTCCGTGTCCGTCCGTCGTGATAATTCAAAGTCACTAAATTAGTGACAAAAAACCTTTGTCACTAAATTTTACTTTTTTGTGGGTGATGGACAAACGCGTGAATGGATTAACAAGATTCAAAATAATTAATTGAGATCAAACACACAGAGTTGTGGACGCTTTTTCAATTGTTTATGAGATTATTTTATTCATCTTACACTTTTTGGGTTGGTAATAAATGAACTTTAACCAATTAAAGGTGCGAAAGAGTGAAAGTAAAATTACGTAAAACGTAAAAATAACACTTAAAAATGCAAATCAATTTCTTATATAGAAAATTTTGTTACCAACTAAAAAATTAAGATAATCTGATGATCGTGCAGATAAAGAAAAATTATAAATTTAAATTAAAATAATTACAAAATATTATATAATTGTAAACCAAAAGGTAGCTGTATAGAACTAAGAACTGGGTCATCCAGTTACCTTGTTTTAACAAATTGTGCATGTGAAATTAAATGTTAATGGCATTCAACTTGATTTTTATTCAATCTCATGATTGCTTTGTTGATGCAGTCAATCATTTTAATTTAACATTTAGGTCAAATAACACAGCAGTGTTCCCCTAGGAAGGTTGAAGGTGTAATAATTTTATATTATGCAATTAAAATTTTTTTTAAACAATTTATTGCAATATTATTATTAAATTTGGCACCAGGCAGATTTAATGTACGACTGGGGATCACTGAAGGTGAGTCGATCATTTGTTTTGCATCTTAACGTGGATCACAATTATAAAATTTTAGTACAATTGGCTTTACCAACGAGAAGAGGTTCAAACGGCCGTTTTAACTTGTTGACATAATAATTGGGATCCAGCGTAGGGGCTCCATCAGTCACTTGACGTTAGATATAAATTTATCGATCGAAATGAATAATTTGAAGATCAAAATTGATAAATCTTTGTAAATAATGCTTATGGAATACTCTTGTAAATAACAAGTTTCCAGAATTTATGGTGAATGAATTAAATGGTAAAATTTTTACAGATTTTGTTGAGCTTAGAACATTCATATCGTTGAAGTTTACCGAATTCAAATAAGTTTTAGATATTTTATTAAATATTAAATGGTCACGGAAGTTTATCGAACAACTGCTAACAAAATGTTAAAATAACGAACATCATTGAGATTAGTTATTAATAATAATAAAACGTCAACATTGACTTTACATAATTCTTAGAATACATGTAGTTCATCAATTTGATATGATTGGTACGTAGTTTAGCAAAAATTTAGATGCACAATAATATCCGAATAAAAAACCTTATACAAAAATTATTTGATAAAATATAACCCGAATCATCTAACCAGAGCATTAAAAAAAATGTACTAGGAAAAAATATAATTGACTTAACATTTATAATACATTTATTTTAAAATAAACACAAAATCACATTTTTTGTTTTCATTCCCGAGAACTTCTATTCACTTTGGAAATTTTTTCAATTAATCCGTGACTTAGCCGAATATTATGTATATGTTTGTATTTTTCAGCACATAAGTACAGGGGACTATCGCTTATTAATCTTGGATCACTGTCGAAATGTTCGTCCAAATATGGTCCTGGGAAAACAACCGTCAACTTTTCTTGTGACCGCATTACGATTTCGTTTGTTTTGACTTTTAAATATAGCTCCTCGTGACATTGTTTAGAATGTAAGTCTAATGGAGACATAAATTTCCCTTCTATTAATTTGAGGCACAAAGTATCCCCACAGACGAATGTGCCACACACCAAGCAAACCATCGGATTTCGAATAGATCTATTATTGAAACACTTCCACGTAGAGGCCATATTAATTAAATCACAATATTCGTGTGGTAGCTTCGTAAGCTGATTAATATGTAGTGGATCCGTGGAAGGAAATTCTGCACTACAATCTTGTAAACGTAAGCCCACGTGAGGATTTTTGAGCCAAATCTGAACAATGGGATAAACGTCTCTAGTATCAAACAATTCTTCCCGTGTCTGTGGAAGTCCTAAATAGGAGCACATATTGGAAAAAGAGTCACCTCCTACTTCCGTTAGTTGTACAGGTTGAGGAGATCCATTTGCAAAACTATAAAAGATGGCGCAGCATCTCAAAAATGGCAGACAAGCCTTTTGAACGTAGGTCCAAATAAAATTTTCACTCAAATGGCTACGTTTATCTCCCAATAGCTGCAAAATTTGTTTAAATGGAGTACCTTCTTCGTTGTTAACGTCATCGATCATCTCATTAAAATTTGTCGTGATTAAAATTTTTACGATCTGAGCTAGGAAAACCAAATGGAGGATGCTGGAGGATGGAGTACTTTCAGATAAAGTGATTATGACCCACACGTTGAATAGGTCGTATCTCAAATGTGTGCTCGATCCGATACTTTCTCCTTTTAACATCAAATATAACTCTTCGACAATCGACTGATGGGATTTGTTATTCGGATATATAACCGAAGCAACTTCAGAAATTCTAACGAAACTTTCTAAACATGCATGATGGCGACTCGACAAATGTCCTAAGAGAGGTTTGTTGGAATCTCGCAATACGGTTTCGATGACGTCGATGGTGTAAGCCAAAGATTTCCAGACCAACAGCGGATTTTTACAATTGGGCGTTTGGAGTTTGTCGGTGAATGCAAGAATGGTTTCCGTTAAGTCTTTGCTAAATTCACCTTGATTTTTTCTCGAAAGTTGGGACGGCGTGATGAGTGGTAAAACTGTGTTACCGATGCATTCGCACAAGGGGCAGATAAATTCTTGCCTATCGATATCAAAACCAGATGGGAAATTTGTTTGTAAACTTTCTTTTTCCCAAAGTTCCTGTAGATAAATTTTGAAACACCTCTCGTGCATAATGTGACCACAAGAACTGGTGTAAACTGCAGGCCCACGGTTTGCAGTTAACACGGGAGAATCGTTTAATTCGAATTGGTTTTCCCCTGTCAATACATAAAACTGTAGAGTACTGAACGTACGCAGCCGTAACTAAAACTTCATTTTCTTCATTCAATGTCTGAGTTTCTTGACACAAAATGCAGGATTGGTCTAAACTTTCAGAAGTAATTTTGATATTCGAGGCTAAATCTGGACCGGACACGGTTTCTTTTGATCAACCGTCGAATTATTCTTCAAAATTGGTTTTGCATTTTGGTCATCTGAAGCATCAGTTCTGCTCGCCTCGAGGCGGCCAATTTTGACTTTCTCACTTTTTCGTTGTCTTCAATCGCGGACCCTTCGTTTATTACATCCGTCGATAGACCGATCACTTCTTTGTATTTGTTTATCGTCCATTTCAACAGATCTTTGGGTAAACCGCTTCGAGAGATTGTCGATACCTTTTCCAAACAATCTAAAAGTTTCCATCTTTCTGCTTTTTTGGTAAACGAAAACGACTCATAATTTCCGCTTTTTGTTCTTGTAACGCGTGGCCAATCAAATACAAAACGTTTTGGAGCTGCTATCGGAATAACTTTTGATTTTATATCCGAAGCTCGCTGGAGAACCGTTTGCATAATATGGAAGGTTATGTCACACTGCAAAATACCTACCAACTGTGCAAAATATTCTTTAATTTGGGTAACGTGGGTGGTGGAAAGCAGTCCGGTTCTTTCGCAGCTTTTCGACGTTGACGTTGAAACTCGTTGGCTTCCGACATTTCCAACGGAGTATAGTGATAGAATAACGCATTGTATCTGTCAAAAAATTCTTCCCTTAATTGGTATGTGCCACATCCGGTAACGCTGGTTGGTTTCTTGAATATTGCGACTTCGTTAAGCTGAAGTGTATAATCAATTTCTGAAAAATACGTTTTAATTCGGAACGAGTAGTAGTGGGTTTGATGCACAATCGGTGAATAATTTCGTGCTTAAGGCATTCTTTTTCTGTGGCATAACTTACTGCCGAAACGTTTCGTTCGACGAGTACGGTAATCAGTAGTTGTAAAAATTGTTCTGAAATGACAGTTATATCATTCACTTCATCGTTTGTGACGTTTCTTAAATCTGCTTCAAGTTTTCATTCGCCCAATTGATTAAACCGTATTTTTCTAACAAATTGATAACAAATTCATTGGCGTGTGTTGTAGCAGCCACAATCTGCAACAATTGGATATCACGATCATAGATTTCGTCACGACCAAACGTATTCCGGTACATTTCCACTCGTTCTGCTGCGGGGGTTCCATTTCGATTCCACATTCCGGCAGTAAATTGAGCGCACATAACTTGAATATTTACTACGAAATGAAAAATCTTTGATACGAGCGTAGTGCTTAACGTTTTCCGGGAACTTTCAATTTCGATAAGATGGAAGCCCACTAAAAATCTATATAACGGAATGCAGATGGAGACTGGTACAGTTTGCGCATCATACGGTAAACATAAAGCGCTGTAGTTCAATAGTTGTACTATTTTCTCCGATTCGTTAACTTGACCACCAATGTTTTCATGCAATACGCTCATGATTATGCAGTGCACGTCATTTCGAATTTCCTTGTCACTTTTGCACCATTTTAAAAATAAAGCAGAACATGCAGCTAATTGTTGGTGTACAGAAAGAGCTGGAAAATTGTTTCGTTCATATTCCACATGTTCGTGGATTTCCCTAGTCTCCGAATCGACGTAATGGAAATTTTTCAATATATCCAGAAATCGAGATAAAGCTGATAGAAAACTCCATCTAAGTTTTTTTGTCCAAGTTTTGGGGACTTCATTTAATAAAAAGATGATAAGGCAGGATAGTAGTTGCAACCTAATTGAGACAATCTCCTCAGATTCCCATTCTTCTATACTATTCCATTCGTTGTACTTGAACAAATGCTCATCTAAATATAAATTTGTAACATGCGATAGAGCGTCTTGGTTGGCAATCAAATCATACGCCAAATTTGGAATTGTAAATAATTGATCAGAAATTTTCCATATGAAGTCCCATTGCTTGTTTTCATATTCATTTAATGTGTCTATCATTACTTCGAGTCGGTCGATAAACATTTTTGCCAAAGTCTTTTTCGTGTTATATTGTGTCAAGGTACCAATTACCAGTAACTTTTTCCAACAATCGCGGATACGTATTGGTAATGGTTTTGAAGCAACTAAAATTTTTTCGGCAACGCTTAAAAATGAAGACGGAAATGGTATGGTAACCGTTTCAGTAAATATCCTTCTAAAAATTCTCCCATACTTTAGGCACCTTTTCAGGTAAACCAGCATTTCAAAAGCAAACTCTTGCTCTACCCAATCGTTCACATGAACAACCAATGTTCGAAAGGGTGAATTTGGCTGCCGTTTGTTAGCGGCCTTCAGAACTTCGCACAGTGTCCTGGGAAGATTAATGGTGATTTTACCTTCTTTGCATAAAACCTCATGTAACTGAAGATATTCGGTATCGGAAAAGCTCATTACGTTCTTTAATAATTCCTGTAGTTGTACCAATTCGAAAGGTAAATCTGAGTACAAAATTGCGCGAAACATCTCGTCATTTCCATCAAGAGTTTTTACGATCATCTCATAATCTGATAGAAGATCATCGGCTTGTTTAGAATAGCTTCATAACTATGCGTACTCGGCTTTCTAAATCCGAGTTTATTTCTTCACTTTGGTGAAGCCGAACCGGATGTTTGGCACAGTGCCACGGTTTGTCCCATGTTTCATCTTCTCCACAACAGCAATAATAGCTCCTGCCTTGCAGTATGTTATACTTATGGTGTCGATGTTCGGACTCGACAAAACACTCCGCGCATAGAACTCGCGGCGCCCAAGAACTTTCACACTCTAGACATTTGTAGAAATTATGATTGGATGCGGAAATAAATTTGGTGCAAATTCTGGATTCTTCGTGTTTGATCAGTTCTTTGGCATAACCACTTGAGTATCCGTTGAAAATAAATTTTTTCAGTATGGCAATGGAGACTTTCGCCATTTACGAATTTCAAATTTTGAATTCCCCAGTTTTTTGTACACGGTCAGCTACTATTGGAAACCAACTGCGCCATGTGTCTTGAATGCACTCTGATGTTAAATGGCCGTTGGCGAATTCTTCAATCCATTTGTTAACTATCTCATCTGTTTCAACAAAATCAATTGAAGATAGTATTACGCTTTCTGTGTTCTTAGTTTGATCTTCCATGGCTATTAATTCTGAGATTATATTATTTCTCTATGGTGCTTTTATTACAAATCAGTTTTTCTTATATAGTTAACCCAATGTGGATGATCGGCTTATTATTGGATTATGTGGATTATCTGCTTCAATGCTAATTATCTAATAAACTGGGGTGTGGGAGAGGTGGACTACCCATCAGTGCACCAGTATCAAAAGGCAAAACGTTAAATGTTTATTAATTATGCAGGGGTTTTATAATACCGACATCAATATCACTGAACACTTCGGAAGGTTCTTTTCCGTGACATTCTTGAATGTATTTTTAAACTCCAGCAGTAATCTGCCAACATGTGCTTATCCCATCTTCCTTGGTAGCGGTCCTCCATAGTTTTAATATCCTGGTGAAATCTTTCACCTTGTTCTTCACTCATGTTTCCTAAATTTTCAGGAAAACGGTCTAAGTGCACCTTAATATTCATGTTACACCCAAGGGATTTAAAACTGTTAAGCATCTCGTTTACCAGTTGAACATAGTTTGGAGCTTTGCGTTTGCCCAGAAAATTTCTGACAACTTCAACAAATCAAGTCCAAGCTTTTCGCTCAGTTTCATTCATCGAATTTACAAAGGCAGAATCCTTAATAAATTGTCTTATTTGTGGGCCGTCAAATATTCCTGCTTTAATTTTTTCGGTACTCAACTTAGGCATTTTGCCCTTATATATGCAAAGCATGAACCACTCCTATCAAGAGCCTTTACGAACTGTTTCATAAGGCCTAGCTTGATATGCAGTGGAGGAAAGATGATTTTTCTCGTTCAACTAAGGGTCGTTAACGACATTCTTTTCCCCAACGTCCATGTTTTCTCTGTTGGGCAGTTTTTTCTAACCCAGTCCTGTGTTTTGTCCCTGCTATCCCAGAGGTATAAGAAGCAAGTATATTTGGTGTATCCATTTTGCTGTCCAAGGAGAAAGTTTACCATTTTAAGTCCACACAAATCACATATTTATGTTCATGATACTTTATCTTCTCCAAGACCAAAGCTATATTGTTATATTCTTCTTTTATTTTTGTTGAGTGAGCAATTGGTATTGAACCATATTTGTTTCCATTGTGTAGAAGGACACATTTCAAACTTCGCTTTGAGCTGTCAATAAATAGACGCCAATCATCTGGAAAATATTCCGGAAACCCAATTTTTCCAGGAGTCCTTTAATATCGTGACAATATACAAGACTGTCTTCTTGAGAAAAGAAGGGTAGCAGATCCTTTTCCTTGCACGGTAAAAAGGGAATTTTGGTTCCTTGTTCCAGTAAATTTTTCTCGTCCAATCTGAAAGCAAGTAATTGAGAAGCTTCTTTTGACAGGTTGAGATCTCTAGTGAGATCATTAAAATCGACCTGCTCGATGCTTCTAATTCCCTGTCATTTCATGTTTTATTTTACACTCAAAGAAATTTAACCTTTAAAGTTAAAAGCGTAAACTACTTTCAATTGAGAATGTAATATAAAAAGAAATTTTATAATGTAATATACTGATATGGTCAGTATATGGATATGGTGTTTGCAAAGGTGTGAGTACCAAACCCATGATGTGGGCTGAGCTGCGGAGCTGATGGAACTTTGAAACCGCTTTATTAATAAGCAAATGACACCATCCACTTTATAAATAAAATAAGTACTTCACGGCCCGAACGGCTTTCGACATCTGCATCACTGTGGAATCCCATTAACATTTTCGGTAAGGTAATTCTCATTGCCGTCTAAGTTACACCTGCTTATCAGTGGTGTAGGAAAACGGAAAATAGTTACAATCTCTGGATAGTTACCGTGAGTTCATCTCAACAATAATAATTAGGTATTTAAAATTTATAATATTATTGAAAGGTTCGTGTCCCATTGCCCTGCGTATACGTACCGCCACTGATTCGTGCACAGTTATTATACCTAAATTAAAATCGCATAGCAACAATCTTTTTAGTTTAGAACTTTTAAAGTAAAAGAAGAATTGAATACTAAAGAAGCTGTAAAATTCAAAATTTTACGATTTCAATATTTTCGATATAATCGATTCGATTACGATATTCCAATAAATTTTGATGACGTCAAAGGAAACAGAATCTGATCCGTTGAACAATTTAATCGGTAAACGAGAAATAAAGCTGGAGAAGCCGTCAATATTGATCATGGTGAAACAAACATGAGGAATGTAGATCAGCGTGATGAAGAATATCACAAATTTATGCTGGAAAACTATAGTTTAGAGGCTATGGCTGATGCTCTTAAAACTTTCTTAAAAACGCAGAAATTACCACCAAAGAAAAACAAAAAACCCCAAAAGAAAAGGATTCTCAAATTCAAGTTGGGTCCACGCAAGAAGGGCAAATCTATTATCAAAGGAAGAGTACTATATGAGCCTTTTCTGAAAAGTGGGGTGAGTCTCGAATACTTTATAAATATAATTTTAATCTTCTCAGATTTTAGTTTCAGATAATTGAAGCTGTGCGTTGATTGGTGCAACTGTTAATGTGTTACTTAAGTTTAGTTAATAGTTTATTTTTTAGTTATAGTTAATAGTTTTAAAGTTTAATTTTGATAAAGTTTTAAGAAAACTAACAAATGATTTTGTTGAACAAATAAATTTTTAAATAATAAAATCATTTTAATTTAAGCATTTTAGTTCAAATAAGCTTACAGCAGTGTTCACACTAGGAAGGTTGAAGAGTTTATAATTTTTATATTATGCAATCAAAATTTTTTTGTTTAAATAATTTATTGCAATATTATTATCGAAATTCGCGCCGGGCAGATTTAATGTACGACAAAGGATCACTGAAGGTAAGGCGATCATTTGTTTTGCATCTAACGTGGATCACGTTTAAAAATTTAAATATTACAATTAGTTTCACCAACGAGAAGAGGATCGAACGGCCGTTTCAACTTGTCGACCTTTAATTGGCACCCAACGTGGGGCTCCATCTGTCATTTTACGTTAGATATTAATATATATAAATTTATCGATCGAAATGAATAATTTGAAGATCAAAATTGATAAATCCTTGTATATAGGTATAAGTAAATAATTATTGCACATTTCAAAGCCTAAATTGTACAAATCTTACTATGTATATATGCTTCCCAATTTTACATGCAAAGTGCTATATTGTGATACGGATTCATTTATTTATGAAATAATGTCTGATATATTTATGGTAGTTACAAAAAATACATTTCACGTTTTGATACCCGCGATTATCATCCAAATAATGCTTATGGAATACTGCTTGTAAACAACAAGTTTTCAGGACTTATGACGAATGAATGAAATGGTAAAATTTTTACAGATTTTGTTGGGCATAGAACACGTAGATTCTTAAAGTTTACCCAGTTCACATCAGTTCAGTTTTAGATATTTTATTAAGAATTAAAACTCACAAAGTTTATCGAACAATTGCTAACATAATTTTAAAATATTGAACAGCATTGAATGAGTCATTGTATAATAAAACGTCTGCATTGACTTTACTTCATTCTTAGAATACATGCAGTTTATCAATTTGATACGATTGGTGCGTAGTTTAGCAAGAATTTATTAGAAGAATATATAATTTATAAGAAGAAATAAGAGTGATCTGAGAATACTAAAGCATAATCTCATATTAAAAAAATGTACTAGGAAAACATATAATTGACTTAACATTTATAACACATTTATTATAAAATAAACAAATAAACACAAAATCACATTTTAGTTTTCATGCCGGGAACTTCTTTTGACTTGGGAAACTTTTTCAATTAACCCGTGACTTAGCCAAATACTATGGAGTTGTTTGAGTTTTTCTAAAGATAAAAATAGGGGATTTGTTAAAGTTAGATCGTTTTCTAGGTAATCATCTAAATATAGTTCTGAACAAATAACCGTCAGCTCTCCTTCTGATCGAACTACAACTTCGCTGGTATTAACTTTTAGATATAGCTCCTCGTGACATTTTTCGGCATGTAAGTCCAACGAAGAGTAAAATGCCCCTTCTTTTATTTATACAAGACTTATCCCCACAGAGGAATGTACTGACACATCAAGCAAACCAGCGGATCTCGGATAGATCCGTTATATTACAGTTGAAACACTTTGACGCATAGACCATATGAATTAAGTCGACATACTCATATGGCATCGATGGAAATTGGTTTACATGAAGTGGATCAGTGGCAATGGAATCTGAATACAACCTTGGAAAAATACGTCCATGTGAGGACTTTCAACCAAAGCTTAATAATGGGATAAACGTCTATAGCATGAAACAATTCTTGTCGTGTCTGGGGAAGTCCTAAATAAGTGCACATATTCGAAAAGAGTCACCTTCCACTTCCGTCAGTTGCACGGGTTGAGGAGGTTCACCACAAAACTCCACAAAATCACGCAGCACCTCAAAACGGCACACAAGTCTTTTGAACATAGTTCCAAAGAAAGTTTTCGCTCAAATGGCTACACCTATCGCCTAATAGTTGCAAAATATGTTTGAACGGGGTGTCTTCATCCTGGTTAACGTCATCGATCATTTTATCGAAATTTGTCGTGATTAAAATTTTTACTATCTGAGAAAGGAATACCAAACGGAGGAAGCTGGGGGATGGAGTACTTTCAGATAAAGTGATTATGACCCACACGTTGAATAGGTCGTGACTCAAATGCGTGTTCAATCCAACGGTTTCGCCTTTTAACATTGAATATAACTCTTGGACAATCGACTCGTGGGATGTGTTATTCGGATATATAAGTGGAGCAACTTGAGAAATTTTAACGAAACTCTCCAAACATGCGTGGTGGCGACTCGACAAATGTCCTAAGAGCGGTTTGTTGGAATCCTCAATAAAGTTTCTACAACCTGGATCGTATAAGAGAGAGACTTCCAAACTAGTAGCGGGCTTTTACAAGTTGGTGTCTGTAATTTGTCGGTAAATGCAAGAATAGTTTCCATTAGATCTTTGCTAAATTCACCTTGATTTTCTTTCGACAGTTGGGTCGGTGCGATAAGAGGTAGAGTTGTGTTACCTATGCATTCGCACAAGGGGCATAAAAATTCTAGCTTATCGAAATTAAAACCCAACGAGGAATCTGTTTGTAAACTTTCTCTTGCCCAAAGTTCCTGTAGATAAATTTTGAAACAGCTCTCGTGCATAATGTGACCACAAGAGCTGGTGTAAACTGCAGGACCACGGTTTGAAGTTAACAAAGGGGAATCGTTTGATTCGAATAGGTTTTCCCTGCGTGCACATAAAACGGTCGAGTGCTGGACGTACGCAGTCGTAACAAAAACTTCATCATTTTCATTCAGAGTCTGAGTTATTTGACATAGAATGCATGTCTTTTCTAAGCTGTCGTTATTTGTGACTAAATCTGGGTCGCGATCGGGTGTAGCTTCAGTTTCTTTATCGTCAATCGTCGGATTATCTTTCAGGAATTGCTTCTGCATCTTGGACATCTGAAGCATCATTTCTGCTCGTCTCGAGGCGGCCAATTTCGACTTTCTCACTTTTCGCTGTCTTCAAACGCCGATGCTTCGCTTATTGCATCCGTCGATACACCGGCAACCTCTTTGTATTTGTTGATAGTCCATTTCAGCAGATCTTGAGGTGAACCGCTACGAGATATCGTTGAAACCCTTTCCAAACAATCCAAAAGCTTCCATTTTTCAGCTTTTTCGGTAAACGAAAACGACTCGTAATTTCCGCTCGTTTGTTCTTGCAAAGCGCACCCAATCAAGTACAAAACGTTTTCGAGCTGCTTGTCGGAGTAACTTCTAGATTGTAAATTCGAAGCTCGTTCGAGTACCGTTCGCATAACATGCAACGTTACGTCACACTGGAAAATACCCACCATCGGTACGAAATATTCTCTTAGTTTGGGTAGCGTGGGTGGTGGAAAGCAGTCCGGTTCCTTTGCAGCTCTTCTACGCTGACGTTGAAACTCGTTGGCTTCGACATTTCTAACCGACTGTAGTTGTAAAATGCGGGTTAAATCTGCCAAAATATTCCGTTCTCAGTTCGTAGATATTGGATTCACTAACGGAGGATGGATTCTTTAATATTGCGACATGCGTAAGAAGATATTGCAAACCAGTTTCAGATGTGTTTAAATATTTTTTAGGTCGGAACGAGTCGTGGGTTCGATGCACAGTCTGTGGATAAGGATATATCTACAGATGTCTAAGTGATTGACGTAACTCACTTCTAAAACGTATCGTTCAGTCATTACGGTAATTAATAATTGCAAAATTGTTCTGCAATTCTAATTATAGCGATCACTTCTTCGTCGGCGACGTTTGTCAAATCTTCCTCGAAATTTTCATTGGCCCAATACATTAAATTGAATTTGTTTAGTAAATTAATTACAAATTCATTGGCTTCTGTTATAGCAGCCATGATTTGCAAAAGTCGTATATCGCGATTCCAAATTGGCTACGACCGAATGATGCGCGATACGTTTCTACACGTACCGCCACTGGCCGACCATTTAAATTCCACATTCCGGCAAAAATTGGGCGCACATAACTTGGATATTTACAACAGGATGAAATATTTGAGACACATATGTGTTACTCAACGTTTCCTTGCATTTTCAAGTCGAATAAGATGTAATCCGACTAAAAATCTGGACAATGGAAGACAGATGGAGACCGGGTCACTTTCTTCGTAGTACGGCAAACTTAATACCTTGTAGTTTATCAGTTCTACTTGTTGTTCCCACTCGCTGGAATCATAAGCGAGAGTTCCGTTATACAGTTCTACCGTTTCTTCGTATATCTTATTGAGAACGGTTTCGTCGCTTCTGCACCAATTGAAATATACACCTTCACATAGAGCTAAAAACTGTTGCAAACATAGTGCAGCATAGTTTTTCGATTCATATTCTACATGTTCGTAGATTTGTCGTGTTTCCGAATCGACATTTTCAAAGTTTGCCAAAATATGAAGAAATCCCGATAAACCTTCTACAAAAGCCGACCGAAGTTGTTCGGTCCAAGTTTCGGGAACTTTTTGCAATAAAATATATATAAAATATATGTGTTGCTTAAACCTAATATATAAGTCATTATCAGGTTCCCATTCACCTACGTTTTGCCATGCGTCGTAGCTTGATAGTAGGTCATTTAAACATGAATTTGAAACGCGAGATAGAACATTTTGGTTAACGATTAAATCGTGCGACAAATCTGGAATTTTAAGCAATTGTTCAATAATTGCGCACACAAACTTCCATTGCTTTTGGTGCACATCTAACGGTACATAATCAGATCGTACCGTTCGATAATCCTTTTCGCAAATGTCCTCTTGGTGTTACTTCGCGTCATCGTACCGAATATCAATAATTTTCTGCACGAATCTCGAATTATTTTGGGCAATGGTCTGGATGAAATCAAAATCTTTTCTGCAACGCTGAGATTTGAAAACGGAGCGGTTTGGTAATGACTTCGGTGAATATTTGTTTAACATTGTTTCCATACATTAAACACTTCTGCAGGTAAAGCAGCATTTTGATCGCAAACTCTTGGTTTGCCACGTCGAGGACATGGAGAATTAATGTTTCAAAGGGTGAATCTTCCTCCCGTACATTTGCGGCCTGCAAAACATCGCACAGTGTTCTGGGAAGTTTCATGGTAATTTTACCATTTCCGCACAAATTCTGATATAACTGAAGATATTCTGGGTCTGAAAATTCCTTAACGTTCTTCAACAGTGTTTGCAGTTGTAACAACGTAAAGGGTAAATCTGTGTACAAAATATACAGAACATGTCGTCGTCACCGTCGACCGCATTGGCGATCGTGAGATAATCGTTTAAAAGGCCATCGACTAGTAGTAAAATGGCCTCCACTACTATACTAGCCCGATTTTCCATTTCTTCGTTCAAATGCTTATCTTCGTTCGGTTGGGACCGAACCGAATGATTTCTACAGTGCCACGGTTTTTCCCAAGTTTCATCTTCTCCACAACAGCAATAGAAGGTATCGTTTTGGAGCATGATGTTTCTATGGTTCATATGTTCGGAATAATTAAAGCACGGAACGCATAATACACGCTGCGCCAGAACTTTCACAATCGAGACATTTGAGAAAGTAATTATAAGACGAAGAAAGAAGATTAGTGCAAGTTGTGGCTTCTTCTTGCTTGATCAATAGATTACCGTAATCGTTTGCAAATCCATTAAAATAAATTTATCCAACATTTCCATGGCAACATCCGCCATCTTCTCGATTTTCGAATTGACAACGCTCCAGTTGTCAACTTGTTTCACATCCTTAACAAAATTTGATAGCACGCTAGTCCACGTAGATTGAATATCCTCAGGCGATAAACAGCCTCTGCCCCAAATCTCCATCCATTCGCCAACCACTTCATCGATTTCAACAAATTTTCTATTTTCCATTTCCATGATACTTCGTTACGTCCTTATTTAATATTTTGTTAAATAAAAGATGTAGTTTTACTTATATAGTAAAATTTTAAATGGTGCTAAAGATGTAAGTATTATCCGGTATTATCGGATTATGGTGGGATTGTGGCGAACAAATCCATATTAATAAATACAAGGTTGGTTATTAAGGGACGATCACTGGCCTAGTGACTGGATATTATTCTTCTTCTTCTTCTACTTTTGGCTAGGGATAACCCTGTAAGCCCAGATCTGTTGATTAACTGATCAACAGATCTGTTTTACTAACAGTAGCATCGGCGATATCCGAAGCCACTGTCAGTACCTTGAGACTACTTGTTTTACATCTGAGTATGCTAGGCTTGCCTCAGATGTGCCTGTTACCCTATTTTTTATTGTTAATGCTGGCAATTCATTAACATGGGAGGACCACCTCTTTACGTGCCTTCCGAAGCACCAAGGATATTATTAACAATATAAAATAGGGTAACAGGCACATCTGAGGCTACCTACAAGCTACTCAGAGTAAACAACTCACGTACCAGCATATTACAGGACCTAGCTCGGCTATCTAATCCCGGAGAGAGGAAAAGTCCGTAATGCTAACGTGAGAGGTACTCTTAGGAGACGAACATCTGTCTCCCTCCTAAGCCAAGGTGAGGGAAGTCGTGCCGAAGACTGAATGGCGTCCGGGAGCATACGGACGTCCCTAGCGACAACGGAAGGTAGGGGCCCTCAAAAAATTTCCAAAACAAACAATGATGGGAGATGACAATAGAAAATTTGAGTTTACGGCGCAGGGGCTCGGATCCCCAGTGCCGGTCGGTGATGGTAGTTCGAGAGTAGGCTCCACCCGACCGTCAACAAGTGACTGCTCGGCGGATCCAGTGGGCGACCAGGCTGGAACGTCATTAATTACTACTAGAGATAAACAAGAAAAGCTATCTAGATTATCCAAATCCCGTGGAACAACTGAAAGGTGGATTGTCGCAATCAGCGGGAAACTTTCTCCAAACGATACCAACCTCAATATGTCCAGAATTGTGGACAAAGGACGCGGTTGAGAAAAAGATCAACGAGGTCAGTCTAGCGGTCCGCAGCTTATATAAAAATAAGAAGTGCAAAAAGCACCGTCAACAAAGTGCAAAACTTTCTTAACAAGAGCTTTGAAGATATCAAGGCGACGTACAACATGAAAAAAACGCTTGGCAACCGAAGGGGTTGTCTCAAACCAGCGGAGAAAAAGAAGAACAAGCCACATTAACACGCTTTAAAGAAATGTTCGAGGACTGGAAAACTGCGCAAAACGTGCGCCAAAAAGCCATGGAAAAAGAGATGCGGTCTTATGACCGCAATAGAAAAGATGCACATAGCTCAGAAACAGTTGACTGATGAAGTGGCAGGACTCCGCAAGGAGAAAAGCAACCAGCTGGTTTATTTAGAACAAAGTGTGAACAGCATAAAAACTCTATTGCTCGAGATGAGGTACTTCCAGACAGGAGCACCTCTGTAGTAACAGCCGCAAACGACGTCAAAATGACGATCGCATCAACCTAGTACTTAAAAGATAGAGAGGCGGCGAGGTGCATTAAAACTCCGATGGGAACTGGCGAAGACGTCGGAGAGCCTAAGATTGCACTGCACCTCAAAAACTCAGAGATCCACACACAGGAGGATACTGACATGGAGGAAACAGAGGAGCAAAGAGGTAGGCTTCAGAAATTGCTGGAGGTTCCCTTTCAAACTGTGGAATTCCGAAAGAAGAAGAAAAAAAACCACGACGGTGGTAGTGGCCGAAACCCCCCCCTCCTAAAAAAGGTTCTAGGCACACTGAACTCGTTAGAAAAATTCAAGAAGTCAAAAGGCAGAAGACGCTAATACCATAAAATGAATGGCTACGGTGCTACGACCTTTTGAAGGCAGAAATTCAAAAAATTTCTTTAAAAAGGGTACCCCAAGGGTTTGGACTTGGACAAAAAATTTATTTAAAAATTTGTCATACAAACGTGTCCTTTATCACAACCTTAAATATTTTCCGTAGACACGGAAACACCCTGTATGGCTATTAAATTATTTGTACCGACCTTGTTGATTATTTTGAGATTTTCTGTGAAATGAGTTAGTTTTTCAAAAAGTTTTGGGAGATTAAAGCTATAGCCCGTTAAATTTGCTACCCAAATTGGGTCGTTAGTATTTTTACAAGTAATTTTGTTTAAAAGATACAGGATTCAAGAAGAATTAAAAATATAATTTGTAATTTTTTAACATTTCTTTTCTTAATTTAATTTATAACTTGAACTTTGTTCATCTTTCTTGTGATTTAAATTTTTTTTAACTTAAATAATGGTTTTTTTTTGTAAAAATTACGTGTAACGCATATTTTTGCGCTTTTGTATGCAAATTTGTTGTCTTGAAAATGGCAATGTTGGTTTCTTTTTCCCCATTGACTCAAATCTCTGCATTCAAATTTAAATATCAATATTTATCGATTACTTATTTTCTAAACTTGGAGAAAATTTCTAAGCCCTGTTGAACATATTTTCATGACGATTACCAGTAATATTTGATGTAAAAATCAATTTAAAGCAGCCGCGGCTCATTATCTATTTAGCTAGGGTGGCACCACCATGGTCAGAGGGGGGCACATACTTCCCGTTTTAAATGAAACCCATAATATTATGTAATGTGAACTGGGAGGTATTCTAGTGAATTTTCTAACTGAATTTTTCAACAATATAAAACAAAAGGCTTAAAGGGGGGACGGTATACCCCTCGGTGTTATTACTGCCTGGAACACTAATGCCCGATTTTTCACTCATTGTTATCTTCACGTTAGCGAATGACAACGAAACAAATAAATCAATCATCTGATTGGTTATTTTGCCAATTTAAGCTGAAGTTCGTTAACTTGAAGGTAACTATGAATGACGAAAAAGAGCATACTAAATCGACATCATAAAGTTTGTGCGTAAGGTATTCCGTACTTCCCAGACTTTCCAGTTTATTTTTTCACTGATGAATTGATGATTGCAACATATTGACCGTCGCTATGATAACATGAGATTTCAGTCACTCTACGATAAAATCAATGAAAATGGAGGAAAAATAATTTTTAAAGTTGGCTAACCAGCTCTTTAGCAAGCGGCAGTAAATCGTAATTCAAAAGTTAACTTTCTAGTGCGAGTTAATCGACTCTTGCCAAAATCTTTTGTAAAACTTGGTTTGATGAGGCAGTGTTTACCCAGCCTATCTTGACCAGCCGCCACTGATATGAAGATGAAGTTGGGTAAACCTAAATAACTACTGTTTCACTGTTCTTTTCGTTGAAGAAATTTCCGAATGAAAACATGGATAGTGGCACTAATTGAGATATTTTATTTCAAATACTTTAGCAAAGAAATTTTTCGGAAAATTCATATTTCTTTCTTGTGTGCTTCTATGTTAAAACTCGAAATATTGACATCTTGTCGCTTTTATTACATACTTAATATTTGTCTTGTTTCTTCACTAATCCACTGTAGCGGATCTAGGATTCCTTGCAAGGGAAAGAGGGTCGGTTTCGGCTGATATCAGAACAGATTTCATCGCAGTTAGTGGGAAAAATAATTTCTTGATGACAATTTGTGGAAATATTTTTCTAGCTTTTAAGATCGCCGATAAGAGGCTTAATTGATAGGGTGAACTACCATTTCGACCTGTAGTTTTGCAATTAAAGATGAGTTAATTCTGCATTATTTTAATTCAAAGTTTTATTGTATCCCCTTATTAAGACGGCATCAACGAATTACGTAAATTTAATCCCTATATCTTTTCTCCCTTATCCGAATTTCATGATCTTAGGAAGTGAAGAATTTTATTCGGATTTAGAATTTTAAATTAGTTGCAACGATTTATTTTCGATAAATCGGTTAGAGGACCTGTTTGTAATGATTACAGTTTTATGCAATATTCTATAAAAGATTTAATAAATTAAAATAATATACATTTATTTCAATGTATTTCGTATTATTTGGCAAAATTTGCCACGTACTTAGTAAATGGTTGATGGGTGTAGTGCAGTTTAGTTGAATTCGTGTCACATTTGATTTTATTATATCGATACAACAGTAAATTTATGTTTACAATATCTGTTTTAGTAGAGGAGAAGGTAAATATGGAATATGCTTGTAATATGGAATACATCGGTTTTGACTAAACCAAGTAAGGTCCTCGGTCGAAAATCGGCTAAATTTGTGAACGCTTGCCATCTTTATTGGAGGCGATCCACCCCGTACCGTTTTAGTATGATTTTAGTTTACCACATGTGTACATGTGAATTTCGTACATTGATAATTTTAACACGTAAGTGAATATGCAAGCCTAATTTTTTTATTTGCACGTTTTTATTTAAATATTTGTTACGATGCCATTGTATATAAACTAAAGTTTAAGATAACGTTGTATTTGTTTAGTTTTTTGTTATGATAGGGTAGATCTAGCCTAAAATATTGATGACATTGGTTGTCGGTAATATGGAATACCAGTATTCCATACCACCATGCTCATAATACGCTCATAATGAGTGTGCAAGCGCCGAAAAATACGAGTATATTTGCGACTGGTGCAAGTAATATGTTAATCTAACCCTTATAGTTAGTTTAAGTTTTTAGGAACAATAAGTTATTTAATTATTTCTTAGATATTTAATGTATTCCATATTTGCACCACCTTTTCTTAGGTGAGCATTTTGTAATTTTTTTCAAACTTTTTTTGTAAAATGTTTTAGTTAATTACACATTTGCTTTTAGATTATGGTGTCTAATTGTCTGAAGTAACTTTTACCTAAATTTGGTTTAATTCTATTTGCTAACAAAAATTTTTATATACCAAACAAAATGGTATTCCATATTTGCACCTTCTCATCTACCAATTAATAAGTATTTTATCATTATGATGATATTGGCTAATGATAATATCATCATAACTTTGGTATGCTGGGAGGCCTGACTAATTATCGGTGCTGCGATGCAGGGCCATAATTTGAGTCTTAACGCTCTATTTAAATGGTCGTTTGTAACATCCACGATTTTGTATTTGATATCGTGAAGAATTTAACACCTGTTTATCTAAAAATAGTCTATTGTTTGACGTCGTTGAAGCTGGCAGTAGATTCAATTCCCAGATTTAAAATATTAGAGTTGACCAAACAAATACTTTAAGTTTTTTTCAACATAGCTTTATTTTTCAAAATTTATATGTTTAAGACCTCAAAGGCCCAAAATGAGTATTCGCAAACTAATATTAGATTGTACCTGAACGTTTGCAACCCTTAATATTACCTACTGAAGTCAAAATTAAGTGTTATATTTATTAATATATTAAAAATTTCAAAAATTCACAACTTTTTAAGCAGAGTTTGTAACACTCTGGGATTAGTTTCAAATAATACCTAGACACCCCTTGCGTATTACAACATATCAGCTTCAAAATTATTGCCGTCGGAGGGGTCAAATTTCGTCTTAAAATTTCAAAATTCACAACTTTTTTAAACAGAGTTTGTAACACTCTGGGATTAGTTTCAAATAATACCTAGACACCCCTTGCGTATTACAACATATCAGCTTCAAAAATTATTGCCGTCGGAGGGGGTCAAATTTCGTCTTAAAAATTTCAAAATTCACAACTTTTTAAGCAGAGTTTGTAACACTCTGGGATTAGTTTCAAATAATACCTAGACACCCCTTGCGTATTACAACATATCAGCTTCAAAAATTATTGCCGTCGGAGGGGGTCAAATTTCGTCTTAAAATTTCAAAATTCACAACTTTTTTAAACAGAGTTTGTAACACTCTGGGATTAGTTTCAAATAATACCTAGACACCCCTTGCGTATTACAACATATCAGCTTCAAAATTATTGCCGTCGGAGGGGGTCAAATTTCGTCTTAAAAATTTCAAAAATTCACAACTTTTTAAGCAGAGTTTGTAACACTCTGGGATTAGTTTCAAATAATACCTAGACACCCCTTGCGTATTACAACATATCAGCTTCAAAATTATGCCGTCGGAGGGTCAAATTTCGTCTTAAAAATTTCAAAAATTCACAACTTTTTAAGCAGAGTTTGTAACACTCTGGGATTAGTTTCAAATAATACCTAGACACCACTTGCGTATTACAACATATCAGCTTCAAAAATTATTGCCGTCGGAGGGTCAAATTTGTATTAAAAATTTCAAAATTTCACAACTTTTAAGCAGAGTTTGTAACACTCTGGGATTAATTTTAAATCCTTAGATTCGCTTAGAATTAATCCTTAAATTTTTTAAAAGGATTAAAAATTATATTTATTTTTTCAAAGTCAATTTAAAATCGTACGTGAACTAATACTTAAACATTATTTAAAACATACATTAAAAATTAAGTATGTCCTTTGTTCAACTTCATTATAAACTAACAAAGTTTAAAATTCGTAGTGATTATTATAATACATTATTTCAAATTAGGCAAAGAGATTTTCATTAAAATTTTAACAAAATATAATACCATTTTAAAATGCACTTAATTCATTCCTATTAAACATGACGCAGGGCAATTTTATTTGAGCTTTTTATGCACTTCTTTTTTAAATTTTTTCTATGGTTGAAGCTAAAATATTAATCATTATTAAAATTATTTAATTGTTTTTATCAATATGGCTGGAATAAATATGGTTAATTCAAGAAATTAAATTTTAATAATATTGAAGTGTCAAAAAAACAAATTACAAAATCAAATTAAATTTGTATAAATTAGATTCAGGCCAGTATTGAAAATTTTAAATTTATTAATTTTCAATAAAAAAATTTGTTTAAATTGACAGGATTATTAATTGGTTTTTATTTTATTTTAATTTCAATCATTTTAAAAATATACAGCTGACCAAGAAGAACCTCGGACAAACGTTTTTAAAAAACCAAAATTATTTAAACAACCCAATTTCAAATTTTAAAATTGGAATTTTAAATTTTTAAACGAAATTTGACCCTGACGGCAATAATTTTTGAAGCTGATATTTTAATACAATGTCTATTTATTTGAAATAATCCCAGAGTGTTCAAATCTGCAAAAGTTTGAATTTGAAATTTTAAACGAAATTTGACCTCCGACGGCATAATTTTAAGTGATATTTTAATACGCAAGGTGTAGGTATATTTAAAAATCCCAGAGTGTTACAAACTCTGCTTAAAAGTTGTGAATTTTGAAATTTTTAAGACGAAATTTGACCCTCCGACGGCATAATTTTGAAGCTGATATGTTGTAATACGCAAGGTGTCTAGGTATTATTTGAAACTAATCCCAGAGTGTTACAAACTCTGCTTAAAAGTTGTGAATTTTGAAATTTTAAGACGAAATTTGACCCCTCCGACGGCATAATTTTGAAGCTGAATGTTGTAATACGCAAGGTGTCTAGGTATATTTGAAACTAATCCCAGAGTGTTACAAACTCTGCTTAAAAGTTGTGAATTTTGAAATTTTAAGACGAAATTTGACCCTCCGACGGCATAATTTTGAAGCTGATATGTTGTAATACGCAAGGTGTCTAGGTATTATTTGAAACTAATCCCAGAGTGTTACAAACTCTGCTTAAAAGTTGTGAATTTTGAAATTTTAAGACGAAATTTGACCCTCCGACGGCAATAATTTTGAAGCTGATATGTTGTAATACGCAAGGTGTCTAGGTATTATTTGAAACTAATCCCAGAGTGTTACAAACTCTGCTTAAAAGTTGTGAATTTTGAAATTTTAAGACGAAATTTGACCTCCGACGGCAATAATTTTTGAAGCTGATATGTTGTAATACGCAAGTGTCTAGGTATTATTTGAAACTAATCCCAGAGTGTTACAAACTCTGCTTAAAAGTTGTGAATTTTGAAATTTTAAGACGAAATTTGACCCCCCGACGGCAATAATTTTGAAGCTGATATGTTGTAATACGCAAGGTGTCTAGGTATTATTTGAAACTAATCCCAGAGTGTTACAAACTCTGCTTAAAAAGTTGTGAATTTTGAAATTTTTAAGACGAAATTTGACCCCTCCGACGGCAATAATTTTTGAAGCTGATATGTTGTAATACGCAAGGTGTCTAGGTAATTATTTGAAACTAATCCCAGAGTGTTACAAACTCTGCTTAAAAGTTGTGAATTTTGAAATTTTTAAGACGAAATTTGACCCTCCGACGGCAATAATTTTTGAAGCTGATATGTTGTAATACGCAAGGTGTCTAGGTATTATTTGAAACTAATCCCAGAGTGTTACAAACTCTGCTTAAAAAGTTGTGAATTTTGAAATTTTAAGACGAAATTTGACCCCTCCGACGGCAATAATTTTTGAAGCTGATATGTTGTAATACGCAAGGTGTCTAGGTATTATTTGAAACTAATCCCAGAGTGTTACAAACTCTGCTTAAAAGTTGTGAATTTTGAAATTTTAAGACGAAATTTGACCCCTCCGACGGCAATAATTTTTGAAGCTGATATGTTGTAATACGCAAGGGGTGTCTAGGTATTATTTGAAACTAATCCCAGAGTGTTACAAACTCTGCTTAAAAAGTTGTAAATTTTGAAATTTTTAAGACAAATTTACTGACGGCAATAATTTTGAAGCTATAGTTGTAATACGTTAAGGGTGTCTGGGTTATTTGAAACTAATCCCAGAGTGTTACAAACTCTGCTTAAAAAGTTTTTGAATTTTAAATTTTTAAGGAAATTTGATCTTCCGAGGAATAAAATTTTGAAGCAATGTTTAATCAATTCAGGTATATTGAAACTAATCAAGTTTACAAACTCATCTTAAGTTTGAATTAAATTTTAATAAATTTACTAAATACTATTTGAACTTGAATATGATGTTGCAAGTTCAGGATTTTTAAATCTGATTTGTTATTAGTTAAAAGTAGACATTTCGGTATGTTAGGAAGCAATAAATATTATTTTAATCATATCTAATCATTGTAGATATTTAACGGATTTATTTTTATGGTTTTATTTTACATTTTTTTTTCACCGAAAGAAAATAAAAGGAATGCTTATTCGATAAAACAATCTACTTAATTTATAGCAATTATTAACCCTTGAAATTAACATTATATTAAAATTTTAAAAATTAACAAGTCAAGTAACTTAAGTAATTTAATACAAATCTATATCATGATAATATTAATACTTACTCTAATAATATATAAATTATTAAATTTTTTAAAAATTATTTATAGTAACACGGGAAGAACTAATTAGATATAGGTTGAAATTGATTCACGGAATGTTTTTAAAATTCTTTTCACTTTTACTAAAAATGTGATAAGGTTAAATAGTTTTGTTTTATCAAATAATACTATGTTTCCTTTGTTATTATTTCAGTCAAATAAAGGTAGAATCAAGCGAATAGTTATTTATTATACAGCTGCACCACATGTGCAAACAAATGACCATTGTCCATTGATAGGCCTATCTACTGATAGACAAATAAAAATTTGAAAATATTTGTTTTAACCAAATGACGTTAGTATATAAAAAAATAGACATTTTGTTCTTTCTTCGCCTAATTTGATATTTCGAAACAAAAATTTTAAAATTCAATTTAAATATTCATTAGTTAGTTGGTTAATTTTCGGCAAATGAACTGTGATGACTTCATTAAAATTGACCCGTTTTTGGAAAGAAGCCTTGCTTTTAAAAGGAAAATTGAAATTTAAAGGCGGCAAAGCATGAAAAAATTACTAAATATTTTAAACCAAATAATTCAAACAATAATAATTAATAATAATACTGATAGATATGTGATTAAACTGATTTTATATTTATCTATTTTACTTTTTTTTCCTACCGTGGAACCCAACCCTTGCATTTCCATACAAATCACGATTCCATATTTACGGTTTCCTTATTCGCGGCATTATTTTGAAACGTATACCCCGCGAATAAGGAGCTTTTACTGTATTGTTCTTTTTATGTTTAAAACTTCAAAGCAAATGTCGAAAAATAGGAATTTTTATATCGCATTCGGATAACAAGTAATCAGCAGCACCAAATTTCACAAAGAATTTATCATTGAAAGAAAATTGTACAGATACCACAAAATAATATTATAAACAATAACTTATTTAAGAATAATTTTAATAGTTGAAAACTTATGTATATAATTTTAGCTTAATAAAAAATAAAATCAATCACAAATATTTAAAACTTATACCTACTTAATGTCTACTTTTTTCTTAATTAAACAATAATATTATAATATTTGATTCAAATTTTTTTAATTATAGTAATGAACAATAAAACGAAACATTATTTGTGAGCTTTCAGCAATGATCACTCATTGAAAGCTCACCAATAATGTTTCGTTTTATTGTTCATTTAACCTTATAATTAAAAAAAATTTCAAAGATTAATAATATATATAATTTTAATATTATAATATGTACAAGCACCTAAAATTAAAACAAATTAAAAACAAAATGTCCTTTAAGCTGGTTGAAAATCTGTAAAATAAATATTAAGAGACTTTTTAAAAAAAACAATTTTAATAATTTTACCTGTTCGTAGAATTTTCTTCCATTGCGAGATTGCATTACTCATTGTATTTTAACTCTAAAATAAAATAAAATTAAAACAAAAATTAAACAATTCAATATTAATTTCTAGTACTTTTTAATTTTTCAATGGCAACTTCTTGAAAAACAAGCGATATAAAAATGTCCAAAGCAATAATATTTTCCTATCATTGTTGCACATTTGGGAAATGATCGGTACTCTTCAAAATACGGATCAATTCCACATTTGACATTTGATATTGATCTTTCGAATTAAAACATCGTGGCTCTCAAATTAGCAGGGAAAATTTGAAGTTATCGATTTTAAAATTTTCATCGCTTACCTTTTGCATAACTTGATGATAACTTATTCTGCAAATGTTGGCGCTGCCCAATTTATTTGAACTGGGCAATTAAAGAGCAAAGAAATTGGTTTGAAAAAACCCGTTTGGCATTTGCGGCAGCCTTATGGCTCGCAAATTCGACAACCGCGTAGCCACTGTTGGGATTCCCATGGTTACGCGATTGTTCAACACTCACTTTTATTATTTCCCCCATACCATGCGATCGCAATTCTTGAAGAATTTGGTATGAAGGTTTATTGACATCAATGTTTTGCAAAATCAAAACTTTGTTATCCCACGATAATTTTACGCGTAGTTTCTTCTCGCCTTTTTGAATCTCGAAATTATTAAATATTCTTACAGCTTGATACGCATCGATTTTTCGGTAAAATTTAACGAAAGCAAATGTGCGATTATATAAACATGAGGGTGTAACCATTAAGCGAATCTCGAAAATGAGCCCAACGGAAGAGAACATTTCGAAAATGGTGTCTTCCAATATTTCCTTTGGGAGACGGCTCACATGTACTTCCGTCCCTTCTTCCGGAAGCATTGGCCAAATTCGTTTTGGCACAACTCGGCGTAAGTATTGTCCTTGAATAATTTCGCAGCCCGTAGTTTCGGTAAATTTTTTCAATTTCAAATTAACAAACAATTGCCTATCGCCGTAAGTTTCATTGGTTGAAGACGTATGATAAAGACCTGACGACGAAGACCATGAAGCCATGATGATTATTTTGGAAAGGAAACTTGGTAACTTTTATACTTCTACACTAAACGGCTGCACGATAACTACTGAAGGCTCCTTAGAAAATCGCATCGATTAAGGGTAGGGCTGCCTGTTATCACCATCGACGTCATTTTTTAAACCAACACCCATTGGTTAAAAAGCAGCTGCAATATATATGGGACTGCCGGAAGTTAATTCTAAGCAAAATTGCCGTGCTATCTAAAGAATGCTCATTTATCATTTCGAATGTTTAAATTGGAATAAAATAAAGGATATGATTATTTATAAACGAAGCAAAATGAATTATCTTATCTAAGACATTTTGTAACATAATAAAATTCCTTTTGATGCTTCAAGTTCAAATTACTCAAAAACTATACTACCTATTTCGTTGTTTTTACAAATTGTAATAACGAACAGACAAAAAATATTTACAGTACAAAATTTAATAATTTAATTTTTTTATTGAATTGTGCAAGTTTAAATTTTTTAAAATTTTATTAGATATTCCAAGCTGCAATTGAAATTGTCCGTTACATCGAACCTAAATGCTTTTAGATTTTCCATTTGTGAAAATAATCAAAGTTATACTGACTCCGAAACTTGCCATTAATTGAAAATGTATAATTTCCAAATAATTAATTTTAAGTTTGTGTGACCACTTCTTTGTATGAATTTTTTTTGCGTGTAAGTTCTGCTTTGTCATTTATTTAAAATTTTAAATGTTGGTTTTATTAAAATGTTTATTAAAATGCGTTTGCCACATTTTTCTGTCCTGCTGTTGTTGTCTTCTTTTTCTTAATCAGTAATCGAAGTATTTTCAACGTACATAGGAGACCTACTGTTTAACCAGAACTTTTTTAATTTTATGTTTTGTTGCCAAATCTCACTGAATCTCGTCCGCAACCTCCCGGCCTTGAAAAATTACTTTTTTCTCAAGATCTTCCACTTGTTTTCGAATATTTGAAAAGGATCTGCTCTTTTTCAAGAATTCTTTTTTAAGTTGTAAATGTAGCATCAACTTTAAACAAAAATGAGCTTAGGCTGCCTATGTAGACTACCCTTAAGTTTAATTGCGTAAATAGTAAAAATAAATGTTTTAAAATCATAAAAAAGTGTGCTCGGATTTTTTTTTAAATTTTGTTTATTTTTACTGCCAACCTCCTAACTTAACAACTAGTTTGCCAAGGTTGTGCGGCCTAAAGGTCGCACTGTATGAGTTTGACTTTTTTTTAAATTTACCGGTGCCGTTTCGTTGTCGGAAATTTCATCGTCGTTAAATATACTATTTTATCTTTCAATGTGAACACAGAATTTTACGGAATTTTCACATGATATTCGTAGGATTTTTTCAGAAGAGAAGCTAAACGCAATTCTATAATCAAAAAATATGATGTAATTTTAATAATTCTATGAATTCTGATGTTAATATCAAACAATTAAATACTATAATTGGCGACGGCGCAACGGCGACGACGAGATGTCCCATCTCATAGACGATTACCTACCTCCTGCTGACTTTTAAAAATACTAACGAAATGAGGAAAATTAAGTGTCACCTAACCTAAGGTTGCTTCTATTCCGTTGTGTTTTGTTTTACTTTTATTAGTCTTCTGCATTGGTTGAAATGGTGGGAGTAAACGGCAGCTGAGAGGCGTGGCCAGTAAATTACAGGTCTGACGTAGATTATGTTGTGAGAAGAGAGCGTGTCAATATGGCGATTAAGCTTAGAAACGTTTTCAAAAGCTTGGGAACATTCAGGCAGGTATTAATTGCAAGTACTTTTAAATGTGTGAATTAAGTATTCACGGAGAACATAAAAGGAATTGTCAGCGAGATAAATGATAAGCGAAAGGGTGTGGTCAGTAGTTCCGCAAGACGGGCCTAATCAAACAAATATTACAAGATTAAATTAAGAAGTTAAAATGCGAATATTTGCATTTACATTTTGAGTTATCAAAATAATTAATCAAACTAAAATTTGCTTATA
Source organism: Lycocerus yunnanus (assembly GCA_036346125.1). Lineage (NCBI taxonomy): Eukaryota > Metazoa > Arthropoda > Insecta > Coleoptera > Cantharidae > Lycocerus > Lycocerus yunnanus. Next base: position 330,802 of record JARFIX010000111.1, read on the forward strand.
AAGAGAGGTGTGTTATGAAGGCGTGGTTTAAATGCTGGAAACAAAAGGCGTGTCAAGAGAGTGGCCAGTAAAAAGCCCACTTGTAATAAACAATGGTTTACAAATGCGATGTGCACTATTTGGTGTACAATAATGGCAACCAACTTGACTAACATGTCATGAATTGCCTCTTGCTACAGGTTATTTTTAATATGAAATGAAATTTAAAAAATTACTAAGGGAACTTTTCCGCACGCCACTGGTTGGTAGTCATTGGTACATTTTGCATATTTACTTTAAGCGCATTGTCGCAATATTGGCAACCGATTTAGGTAACCACGTAAGTGTGTAAATTAATAAAATTGTTCTAAATATTATTATATACAATAAACGACATGAATTTAATATTAAATAAATTGCAGGTGCGAAACATAACCTCACATCCTGCTTCTAATAGGAAGAAAGTTTATTGGTATTTGACCTCCACAAACTGTTTACCACCAATATGGAACCAGCGGTACTACCAAATGAGTTCTGTGAAGTAAAAGAAGAACCCGAGGAAGACATAAAAATTAGCATAGGAGATTTGCGTTACCGATGGGCACACCTTTTGAACTCGATGAAAATCAGAAATCGGCAAACTGGAACAATGTTGTGAGATAAAGGCAGATGTGAGGGAAGATACAGAATTAGGTTTGGAAGACTTACATCACTCGATTGATATTAAAGAAGACTCCCGTTGGTCCAACAATGACAAACCATTTTGTGTCTACAAATGTTCAATCAAACAAGAGTCGAAACAGCACAAGAGTGAATCACTTGCATGTGAAATATGTGGTTATGAATGTTCAAATAAACAACAATTAAAGCGACACGTTAAAACTCATAATACCGAAGAGAAACCGTTTGAGTGTGAAATTTGTGCTTATAGATGTTTACGCAAGTATCATTACGAACAACACATGAGAACTCATACTGGAGAGAAACCGTTTGTATGTGAAATGTGCGAATTTAAGTTTTCCACAAAAAGTCATTTGAAACGACACATGACCACCCACACCGGGATGAAACCGTTTAGTTGTAAAATTTGTGACTATAAATGCTCGGTCAAGCATTATTTAAAACGACACATGACAACTCATACCGGAGAAAAACCGTTTGAATGTGGAATTTGTGATTACAAATGTTCAATCAAACAGCAGTTAAAACGACATCTGATAACACATACAGAAGAAAAACCGTTTGAGTGTGAAATTTGTGCCTATAAATGTTCAACGAAACAGTATTTAAAACAGCATATTATGATAACTCATGGCAGCGAAACGCCATTTGCATGTGAAATTTGTAAATATAAAAGTAAAACTAAACGAGATTTGGTTGTTCACATCAGGGTTCATACTGGCGAGAAACCTTTTGCATGCGATATTTGTGACTATAAATGTTCGAGAAAACAAAGTTTGGAACCCCACAGGAGAACTCATACTGGCGAAAAACCGTTTGCATGTGAAATTTGTGGATACAAATGTGCAATCAGTCGAAACTTGAAACGACACATGACTACTCATACCGGCAAGAACAGTTTACATAAGAACATTTGATGAGTGAGTATGGTATAATAAAGTTGTACAGATAATGTAAGCTTATGTATCTGGATTGATTAAAAAAGCTGTTAATTAAGTAGGTATAGGTTTCAGCAATTAACCACTTAGTCGTTCTGGTGTGATGATATCGATCAGATACAGTTCTTGTATAATTTGTTATAATCGGTACCTGATATTTCTGGTGGAATGAAGGTTCTGCCTGACTTCTGTTTGCTTTTCGTTATCGATAATTTTGATGTATGCTCCTGTGTGTATGTCAAAATTTTATTTAATTATTAAACGTAACGTTTGTACACTGACATTTTATTTTTCTTGCTTTATTTTCAGATGTAACTCGCCAACGACTAAAAGCGAATGGGAATGAGAATCGATATTACCTTCAGATATTAGGTATACACTCGTTTACCTAACCTCTTATATTGCTTCTCCAAGAGTTAGCCATGGTATTGCTGATTAGCAGCATTCGAATATAAGTATTGGGAACGATCGAAAGTATGAATTGTCTTTGAGCCAACCATCGTCGAGGCATCTGCATAAAACATTTCAATATTCTATTTTAAGCATTTATTCAAAATATTTTTTGTCGCTAAATAATGACTTATCCGATAATGTATTTACTAAATCAAAGAAAAATTTCCAATATTTTATTTTAAAATTTGTAGACAATGCAAAATTCTTAAAATAGTTCTTGATAACAAATTACTATAGTTCGAGTAGTAGCATACTTCAGAGAACTTAAGGGTAGGCTCCATATAAGTTCCCCTCCCGACCCATTTTTCTTTAAAAATCATAACACTTAGAAGTTTGTAATATTATTATTGGGTTTTTCAAATTTCGCACACTTAGCGGACGTTCATTAATTACGGGGGGTTCGGAAAAATCTCATTTAAAGGGAGGGGGTCAATGAAAATTTCACGTTAACTTTGTAATTCAGTGAACATACAACATGGCTTCTGTGTGGTAAAATTGTAAAATGTGGAAGGAGGTCAAATTTTAAGAAAAACACCTAATGTAATTAATGATCGTTCGCTTATCAAAATTTACAAAAATTTTGTTTTATTAAATTTGTATCATACTGTATAAGCAATCTAGAGACGAGTGGATTTAATTGTCAGTTAAGCACAGGTCACATTAGGCTGGCATCAGCCAATGACAGCAGCGAATTTTGTGGTCACACCAAGCCGATCAACCGCTAAGTGCCACTTTTAGTCTGGAGATATTACAAATTTTTTTTTAGAATTAGTTAGAAAGCATTAAAATGGGTGAAAAATTGTATTGTGTTGACAATCCATGCATCCCGATTAACTCGAATGTTCGACCCGAAACTTCGAAAATCGAAAGAATGAATGGTTTAATAAACCGTTTCCTAACTGTCACTTAACTACTAACTTATCTAAGATATAAGATCACTATTTAATTGCTAAAATCTACGATAAGTGGCATCTTCAATCCACTTGCCTTAGAGATTTCAAGCGCCTTTAAAAAATATTATTAGAACCTTGTGGCGCAAAAGGGAACAAGTACTACCTGGGGTAGAATTCAATAACAGGGACTCGAAAATACAAAATCTCAAAAACTGAAAGTAAATTATAAAAAAAAGATACAACTAGGAAGAGTTTAAAATACGGAGGATTCAATCATTTTAGATCCTAACTACCAGAAATCAAAAAATTGTGATTCGATTGTTGGATGGGCTGTATTCGTATCCGTAGTTCCACTCATCGTAAATTAATGTGCTAAAAAAAATTTTTTTCCTGGGTCCGGCAGAACTCGAAATTTTCCAAATTGATCCGGATCCGGAAGTCAATGATAAAACTATTATATTAGCTACGGAGTCCCACAAGAGGTCAAACTTATTAAAAATATCTTTGTGTCATCATATCTGAGAGTCGACTTATAGCCCGTTGAGTGGTATACCCTTTGCCTTGCCATTTTTGCGCTACGGAGTACCCCATACCTCCTTCATCTGGATGGCACATTGCCTAATTTATTCGCGCTGAAAAAAGTGATTACGCGCGGCTACGAGTCACGTTGAATATCTCTGAGAAAAAGCATTTAGAGAGTCGTGATGATGGGTGGGTACCATTTCGCCTTTTGGAAAGTAAAGACTTGAGATGGGAGTGACATGTTGCTTTGTTTTATGAAGATCTAATTCTGCAAGTTAACGTAAAACAATTTTTGATGATCGTAAGCCGTCGACGTCTATACCTTGCAGATAACGTCAATAAGACGTGCAACTTATCCCCAGTTTATGACTGAATTGATATCACGTGACTCACGTCTTTTCTCGTAATGTCTTGAATAAAGAGTTAAAAAAACCTTATGCAATTGATTGCATGCGCCTGTATGTCACGTCTTTTTTACGTTTTGCATAGCGTCTTTGGTATGTAACATTTTATGGCCAATTTCGCGTCATTCAAACGTCGATAAATTTGTCAATCGAAGTCAGCTGTTCACCAAAAGTTGACGTTAAAATGTCGGCACACTGATACCTGAAAGCTGTGCGTTAAGAGGTTAAATACTTTAAATTCAAGTGTTTGGGTACCGGTAATATACTACATAGTAGGGGCAGCTGGGAACAAACATATTATGGAGCTGAGGACGTCCCGCTTTTGCTTTCTAATGGTTTTGCTTAATTCTCCTCATTTCGTTAGTATTTTTAAAAGTCAGCAGGAGGTAGGTAGTCGTCCATGAGATGGGACATCTCGTCGTCGCCGTTGCGCCGTCGCCAATTATAGTATTTAATTGTTTGATATTAACATCAGAATTCATAGAATTATTAAAATTACATCATATTTTTTGATTATAGAATTGCGTTTAGCTTCTCTTCTGAAAAAATCCTACGAATATCTTGTGAAAATTCCGTAAAATTCTGTGTTCACATTGAAAGATAAAATAGTATATTTAACGACGATGAAATTTCCGACAACGAAACGGCACCGGTAAGTTTTAAAAAGTCAAAGTCTTGCAGTGCGACCTTTAGGCCGCACAACCTTGGCAAACTAGTTGTTAAGTTAGGAGGTTGGCAGTAAAAATAAACAAAATTTAAAAAAAAATTCGAGCACACTTTTTTATGATTTTAAAACATTTATTTTTACTATTTGCGCAATTAAACTTAAGGGTAGGCTACATAGGCAGCCTAACCCCATTTTTTTTTAAAGTTAATGCTATATTTACAAATTCAAAAAGAATTCTTGAAAAGAGCAGATCTTTTCAAAATAATTTCAAAATTTTAATTCCTTTCTGATTTTCCTTATTTTGATTTTTGTTCTGCTGAATTCTGCCTTCCATTTTGGGGGTGTTTGCACTTTAATTTTCTTAGTAGTGAATTAATAAGATTCGCTATCTTAAATTTAATTAATGAAATTTAAGTGACAATGAAAGAAGAATAGGAAAAATTTAAATAATTAAAAAAGCAGAGTCCCTTCCTAAAACTGATGGAAAACCGTCGAAGAATAATGGTTTTCCAGATTTGGATAGATATTTTTATTCACCGATCACCGATCTTCTATTCCATCATACTACACAAACAGAATTTTACAATCGATCGCACGAAACAATCGTGCTGAAGAAGCAATGCTGCTAGATTCAATATTGTAATTTTTTATCTCTCAGAGAAAGACGAACTCACTTTGGCTAAAATTGAAATTACCAATCTAATCCGATTTTAACAAATCAGTTGTTAACAGTTCGCTGAAACCGGCCATATTGGGAATTAGCTCCATAATTATTGTCATTCGAATTGAAATTACTCAGTTCCATTAACTGTTAAAAATTAAAAGAAAATTTGGGTTTATCGTCTTTAGCGATGGAGTTGTTTGAGCCAAAATAGTTTTTGTCGCTATCTGATGGGATGCAATTTGCTCGTTGTTTTGGGTAGCTTCCACTTCGTTTGTCCGGTTTGTACTTCCATTCCGTGAAGAAACGGATATATTTTATCTTTTTTATTAAAATTTAAACGATGTTTATTTATCTTCCCATTCCTCATATCCGAAAGAAATCTAAACAATAACAAATGGTTTGTGAACAGAAGCAAAAAAAAATATTTGCGAAAAATTTAAACAAATTAACAATTATTACTACCGACGCAACGGACACCCTCGTGAAGAAAATAAAACTTCAGATATTTCGAAAACGAGTGGAAGATCTTGAGAAAAAAGTAAATTTTTAAAGCCAGAAGGTTGCGGACGAGATTCAGTGAGATTTGGCAACAAAACATAAAATTAAAGAAGTTCTGGTTAAACAGTAGGTCCCCTATGTACGTTGAAAATACTTCGATTACTGATTAAGAAAAGGAAGACAACCACAGCAGGACAGAAAAATGCGGTAAACGCATTTTAATAAACATTTTAATAAAACCAACATTTAAAATTATTAATAAATGACAAGGCAAAACTTACACGCAAAACAAATCATACAAAGAAGTGGTCACACAAACTTAAAATTTATTATTTGGAAATTATACATTTTCAATAAATGTCAAGTTTCGGGGTCAGTATAACTTTGATTATTTTCACAAATGGAAAATCTAAAAGCATTTAGGTCCCATGTAAGGACAATTTCAATTGCAGCTTGGAATATCTAATAAAATTTTAAAAAATTTAAACTTGCACAATTCAATAAAAAATTAAATCATTAAATTTTGTACTGTAAATATTTTTTTGTCTTTGTTATTACAATTTGTAAAAACAACGAAATAGGCAGTATAGTTTTTGAGTAATTTGAACTTGAAGCAGCAAAAGGAATTTTATTATTTTACAAGAATGTCTTAGATAAGATAATTCATTTTGCCACGTTTATAGTAATCATATCTTTTATTTTATTCCAATTTAAACATTCGAAATGATAAATGAGCATTCTTTAGATAGCGCGAGCAATTTTGCTTGGAGTTTGCTACCGGCAGTCTCATATGTGTTGCAGCTGCTTTTTAAACCAATGGGTGTTGGTTTAAAAAATGACGTCGATGGTGATAACAGGCACCCCTACCCTTAATCGATGCGATTTTCTAAGGAGCCTTCAGTAGTTATCGTGCAGTCGTTTATTGTAGAAGTATAAAAGTTACCAAGTTTCCTTTCCAAAATAATCATCATGGCTTCATGCTCTTCATCGTCAGGTCTTCATAAGATGTCAACAAACTACGAAACTTACGGCGATAGGCAATTTTTGTTAATTTGAAATTGAAAAAATTTACCGAAACTACGGGATGTGAAATAATTGAAGACATACTTACGCCGAGCAGTCCCAAGAAAAATTTGGCCAATGCTTCCGGAAGAAGGGACGGAAGTACATGTGAGCCGTCTCCCAAAGGAAATATTGGAAGACACCATTTTCGAAATGTTCTCTTCCGTTGGGCTCATTTTCGAGATTCGCTTAATGGTTACACCCTCACGTTTATATAACCGCACATTTGCTTTCGTTAAATTTTACCGAAAAGTCGATGCGTATAAAGCTGTAAGAATATTTAATAATTTCGAGATTCAAAAAGGCGAGAATAAATTACGTGTAAAATTATCGTGGGATAACAAAGTTCTGATTTTGCAAAACATTGATGTCAATAAACCTTCATACCAAATTCTTCAAGAATTGCGATCGCACGGTATGGGGGAAATAATAAACGTGAGTGTTGAACAATTGCGTAACCATGTGAATCCCAACAGTGGCTACGCGGTTGTCCAATTTGCGAGCCATAAGGCTGCCGCAGATGCCAAACGGGTTTTTCAATACAATTTCGTTCTCTTTAATTGCCCAGTTCAAATAAATTGGGCAGCGCCAACAACTGCAGAATAAGTTATCATCAAGTTATGCAAAAGGTAAGCGATAAAATTTTAAAATCGATAACTTCAAATTTTCCTGCTAATTTGAGAGCCACGATGTTTTAATTCGAAAAATCAATATCAAATGTCAATGTGGAATTGATCCGTATTTTGAAGAGTACCGATCATTTTCCAAATGTGCAACAATGATAGGAAAAATATTATTGCTTTGTACATTTTTATATCGCTTGTTTTGAAGAAATTGCCATTGAAAAATTAAAAAGTACTTGAAATTAATATTGAATTGTTTTATTTTTGTTTTAATTTTTATTTTATTTTAGAGTTAAAATACAATGAGTAGTGCAATCTCGCAATGGAAGAAAATTCTACGAACAGGTAAAATTATTAAAATTGTTTTTTTCAAAATTTCTTAATATTTATTTTACAGATTTTCAACCAGCTTAAAGGACATTTTGTTTTAATTTGTTTTAATTTTAGGTGCTTGTACATATTATAATATTTAAATTATATATATTATTAACCTTTGAAATAATATTTGATTTAAATTTTCTTAAATTATAAGGTTAAATGAACAATAAAACGAAACATTATTTGTAGCTTTCAGCAATTGTTACTGTTGTCATCAGACGTTTAATAATAAATTATTATTATTATAATAAATTGTTATTAAACGTCTGATGACAGCAGTAACCATTGCTGAAGTTCACAAATAATGTTTTGTTTTATTGTTCATTTGACCTTATAATTAAAAAAAAATTGAATCAAATATTATAATATTATTGTTTATTTAAGAAAAAAGTAGACATTAAGTAGGTATAAGTTGTAAATATAAGTTGTAAATAATTGTTTTTTTTATTAAGATAGAAATTATATACATAAGTTTTCAACTATTAAAATTATTCTTAAATAAGTTATTGTTTATAATATTATTTTGTGATATCTGTACAATTTTCTTTCAATGATAAATTCTTTGTGAAATTTGGTGCGGCTGATTACTTGTTATCCGAATGCTATATAAAAATTCCTATTTTCGACATTTGCTTTGAAGTTTTGAACATAAAAGAATAATACAGTAAAAGCTCCTTATTCTATTCCTTTTAAAAGCAAGGCTTCTTTCCAAAACGGGCAATTTAATGAAGTCATCACAGTTCATTCGCCGAAAATTAACCAACTAACTAATGAATATTTAAATTGAATTTTAGAATTTTGTTTCGTAATATGAAATTAGGCGAAAAAAAACAAAATGTCTATTTTTTTATATACTAACGTCATTTGGTTAAAATAAATATTTTCAAATTTTTATTTGTCTATCAGCAGATAGGCCTATCAATGGACAATGGTCTTTTGTTTGCACGTGTGGTGCAGCTGTATAATAAATAACTATTCGCTTGATTCTACCTTTATTCGACTGAAATAATAACAAAGGGAACATAGTATTATTTGATAAAACAAAACTATTTAACCTTATCACATTTTTAGTAAAAGTGAAAAGAATTTAAAAACATTCCGTGAATAAATTCCAACCAATATCTAATCAGTTCTTCTCGTGTTACTATAAATAATTTTTAAAAAACTTAATAATTTAAATATTATTAGAGTAAGTATTAATATTATCATGATATAGATTTGTATTAAATTACTTAAGTTACTTGACTTGTTAATTTTTAAAATTTTAATATAATGTTAATTTCAAGGGTTAATAATTGCTATAAATTAAGTAGATTGTTTTATCGAATAAGCATTTCTTTTATTTCCTTTCGGTGAAAAAAAATGTAAAATAAAACCATAAAATAAATGCATTAAATATCTGCAATGATTAGATATGATTAAAATAATATTTATTGCTTCGTAACATACTGAAATGTCTACATTTAATATAACAAACAATAGACTATTGTTCATTGATAAACAGGTGGCTTAAATTCTTCACGATCTCAAATACAAAATCGTGGATGTTACAAACGACAATTTAAATAGAACGTAATAACACTAATTAAGCGGCCCTGCAGCCGCAGCACCGATAGCTAGTCAGGTCTCCCAGCATACCAAAGTTATGATAATATTATCATTAGCCAATATCATCATAATGATAAAATACTTATTAACTGGTACTAAAATAGATTTCGTAAGCTTAAATTTACCTACTGTTGTATCCATCTTATAAAATCGAATGTGACACGAATTCAACTAGAAACTCCACTTTACCGATCAATCATTTATGTACGTAGCAATTTTGCGCAAATAATACAGAATACATTGAAATAAATGTATAATATTTTAATTCATTAAAATTTTTAAAGAATATTGGATAAACAGTAATCATTATAAACAGCGTCCTCTAACCAATTTATCGAAAATAAATCGTTGCAATTAATTCGAATTCTAAATCAGTATAAAATTCCCTTTCACTTCCTAAGATCATGAAATTCGGATAAGGGTTGAAGGAGATATAGCGGATTAAATTTTACGTAATTCGTCGATGCCCCGCCCTTAATAAGGGGTATAATAAAAGTTTTGAATTAAAATAATGCAGAATTAACTCATCTTTAATTCCAAAACTACATGTCGACATGGTAGTTCACCCTATCAATTACGCTCCTTATCGGCGATCTTAAAAGCTAGACAAATATTTCCACAAATTTTCATCAAGAAATTATTTTTCCACTAACTGCGAAAATCTGTTCCTGATATGCAGCCGAAACCGACCCCTCTTTCCCTTGCAAGGAATTTTAGATCCGCCACAGTGGATTAGCGAAGAAACAAGACAAATATTATGTAATAAAAAGCGACAAGATGTCAAGATTTCGAGTTTTAACATAGAGAGCACACAAGAAAGAATGATTAATTTACCGAAAAATTTTTTTGCTAAAGTATTTGAAATAAAATACCTATCTCAATTAGTCCCACTATCCATGTTTTTTATGCGGAAATATCTTCAACGAAAATAACAGTGAGAAAGTAGTTATTTAGGTTTACCTAACTTCATCTTCATATCAGTGCCGGCTGGTCAGGATAGGCAAGGTAAACACTGCCTCATCAAACCAAGTTTTACAAAAGATTTTGGCAAGAGTCGATTAACTCGCATTAGAAAGTAAACTTTTTGAATTACGGTTTACTGCCTCTTGCTAAAGAGCTGGTTAACCAATTTTTAAAAAATTATTTTTTTCCTCCATTTTTCATTGATTTTATCGTAGGAGTGACTTAAATCTCATGTTATTATAGCGACGGTCAATATGTTGCAATCATGACTTCATTAGTGAAAAAATAAACTGGAAAGTCTGGGAAGTACGGAATACCTTACGCACAAACTTTATGATGTTGATTTATGGTCTTTTCGTCATTCATAGTTACCTTCAAGTTAACGAACTTCAGGTTAAATTGGCAAAATAACCAATCAGATGATTGATTTATTTGTTTCGTTGTCATTCGCTTTTTAGCCTTTTATTTTATATTATTGAAAAATTCACTTTATTTCAAATGTTACTAGAATACCCCCAGTCCACATTACATAATATTATGGGTATCATTTAAAACGGGAAGTATGTGCCCCCCTCTGGCTATAGGGGTGCCACCCTAACTAAATAGATAACGAGCCGCCACTGCTTTAAATTGATTTTTACATCAAATATAACTAGTAAAGGTCATGAAAATCTGTTCAACAGGGCTTGGAAATTTTCTCCAAGTTTAGAAATTACAAGAAAATAGTAATCAATAAATATTGGTATTTTAATTTGAATGTAGAGATTTGAGTCAATGGGGAAAAAGAAACCAACATCGCCGTTTTGAAGACAACAAATTTGCATACAAAGGCGCAAAAATATGCGTTACACGTAATTTTACAAAAAATAATTATTTAAGTTAAAACAAATTAACACAAGAAAGATGAACAAAGTTTAAGTTTTGAATTAAATTAAGAAAAGAAATGTTAAAAAAATTGCAAGTTATATTTTTTCAATTTTTTTGCGAATCCTGTATCTTTTAAACAAAACTACTTGCAATAATACTAACGACCCAATTCGGGTAGCAAATTTAACGGGCTATAGCTTTAATCTCCTAAAACTTTTTGAAAAACTAACTCATTTCACAGAAAATCTCAAAATAATCAACAAGGTCGGTACAAATAACTTAATCGTCATACAGGGTGTTTCCGTGTCTACGGAAAATATTTAAGGTTGTGATAAAGGACACGTTTGTATGACAAATTTTCATTTATAATACCACAAGTAGTCAAAGTTATGTCGATTATTTTTTAGGTGGTACACGAATATTTATTGCGCTTGTGTACAAATAGCACGAGTGCGTTAGTCAATTATATATTTTCCTAGTACATTTTTTAATATGAGATGATGCTTTAATATTCTCAGATCACTCTTATTTCTTCTTATAAATTATATATTCTTCTAATAAATTCTTGCTAAACTACGCACCAATCGTATCAAATTGATAAACTGCATGTATTCTAAGAATTAAGTAAAGTCAATGCTGACGTTTTATTGTACAATGACTCATTTCAACGATGTTTGATATTTCAAATTATGTTAGCAATTGTTCGATAAACTTTAGTGAGTTTTTAATTCTTAATAAAATATCTAAAACTGAACTGATATGAACTGGGTAAACTTTAAGAATCTAAGTGTTCTAAGCCCAACAAAATCTGTAAATATTTTTAATGGACCTCGGATGAACGAAATTTGGCGACATAATTCATCAATTGATCGCAAGATTTTTTTTTTTTTGATGAGAAAAAAATAAATATTTGTCTTCCTCGTCTTCGGCTTTGAAAATTAGAAAGGATTTAATTAAAAATTATCTGCGTTGGGCCACTCTCCAAACGGGTCTACCATGTTACCTTGAATCATGTACTTACAAAAAAGTTTATTCTAATAATTCCACGTTCCACGCCAAGAATGGCATCGATTAAGTAACTCTTCATTGGAAACTCATGTTCGGAGATGTTTTGTAAAGCTTTCAGAACGTGGTAATATGGTTCGAAGTAAACTTTGCACTCTACCATGAGGTAAAGATCGTAAAAGTCATAACTTTGGTATTCTGGCTCAAAGCCAATTATCAGGAGATGATTTCTAATATTTCGTTCCATTATCTTTCCAAATAAAATTGTCAAAAAATTGTCTTTGGTAAAACAAACTAACGAACGATATCGAAAACGTTTGGAAGTTGGATCAAAAATGTTTTGGATGTGTTTTTAGCGGACAAGTTCAATGTTACTCCCACTTGTTTGTTTATGATGCAACGCAAAAGAAAAATGACGACGGCGTGAATGCTAACTTTGGACAGCTTCATGTAGTGTTTGATTTTCTTGGGATCCTGCTTAAAATACTCAGCTATACCTTGATGCAATGGTGCAACAAAATCTTATTTTAATAATCGAAATTGTACATCCAAGTAATCTTTTACGTTAGTAAAACTTCCTTCAATAATCTGTTTCCTGACAAACACACAATTTGAAGTCAAAATCTCAGCATGTGACGGATAAACACTTAAAGATCTAAAATCTTCAAGAGGAGCATTGTCGTTTGCAAACTTTTCAATAGCTGCCGCTTTTTTCTCCAGTACCACTTTAGAAAGCAAATCTTTAACTTTAAACTACTGCTGTTCACGTTTGTGAACAGCAGCAAAAATTACAAAAATTTAAACAAATTAACAATTACTACCGACGCGACGTACACTCTGGGGATTCTTCAGATATTTCGAAAACGAGTTAAAGATGCTGAGAAAAGGAAATCCTTCAAGACCGGTGGGTTGCGGACGAGATTCAGTGAGATTTGGCAACAAAACATAAAATTAAAGAAGTTTTGGTCAAACAGTAGGTCCCCTATGTACGGTGGACATATTTTGATTACTGATTAAGAAAAGGAAGACAACAACAACGGGATAGAAAAATACTGTAAACACATTTTAATAAAACCAAAATTTTAAACTTCAAAGAATTAACAAAGTAAAACTAACCCGCTACAAAAATTCATACAAACAAATGGCCGCACAAATTTAAAATTAATTATTTTGAAATTAAACATTTTCAATTATATATTTGACTTTCGGGGTCAGTATAACTTTGAATATTTTCACAAATGGAGAATCTAAAAGCATTTCGGTCCGATCTAAAGGACAATTTCAGTTGGAACGTAGATTATCTAATAAAATTTTAAAAATCTAAACTTGCACAAGTCAATAAAAAATTAAATCATTAAATTTTGTACTATAAATATTTTCTTTGTTTGTTATTATAATTTGTATAAACAACGAAATAGGCAGTATAGTTTTTGAGTAATTTGAACTTTAAGCATCAAAAAGAATTTTATTATGTTACAAGAATGTCTTAGATAAGATAATTCATTTTGCTCCGTTTATAATAATCATATCCTTTATTTTATTCCAATCTAAACATTCGAAATGATAAATGAGCATTCTTTAGATAGCGCGAGCAATTTTGCTTCGAATTTGCCACCGGCAGTCTCATATGCGTTGCAGCTGCTTTTTGAACCAATGGGTGTTGGTTTAAAAAATGACGTCGATGGTGATAACAGGCAGCCCTACCCTTAATCGATGCGATTTTCTAAGGAACCTTCAGTAGTTATCGTGCAGCCGTTTAGTGTAGAAGTATAAAAGTTACCAAGTTTCCTTTCCAAAATAATCATCATGGCTTCATGCTCTTCATCGTCAGGTCTTCATAAGATGCCAACAAACTACGAAACTTACGGCGATAGGCAATTTTTTGTTAATTTGAAATTGAAAAAATTTACCGAAACTACGGGCTGCGAAATTATTCAAGGACAATACTTACGCCGAGTTGTGCCAAACGAATTTGGCCAATGCTTCCGGAAGAAGGACGGAAGTACAGTGAGCCGTCTCCCAAAGGAAATATTGGAAGACACCATTTTCGAAATGTTCTCTTCCGTTGGGCTCATTTTCGAGATTCGCTTAATGGTTACACCCTCACGTTTATATAATCACACATTTGCTTTCGTTAAATTTTACCGAAAAGTCGATGCGTATAAAGCTGTAAGAATATTTAATAATTTCGAGATTCAAAAAGGCGAGAAGAAATTAAGAGTAAAATTATCGTGGGATAACAAAGTTCTGATTTTGCAAACCATTGATGTCAATAAACCTTCATACCAAATTCTTCAAGAATTGCGATCGCAGGGTATGGGGGAAATAATAAAAGTGAGTGTTGAACAATCGCGTAACCATGTGAATCCCAACAGTGGTTACGCGGTTGTCGAATTTGCGAGCCATAAGGCTGCCGCAAATGCCAAACGGGTTTTTCAACACAATTTCGTTCTCTTTAATTGCCCAGTTCAAATAAATTGGGCAGCGCCAACATCTGCGGAATAAGTTATCATCAAGTTATGCAAAAGGTAAGCGATGAAAATTTAAAAATCGATAACTTCAAATTTTCCCTGCTAATTTGAGAGCCATGATGTTTTAATTGCAAAGATCAATATCAAATGTCAAATGTGGAATTGATCCGTATTTTGAAGAGTACCGATCATTTCCCAAATGTACAACAATGATAGGAAGAATATTATTGCTTTGTACATTTTTATATCGCTTGTTTTTGAAGAAATTTGCCATTGAAAATTAAAAAATACTTGAAATTAATATTGAATTGTTTTATTTTTGTTTTTAATTTTTATTTTGTTTTAGAGTTGAAATACAATGAGCAGTACAATCTCGCAATGGAAGAAAATGCTACAAACAAGTAAAATTATTAAAATTGTTTTTTCAAAATCTCTTAATATTTATTTTACAGATTTTCAACCAGCCGAAAGGACATTTTGTTTTTAATCTGTTTTAATTTTAGGTGCTTGTACATATTATAATATTAAAATTATATATATCATTAACCTTTTTAGCAATTATTAGGTTAAATAAACAATAAAACGAAACATTATTTGTGAGCTTCAGCAATGGTGGCTGCTGTCTTCAGACGTTTCATAATAAATTATTATTATTATAATAAATTATTACTAAATTATTATTAAACGTCTGATGACAGCAGTAACCATTGCTGAAGCTCACAAATAATTTTTCGTTTTATTGTTCATTTACCCTTATAATTAAAAAAATTTGAATCAAATATTATAATATTATTGTTTAATTAAGAAAAAAGTAGACATTAAGTAGGTATAAGTTTTAAATATTTGTGATTGATTTTATTTTTTATTAAGCTAAAAATTATATACATAAGTTTTTCAAATATTAAAATTATTCTAAATAAGTTATTGTTTATAATATTATTTTGTGATATCTATACAATTTTCTTTCAATGATAAATTCTTTGTGAAATTTGGTGCGGCTGATTACTTGTTATCCCAATGCGCTATAAAAATTCCTATTTTTCGACATTTGCTTTGAAGCTTTGAACATAAAAGAACAATACAGTAAAAACTCCTTATTCGCGGGGTATACGTTTCAAAATGAACTTGCTATAAGAAAGGTGTACCGCAGGGCAGCCTGCTCGGTCCTTTATTGTTCTCTATATTTACAGCGGATCTTCCAAGAATTCTTACAGAAGAATGCAAATACCATATGTACGCTGATGACACTCAGCTGTATATCTCGGGACATCCGACAAATATTAACGATGTTATTAACTCTTTAAATCATAATCTTAAGTCTGTTCAAAAATGGTCGAACCAAAATGGTCTAGTTCTCAATCCTAACAAATCTCAGTGCATTTGCATCGGTAGCTCTCGTGGATACAAAGCTGCAATGGACAATAAAAGAGTGGATACGATACTGAATGGATGTGCAATAAATTTCTGTTCAAAAGTGAAGAATCTTGGCATGATTTGGGATAATTTAATGTTATTCACCGATCACGTTAACAAAATTATAAGTACGTGCTACTTCAAGTTAAAATCGCTCTATCGCTATAAAGATCTCCTTCCATCACAGGTTAAGTGGAACCTCGTGGTGGCACTTGTATTGTGTCATATTGATTACTGTATGAATATTTACTACGGATTCCTCACAGAGCACTATAAATCCAAACTTCAAGTTTTGCAAAATGCGTGTCTTCGATTTGCGTACGACATAGGATACAGGAGCATGTGACACCTATCTATAAGCGACTAGGAATATTTAAGATGGATGCTCGATTTGAACTACAGTTAGCAATGCAGCTGTTCTCAATATACAAATTCAAACAACCGAGATACCTATATGATTTACTCACAAAAGGAGCGACTGCCACACCAGGAATTAAGACACAATCAAAGTGCATCCGTCCGTTGCATAAAACAACGAAATTTGAAAGATCCTTCCAGTATATGGCAAGTATTATCTTCAATAGATACTTGGACTTATTTTGAATACAAAAACTAAAGCCACATTCAAGTCGAGGGTAAGTGAACGTGTAGCGGCCTGAACCGACATCTTGGGTATTTGATGAAAAACAGCTCTGTTTATTTAAATTGAATTTTAGAATTTTTGTTTCGAAATATCAAATTAGGCGAAGAAAAACAAAATGTCTATTTTTATATACTAACGTCATTTGGTTAAAATAAATTTTTCTAAATTTTATTTGTCTGTCAGTAGATAGGCCTATCAATGGACAATGGTGTTTTGTTTGCACGTGTGGTGCAGCTGTATAATAAATAACTATTCGCTTGATTCTACCTTTATTCGACTGAAATAATAACAAAGGAACATAATATTATTTGATAAAACAAAACTATTTAACCTTATCACATTTTTAGTAAAAGTGAAAAAATTTAAAAACATTCCGTGAATCAATTCCAACCAATATCTAATCAGTTCTTCCCTGTTACTATAAATAATTTTTAAAAACTTAATAATTTAAATATTATTAGAGTAAGTATTAATATTATCATGATATAGATTTGTATTAAATTACTTAAGTTATTTGACTTGTTAATTTTAAAATTTTAATATAATGTTAATTTCAAAGTTAATAATTGCTATAAATTAAGTAGATTGTTTTATCGAATAAGCATTCCTTTTATTTCCTTTCGGTGAAAAAAATGTAAAAAACCATAAAATAAATCCGTTAAATATCTGCAATGATTAGATATGATTAAAATAATATTTATTGCTTGGTAACATACCGAAATGTCTAGGTTTAATATAACAAACAATAGACTATTGTTCATTGATAAACAAGTGGCTTAAATTCTTCACGATATCAAATACAAAATCATGCGGCCCTGCAGCCGCAGCACCGATAACTAGTCAGGCCTCACAACATATCAATGTTATGATAATATTATCATTAGCCAATATCATCATAATGATAAAATACTTATTAATTGGTACAAAAAGAGGTGGTTAGTCAACTTCTTAAAATTATTTTCCCCACCCATTTTTCATTGTTTTATCATAGCAGTGACTGAAATCTCATGTTACCATAGCGACGGCTAATATGTTGCAAGCTTCAATTCATCAGAGAAAAAATAAACTGTAGAGTCTGGGAAGTATGGAATACCTCCAGTGGCCCAGTAATGGGAGGCAAAACATTAAATGCTTAAAAATTATGCACAAATTTTCTGATGTCGATTTATGCTCATTTTCTTCATTCATAGTTACCTTCAAGTTAAATTGACAAAATAACCAATCAGATGATTAATTTATTTGTTTCATTGTCATTCGCTAATTTGAAGATAACAGTGAGTGAAAAAATCGGGCATTAGTGTTCCAGGCAGTAACAACCGTAACTTTAACAGGCACAACAAAAACACAGTTATTGTGAATAAACGTATAATAAATTACGATAAGGCGGTATCATACAAACGAATGGCAATGAAATCTCCAATATTTTTTAAATTATACAGATAACATTAGCTGACTCAACATTAGCAAGGACTTGATGAGTTTTTATTAAAACACAAAATTAATAAAAACAAAAATAAATTATTTATAAATAATACATTGCTACACTATAATAAATTTATGGTTTCTAGTTGCGGCACTGATAAAAGTCATTTCAACGCTGGTTCGATAACACACGAACTGCACTGTGATTGGCCCAATCCACATCATTCAAGTTCTGGCTAATTTCAAGTTGTATTTACCTTTACAAGAGATTTCCAACAAAATAAAGTAGATTACACAACAATGAATGCTTTTACTATTAAATGAGTTTCAATAAATTTACTTTTGCTGAATTTTGCAAAAAAGGCGATTTTATGCTTTTTAGAATTTATCGGTTTGCCACAGGATCTCTCGTCCCTCTTCTACTGATGTTTACCAACTGTAAACTGCTACACTTCAGTTGCACGAGATTCATTTAATGAACATTTTCTGATACAATGGTTTCTAGTTGGTATGAGTATTTAAATGCCTAATTAACTTTCCTTTTGTGAAAATTTATATCCACAAATTTCACAAACAAACGCTTTCGCACCGGTGTGCGTTCTTAAATGTGCCTTTAAACCTGCTTTTCGTGAACATTTGTATTCACAAATTATACATACGAACAGTTTCTCACCATTGTGAGTTCTTAAATGTCTTTTCATGAACATTTCAACTCACAAATTTCGCAAACAAACGGTTTTTCACGGGTGTGAGTTCTTAAATGTACTTTTAAATCACATTTACTGACAGCGATATACCTTGTATACAATTATACAAGTATACAATTGTACTACGTTAATTGACTTGGCCATACATCAAATCAATTCCGCTTAAATAAAACTAATGGTGAATACATACAACATAAAGCTCGCCTCACACGATGCTTGTTTTGCTGAACAATAGAACACCGAACAAATAGAAGTCTTAATTGACACGTACAAAGGGAAACTTGCTTATATGCAACAACTTTATCAAGCTATCATAATAAGCATCTTCGAAGTGAAGCCCTAGCACGTGTTCATGAAGCAGTGGTTAAATTAAGGTCATCGGTTACCGTAAAAGAATGCGTATCAAAATTTCACACTCAAAAATTAGGGCTTCACATAAAAGTGGAACGGGCACCGATAATGTAAGTAATACCATTTAGCAATATTATTAACAATAATTAAAAATATGTGTATTATATGGACACATTTTCAGATACATAAACCGAGCTTATGGTATTACGACAAAAGGTTGTTTTTGGCGTCATACTTACAACCTCGCAAAAGTAAGAGTTTGTGGAAGCCTGATGAAACGGCTGACAGAGCAGTTACATCTGAGCCGAGTCCGGTACATATTTTATTTTTTTTTAAGTTTATAATTAATCTTGGTAACATTCTAGGATACTACTGGAAATTCCCAAAATTCAGAGTTACTGCTGAAAGACAACAGTGGTACTCTGGATGATGAACTTTTAGCCTTGGCTTTGCAGGAAGAACTCGAAGTGGACACGGAACAGGTGACTTTTCTTTCTCACAACGGGATCCATTGCCTTTAGCGCCTTCAACATCTGCGACACCTGGCTGTAATACCTCATCCACTTCAGAGACATCAACTACAAGAACAGCAAGAAAAATCATAATACAAAGATAAAATTAGAATTCATAAAACTAACGATTGCCTGTTTCGATAGCAGTATATTGAATACCTACACTGTTAAAGTATTCACAAAATGTATCACGAATCTGTAAAGCATCATTATCGATTACTCCACAGGATGTTGACTGCGGAGAACTGGGCTTCTTGACAGTTGTTAGACTCATTCAAAATTCTGTAATTCTGAGGAACATACCATTGATGAAAGTTTTCTTCATAACTAGGTAATTGTGTAGAAGTGCACACGAATAAGTAATTTTTCAACTTTCTCGACAGAGGTATGGTAAGAAGTAAATTCGCCATCTATTTGCGAGAATACCAAAGGCATTTTCGACTGTCCTACGAGCACGGCTTAGTCTGTAGTTGAAAATTTTCTTCTCAAGTGTCAAGCCTCGTTCTGGATAAGGTTTTAGTAAATTCGGCTTCAACGTAAAGGCGTCATCGCCAATAATCACAAATGGCAATTTGTGATTGAATCAAGTATTTCGCATGGAGGAGGTAAATCTAAAGTTCCGGTATTCACTTTGGTACCTAATGGACTCTCGCGAAAGACAGCCTAATCATGCATGCGACCATTTCTACCAATATCGATAAACAAGAATTTGTATTCAGCATCGACAAGAGCTAGAAAGATGATACTGTCTTTTCCTTTATAATTTCGATCCTTCTTTCCGAGCAGGACGAAAATTTATGTGCTTACTATCCAACAAGCCGACGCAGTGAGGAAAATTCCATAATGTTTCAAATTTATGGGCAACAATTAACCACTCTTCTACCGTTGATGGAAAAATCATTACTTTAGCTTCAAGTATATTTATTATGCATCCAAAGTTGATTCAACAATGTTGGAAATTGTGTTAGCAGCAATGCAAGTAGAATAGCCGAGGTCTTGAAATGTATAGCCTGTGGCTAGGAATCTAAGAGTCACTAAAGCCTATCCCTCCGTGATATTGCTTCTCACATAACCGTATTCTTTTTTGAATATGTGGCGTTACTAATGCCAGTAATTCATTCAAACATCTTCCTTCATTCTGGTATAATTTGTAAAAGATGCAGGATCTTCTGGCTAAAACAAACCAAGAATTCAATAAAACGAAGATTCTCGAAGATAATGCTGATCCACATTTGCAGGTAAAAATTTGAATGAAATTTTCAAATGAATACTTTTTGTAAAAATATTTTAGCATACCCCAATTCTTGAAACAGCATACTTAGTACACTCTGCTGTTTTCACGTCGTAATAACCACCGACGACTCCACACCCTAGGTTTCAATTTCTGACATCTATTTTTCGTCTTAATTGATTAGTTAACAAAAGCATGCTACCAGCTGATCGTCTACGATGAATTTCCATTATAACCGCGTCCATTTTACAAACTGTCACTCTATCAATGATATCACTAAACCGCGTGCGCGTTAAAACTACCGTTTTAACTTTTGGTATCCATAGTCCTTTTAGCGAGATAATGTGCTGAAAAAAATGTTCCCCAATGTGGATTCGAACCCGAGCGTATTAAATGTGAATACGCGTGTTAACCAACTGCACTACTGAGGCGATTAGTTTATGTTGCACAGATCTGCTAGATGAATTACTAATTCTAGGACCACATCCTCTTAATATGAAACTTAGTATCATTTTATTGTACTGTTTGCCAAGTATTTATTTGGCAACAGCGTAAAATAAGTATCAGCTGTTGTTTATGCATGTTATGTTATTTTTATGTCGGATTTACATTTATTTTATGTGTATGTTATCTACAAGTCAAATTTAATTCATATATTACTTATAATATGAAAAACTAAAATTATTTCGAAAAGTTATTATATAAAAATTATTGTAAATGCAGTAATATACCGGGTGTTCATTTTAAAACTTCCAGCAATTAATATCTCTTTAAATCTTTTTAAATGGATTTGTCAATAAACACAACTGTCGATATTGATGTGATGAAAATCCTCATGTGTTTACTGATGGACATACACAGTGGCCGCAGAAGGTAAACGTGTGGGCTGGTATACTTGGTGATACAATTATTGGACCATTATTTATTGATGGAAATTTAACAGGTCAAAATATCTAGAAATGCTTGAAGATACAATCTATCCTTTAATAGTTGATGCGTTAGAAAGTCAAAGTGACGAAGAAGGACACCTGGAGCTCGATGAAACTGTTTTGCATTTTCAACAAGATGGCGCACCTCCTCACTATACTATTCCTGTTCGAAACTGGTTAGATGATAAATTTCCAGGGTAGTGGATCGGCAGACGAGGACCGATAGAATGGCCAGCTAGGTCCCCTGACTTAACTCCTCTTGATTTCTTTTATGGGGACATTTAAAATCTGTAATTTATGATACAATACCAGCTAATATTGAAGAGTTAAAATTTCGAATCACAGTGGCTTGCAAAATATTACGAAAGAAACTTTTGAAAATGTTAGAAACGAGTTTCAACAAAGGCTGTATCATTGTTTAGCTGTAAATGGGGAACATTTTGAAAACTTGTTATGAAAACACTCGCTTACAAACATTTTTCTACTGTTTAATACTAATAAATAGCCTTCTAAAACATGTAAATATTAAATTTTGATTAACAATGGTTAGTTGATAATAATGTTTTTATTTTGTTTCAACGCATCTTACTCGAAAATCCTAATGTGGGATAAAAAATTTTCCAACAAAAGTTGTTTATTTTTCGTGCAAAATATGAATCTGCTAAAAAAATTAAGGTGCCATTTAAAAACCAAAGTTGACCTTAAATGACCTTGAAAAGGTCAATAAATTAAGAAAACAATTATGTCATATTCTGTCTCCTTCGCTAATACAACTTTCGTTCGAAACATTTTTTCATCTGACTTTTGGTTTTGAGATATTAATTGCTGGAAGTTTTAAAATGAACACCGGTATATTAAAAAGAAAATATAAAAATAGTTGTTATACGATATATATCACATATAAACAGAAAGAAACCTCTACGATTTAAAAATTAAATATAAAATTTATTTATACAATAAGAGAAAATTAGTACAATAAAATATTTTATAAACTTTTTGTTGTTGTAATCTTAATACAATAGTGAAATTATCCAAATATTGAACTATACATCTTTGTTGAAATATTTTATCACTTATACTTGGTGGCATTAAAATTTATTTATATATTGAAATATTAGTAATACGAGTTCGAAAGCTTATTCATTATAACCTGATAACATTCTATTCACTTAATTATTTACAAATTTGAATTTTTAATAAACTTCCATTCCAATTTACGATAAGACGGTATCATACAAACGAATACTAAGTAAATCTAAAACATTCTTAATTCTACAATTAAAAGGTAACGATAACATTAGCTGACTCAACATTAGCAAAGACCTCAAGAGTTTTTTTGTTAAAACACAAAATTAATAAAAGCAAAAATAAATTATTTATAAATAATATGCTGCATTATAATAAATTTATGGTTTCTAGTTGCGGCACTGATAAAAGTCATTTCAACGCTGGTTCGATAACACACTAACTGCACCGATTGGCCCAATCCAAATTATTCCAGTTCTGGTTAAATTCAAAGTTTGAAACCCAAACAATGAATGCTTGGGTTTCAATAAATTTACTTTTGCTGAATTTTGCAGAAAACGGCAATTTTGTGCTTTTTGGAATTCGGCGGTTTGCCATAACATCCCTCGTTTCTCTTCTACTAATGTTTACCAACTGTAAACTGCTACACTTCAGTTGCACAAGATTCATTAAATGAACATTTTCTGATACGATGGTTTCTAGCTGGTATGAGTATCTAAATGCCTAATTAACTTTACTTTTTGTGAAAATTTATACCCACAAATTTTACAAACAAACGCTTTCTCACCAGTGTGAGTTCTTAAATGCGACTTCAAAGCTGTTTTTCGTGAACATTTGTACTTACAAATTTCACAAACAAACGGTTTCTCACCGGTGTGAGTGCTTAAATGTATTTTTAAACCGTCTTTTCGTGAACATTTCAACTCACAAATTTCACAAACAAACGGTTTCTCACCAGTATGGGTTTTTAAATGCCGTGTGAAACGTGATTTTTCTAAAGTTCTGTACTCGCATATTTCACAAACAAACGGTTTCTCAGTGCTGTGAGTTCTTAAATGTGCCTTTAAACCTGCTTTTTGTGAAGACTTGTGACCACAAATTTCACAAACAAGTGACTTCTCACTGTGGTGGGTTATTAAATGTAGTTTTAAACTTGTTTTTCGTGAACATTTATACTCACAAATATAACAAACAAACGGTTTCTCACCGGTGTGAGTTTTTAAATGTGCTTTTAAATATGTTTTTCGTGAAAATTTGTACTCACAAATTTCACAAACAAAAGGTTTCTCACCTGTGTGAGTGCTTAAATGCCGTTTTAAAATATCTTTTGTGAATATTTCAAATCACAAATTTTACAAACAAACGGTTTTCACCGGTATGAGTTCTTAAATGTTTTTAAATAAGATTTACATGATGATTTGTACTCACAAATTTCACAAACAAAGGTTTCTCACCTGTGTGAGTTCTTAAATGTATTTTTAAACTGGCTTTTCGTGAATATGTTAACTCACAAATTTCACAAACGAACGGTTTCTCACCAGTATGGGTTCTTAAATGTTGTGTAAAATGTGATTTATGTGATGATTTGTATCCACAAATATCACAAACAAACGGTTTCTCAAGGGTGTGAATTCTTAAATGTACTTTTAAATCACATTTACCGATAGCGACATACCCACAAACTGCACAATCAAATTTGTTTAAGCCGTTGAAAGTCTTTGGTTGTTTCATCGGTGGTAATTCTTCTTCTTTAATGTCAATCGAATGATGCAAATCTTCTACATTAAATTTCTCGTCTTCAAGCTCTTCAGGTTTTATTTGGTAATCGCTGGTTGAATTAAATGCAGTGTTCGAATCTTGAGCCATAATTTGTAACTCTTCCGGAGGGATAACTTGAGTCATATCTGTAAGACATCGTAATAGAAGAAATTAATGGTGCATTATGATAAAATTATAATTACTCACCTCGGGTAGCAGATTCCCACGTCGAAGACCGATATTTGTAAATTCTAAAATTTAATATACGCCGATTACGAAAAGCTCTTTAATATAACCGACTTGAATGAACCTGGGTGAAGGAAACACTAATGCAGCACTACAATACAACTATTCCAAAATGGTTACAATCGTCCATTTTTATTTTCAATTATGTCAAAATAGGTGGCGCCATCTTCCGGAAGTTTATTTTCATTAATTTGATGGCTTATTATTGATGGGTTATCAAATACGTCGCATTAGTGTAGCGTCAGTGTTGGAATGGAACATTTATTTTGTTGTATGTTCGTTATGTTCAGTAGTTGGCTGTACGCACGTTGTGCACTAATGTAATTGTTTTATAAATAAACACGT
Organism: Lycocerus yunnanus; assembly: GCA_036346125.1. Classification (NCBI taxonomy): domain Eukaryota; kingdom Metazoa; phylum Arthropoda; class Insecta; order Coleoptera; family Cantharidae; genus Lycocerus; species Lycocerus yunnanus. The sequence goes on from JARFIX010000111.1 coordinate 356,061, forward strand.
ATTTTGTCATCATCCTGTTATTATCGACTATATTTTCTACATTAATATCAAGATCCTAAGAGTCAGCTATTGTGACGGGTCAGGTTATTGGTTCCAAACAATGGCATTTTAACATGGAAATTTCCTTATTTTGTGAATTTTTCGGTTAATTGGAATATTTAAGAAATATTTTTCTACGATAAGGTACCTGTATGCATTATAAATATTACACATTCGATTTAAGCATGATTTATAATAAGTGATGACGTTAGTAATTCGCTTTTGAAAAAGTTGAGGTTATGACACCTAATTATTGTGATTTTTATTTTTAGATGTATTTTGGTATTCCTCTGTGCATTAAACGACTTAAAAGTAACGTTCGAAAGTAGAACGAAGCCGGATTGAGATCGTGAATGAAGTTTTGATAAAATTACCCAATTTGTTATAATCAGTAACATTCCAGTGTAGATGACTACAAACGTCTTCGTGTAAGTAATTATTTATGTAGCGCTTTATTTTTAGATCTCAATGTGATTACGATGGACCCCATACTCTGAACATTATTATTAACAAAATAACGTACATAATTAACAAAAGAGAACAATGCAAATTCTGTACATTTCCTAAAGATGAAAAGATGGAGTCGAAGGTGGAAAACCTAAGGAAAGAACTGTTGAGTTAGGGTATACTTTCATATACTTTTTGTGGTTAGTTTACATCATAAATACCTGTTTTAGATTAAACCAGAAACCTGGCGTGAAGTACGAGTTTGTAGTTGCAGTTTTAAAGACGCAATAAGGAAAAGTGGATTAGCAATATTTTAACATAACACAGCGACAAGGTTTATTATTTCTTCACGTTTATTGATAAAAAGGAAAGCAAAGTGAAGAAAAATTTGACCAAGCAAAACTATGTAAAGGCAACACGGCTTCGCTTCGTTACCGAAGTAAGTTACTTACAAAATTGCAAACTGAAGGCAGTGTTTTATATAATATTTACTATTTCAGTTGTCCACGACAAGATTTATATGTAACATGTTTCTTTTATGGCCGAGGTTGAAATTTACTTACCGGCAATTCAAGTAAACAAATTCACAATTCACAAAATAAGGAAATTTCCCATGTTAAAATGCCATTGTTTGGAACCAAAACCTGACCTGTCACAATAGCTGACGCTGCACTAATGCGACGTATAAAATTAACAAAATTATGTGTTGTATGTATTGTATGTGAAGTGGCACGTTAAATGAGTATAAAAGCAGATTTTATTAAATTCGCTTGGAGGACAGAATTTTGAAAACGACTCCTTGCTGATTTTGCTAGGAAGTGTGGAGTTTCACCCACTAAACTCACCTAGCGTTCCTCACAAGGCTCACAGACTTCGCTTTTCAGCATTCCTTTGGGTTTTGGTGTACTTCTTCCACGTACTCATTTCGCGGGTATGCGTCCTGTATTAGCGTCCTTTTTATTCTTTAATGTCTGCTCTCATCTGATGCAGATAAAAATGGCTTGTTTTACATCATCCAAACTGGTAAGGATCCACCCTCTCACCAAAGCGGTGCAGTTATGCATTAAAGCCGGAGTGTTCGAAGAGGGCCTTTCTCTATGTCTCCTCTCAGACCAGACCTCGGGAATCAATCAGCGCATCCAACTGCCTGACCTTGAGCCTCTCCATCTGAGGTGCCACATCTGTTTGGTTTCTCCCGGCTGACATGGTTCGTCTCGATACTTTCGTGATCTCTCCAATGCCTCAATGTCCATTAGGAGGAGGAGGCCAGCACCAGAGACGAGTCCAGGGATGTGGTGATGACGCGAAGCGCCATGCGTCTCTCGTGAGGAGATTTCTCCTGTTACGCTGCGTATCGCGCGGGGTCAATGGCGTTGTACCATATCGGCGTCGCGTAGAGCATGATCAAAGTTGTTCCGGAACTCAGCGTCCTCTTCTTGATTGTCTTCGAGCCTCCTAAGCTACGCATGAGACGGGCAATGGTTGTTGTTTCCTCTAGTACTTTCGCTGCAACTTACTTTACGTGCTAGGTGAATCAAAGTGTTTATCTATCTTCACCCCAAGAACTGTGACCTCCTAGAGAGCTGCAGCTGAACTCCATTTAGCTGAAGGTGAACGCCCTTTCCGCACACGGCGACGCCTTTGAACTTTTCCGACACCAATGTAAGTACTTTGGTCTTCGTCCACTTTGCAATAGTGTTGATCGCCGTGTTTGCTTATTCTTCCAATTGATCCTCCTCTCGCCTCTACCACCAGCGTGATGCCGTTGGAGAACCCTATCGACGTGACTCCGGGCGGCTCGTCCACGCACAGTACGCCGTCGTACATGACGCTCCACAGGGTTGGGCTAACAACTGATCCCTGTGGAACCCCGTTGGCAAACTTCATCCGGTGGTCGTCGTCTCCGATGATGAGGAACCTTTCCTTCAGATATCCGACTAAGATGTTGTAGATGTCGGAAGAAGTGTGGCGGTCCTCAGGGCCTCGAAAATGTGTCGCTACCGTGCGCAGTTGAACGCTTGCGCACGTCTAAGGTGACGACCAGAGCGTACCTCCTCGTTTTCCATGTACCGCTGCGGGCTTCTCTCGCTACCATAACCATAATGTAGGAAAAACGTAAACTATGCCAACCTAACCTTTCCTGTCAATTTACCAAACAACAACCAGTGGGGACGTATCCAAATCTACCCAGGCCGTGTTCGACTTGGACGCTTACAACGCTGTTGGTACGAACTGCCGCAAGCTCTAACGCTTTAAGCGTTCGACTTGGAAATGCTTACACCGCCGTATAAACGCAAACGTAACCGCCATTTTCTCACACTCACAACGCTTATTTCATTTAGGTAGAGCAGCGTAAGCGCGGCGCTGTAGTGGTAAAAATTGTAATTATTTTTGAATTTATTTAAAAGCTGAAGTTAACCTAAATATTTTAGGTTTACTTTTTAACTTCAATATTTAAATTTAAACACAAAATTACTTACCCTATATTAATTATTATGTCAATAATTTATTGCACTTGTTTTACCCGCTAAATTTTTTATAAAAAAGATGAGTCACAAGATTGTAAATGAAATTAATTGACCCAAAATAAATTTTTGTGTGAAATAATTGTTATTAATTTGTGAAAAAAATACCTAAAAATGTAATTGTGTTTAAAAACAATCATTATTTCAGATTGTTTGAATATTTTATAGGTTAAGTAACTGTCACATTTAAAATGCAGCGCTGCTGATGCTAACATATCGTTCAATTTGGAACGTCAGCGTGAGCGTTATAAGCGCCCATTTTCCAAGTCGAACGGCAAAATTTGCTTGGTAAAGCGTTTGCGGCCGTTGGTGCCAACAGCGCGTATGCGTTCAAGTCAAATGCAGCCATTTATCAGTTTATTCGGTCGGTTAGTAAGGTAGAAATTGTCAAAAATGCAGCGGAGTACTGGATTGGTGGTGACATAAGCATAACTAAGGGACAAGTGGTGTAGTTTCCGCAAAACACACCAATGGAAAAAATATTTTACACAACTGTAGGTGATACAAATTTAAATACTTCCGGCTTAAAAAATAGTACCAATCTAAAAACTATTACCAACGTAAAAAAACCATCAATATCCCCATCACGTATACAATTAATCGTCAGAGCACGCCAGCACTTTGAAACGTTAGCATTGCCTTTTCATCGCATCCCATCGCACAAAAATTTAACAATTTTTGACAAATTTTATCAATTTTTTTTTAAATTTTTAAAAAATATTACTGTTATTTTTAAAAAATTTGACTAATTTTATAGATATTTTCATATTTTAACGAACTTGACAAATTTTTTCAAATCTTAAAAAATTTGGCCAAATTTATCGACTTTTTTCAAATTTTTGTTTTGCTTTTCTCAAGATCTTCCTATTTCATGTTTTGTTGCTTATATTTTTATATTTTAACTTAAATTTTAAAAAAAATCCATTTTTTACTAAAAATACCAGCTCACCTACTTACTTTAAGTACCGGTACTTAAAAATAGTACCAACTTAAAAAAACTTTAATATCCCCACCAGGTATACAATTAATCGTCAGAGAACGCTAGCACTTCGAACCGAACGTTACGTTTGCTGTTCATCGTATCCTATCGCTCCACAATTTAGCAATTTTGACAAATTTTATCGGTTTTTAAATTTTTAAAAATTTTATCGATATTTTCTTAAATTACTGACAGATTTTGTTGACTTTTTCAAATTTTGACCTATTTTAGTGATATTTTCAAATTTTTACGATTTTTACCGTTTTTTATTCTTCAGGCAATTTGTTGCTTTTTTCTAATTCTTTTAAAATCTTAAAATGTCTCATACCACCTCAAGTTGGAACGTATCTAGAGCATCGTTGAATGCGACACGCATTCGTGTGGCACCTCTGCCTTCAGCAGTTCAGTGCTCCAACTCTTCTTACCCTTCCACATCTCTCAGCACTTCTAATCCTTCGGTCATTCCGCCTTCGTGCACTAAAATCGAAACTCCCATTAAGCAATGGACTGTTCCCAGAACATCCATGAATGGAACACGGATTCGAGTAGTACCTCTACCTTCAACTCAGGTGCCGGCTTCCGTATCATTGTTGCCAACCACTCAACTGCAAACCTCTTCGACTTCTTCGGACATGACGTCTTCGTGCACACGAAACGAAATGCTCACAAAGCAATGGACTGTTCCCAGAACGTCCTTGACTGGGTCAGAGATTCGAGTAGTACCTCTACCTTTAACGGTACCGCCCTCCGCATCTTCGTTGCCTACCACTCAACTCCAAACCTCTTCCGCTTCTTCGGACATGACGTTTTCGTGCCCACGAAACGAAATTCCTACTAAGCAATGGACTGTTCCCAGATCGTCCATGAATGGGTCGCGAATTCGAGTAGTACCTCTACCTTCAACGGTACCGACTTCCGCATCCTCGCGGCCAACCACTCAACTTCATACCTCTTCCGATTCTTCGGACATGATGTCTTCATGCACACGAAACGAAATGTCTTCTAAGCAATGGACTGTTCCCAGAACGTCCATGACGGAAACACGGATTCGAGTAGTACCTTTGCCTTCAACGGTATCGGTCTCCGCATCTTCGTACCCAACCGCTGAACTCCAAACCTCTTCCGCTTCTTCAAGCACGATGTCTTCGTGTACACAAAACGAAAAGCCCATAAAGCAATGGACCGTGCCGAGATCGGTTTTGAATGGAACACACGTTCGGGTAGTAGCTCTACCTTCAACGATATCGGATGTTCCTGCAGTGATACCAATGGAAACTGCCGAAGCATCAGATTTATCCGACGGACCCGTACTTCCAAAGGTTACTAACATGACTGTAACAGCAAATTTCAAATGCAAATTAAATCTAAAAGATATCAATTTACGTTTGGAGGGTTTAAAAACTTACGATAGAAGCCACTTTAATCGAATCATTTACAAGTTAAGAGAACCTAAGGCCACCATCCAAATTTTCCCTAACGGTAAAATTGTTTGTACGGGAGGTAAAACCGAAGAGTCGAGTAAAAGAGCTGTTTACATAATGGCAAAGCGATTGAAAAAGCTTGGCTACTCGATTCGCTTTTCACAGTTTAAAGTGCAAACTATAGCCGCAGCTTGCAACATCAGATTTAGGTTATGTTTGGAATCTCTGTTTACGGAACTCGAAGGTCCAGGCTGCGAATATACATCGGAGATATGCTCCGCTTTGATATATCGCATGAATATTTATAACATTACTTTTATGATATATCACACCGGAAAATTATGGATGACCGGTGCCAAAAATGAAGACGATATAATAGAGGCATTTCACCTGCTTTATCCGTATCTTCTCAAACACAAGAAGAATTGAATTATAAAACAGATGAATTAGTTCTATAGAAAGTTACCGGTAATGTTCAGTCAGGAATTAGTGCCTTGGAAAGCACGTAAAACCGTCGGTCCCCCTGGATTGATGAATCGCCAAAATCAGGGTCACCGGCACAGTTGAGATCAGCTTCCTGCAGCTACCTCAGATGTTGAACAAACAAACTTAAAGAACTAATTCCTGTAGCATCGGTACACTCCCAGTATGGGTTTTGGGGCTATTAAGCCTCTAGTGCTATTAATAAATATTCTAGTTGGTAAGAACGAATTTTTTGAGTGTACCGCTAGAAAAAATAATAGGTCGCAGACCTAAAGTAAGAAGAAAAGATAAGAAGTATGAACATCATATTACTTCCATCTTTTTTTCCTACGAGTTGTGTGCATAACATCTGTACATGACTCCTCCTCGACGGTATCATCACCTTGACGTGGTGGGGAGGCTTGCGTGTCTTGATTGTCTTTCGTCCACTTTGACGAAGAACAGAGACCAGACTAAGAATGATACCAATTTCATATAAAATTTATGCCATCAGACTCCAGTAATATTGTCCAAATCACTGACCATACATCGAAATTATACGGCACTTACGTCATCGCCCGTAAAACAGCCATTGGTTATTAGCCAAAAGCAAGTACCTTTGTTGCGGTTCCGTCAGTATCGGAGCTGTCGAAAGCACTTTTGAAAGTAATTCGATTATCAATTACCAAGTACCAATTACCAAGAAAGTACTTGAATTACCAAATATTAAATTTTCTTAAAAGTATTTGACATATCAATTACTTTTACATTTCACTAAGAAAAATATCAATCAAAATCAAAATTCCTCATTTTACCCGTAGGAATTACGTATGCCCGCTTCAGAAAGATTAACTTTAACAATTGTTAGCAGGTAACCTCTTGTTAAATTTTGAATGGGTTGCAAAAACTACCTGAAATCTATGATTAGTTGACCTCTGATTATGTGCCAATTCGTTATGTTGGTACCGCAAAACGTTAATTTTATAGTACGAAATTGACATTTACAAACGTCAGTTACAGACAATAATAAAATTATTGAGGTTATGTATTTCGTATCTTTTGAATTTCACATTTTATATAGTGAAGTATATTAAATTACAGAGAATTAGATGGCTTGGCCATGTGACGAGAAGAGCGAAAGAAAGCGTGCTGAGAAGGATAACAGAATGGTTACCCAGCGAATCGAGAAGCAGAGGAAGAACGAGAGCAAAATGGATGAATGAAGTGCTGAATGATCTCGAAAGAATGGGAGTTACGAACTGGAAGAATAAATGTAGGAACAGAGAGCTATGGAGAACAATAGTAGGAGAGGCAGAAAACGTCTGATGCCAGCAGTAACCATTGCTGAAGCTCACAAATAATTTTTGTTTTATTGTTCATTTAACCTTATAATTAAAAAAATTTGAATCAAATATTATAATATTATTGTTTAATTAAGAAAAAAGTAGACATTAAGTAGGTATAAGTTGTAAATATTTGTGATTGATTTTATTTTTTATTAAGCTAAAAATTATATACATAAGTTTTTCAACTATTAAAATTATTCTTAAATAAGTTATTGTTTATAATATTATTTTGTGATATCTGTACAATTTTCTTTCAATGATAAATTCTTTGTGAAATTTGGTGCGGCTGATTACTTGTTATCCGAATGCCATATAAAAATTTCTATTTTTCCACATTTGCTTTGAAGTATTGAACATAAAAAGAACAATACAATAAAAGCTCCTTATTCGCAGGGTATACGTTTCAAAATAATGCCGCGAATAAGGAAACCGTAAATATGGAATGGTGATAGGTGTGGAAATGCAAGGGTTGGGTTCCAAGGTAGGAAAAAAAGTAAAATAGATAAATATAAAATCAGTTTAATCGCATACCTATCAGTATTATTATTAATTATTGTTGTTTGAATTATTTGGTTTAAAATATTTAGTATTTTTTTGCTTTGCCGCCTTTAAAGGGCCTTTTAATGCCGCATGGTATTCGGCTGTGGCAACTTCAATTTTCCTTTTAAAAGCAAGGCTTCTTTCCAAAAACGGGCAATTTTAATGAAGTCATCACAGTTCATTCGCCGAAAATTAACCAACTAACTAATGAATATTTAAATTGAATTTTGTTTCGAATTATTAAATTAGGCGAAGAAAAAACAAAATGTCTATTTTTTATATAATAACGTCATTTGGTTAAAATAAATTTTTCCAAATTTTTATTTGTCTATCAGTAGATAGGCCTATCAATGGACAATGATTTTTTGTTTGCACGTGTGGTGCAGCTGTATAATAAATAACTATTCGCTTGATTCTACCTTTATTTGACTGAAATAATAACAAAGAGAACATAGTATTATTTGATAAAACAAAACTATTTAACCTTATCACATTTTTAGTAAAAGTGAAAAGAATTTTAAGAACATTCTGCGAATCAATTCCAATCAATATGTAATCAGTTCTTCCTGTGTTACTATAAATAATTTCTAAAAAACTTAATAATTTAAATATTATTAGAGTAAGTATTAATATTATCATGATATAGATTTGTATTAAATTACTTAAGTTACTTGACTTGTTAATTTTTAAAATTTTAATATAGTAATGCTAATTTCAAGGATTAATAATTGCAAAAATTAAATAGGTTGTTTTATCGAATAAGTATTTTGAGCGTTTCTTTTATTTGCCTTCGGTGAGAAATCTATCTATTTATATTGTCATGTTATCAACTTAAAACTAGAATAAATAACCTTGGTAGAGAAAATTGCATCTTTGGGTGAAATCAATAACCTCGGTAGATAAAATTGTATCTTCGGATGGAAATCTTATGTAACAGTTTGATAATATTTGTCATTTAGCAGTTGTGAAAGGTTCATGGAATACCATTAGAACCACTTAAAGTACCAAACGTCATTTAATAAGTTGTCGGAAGCAGTTAGCGTTCAAAGTTAAATTCACTGCTACGGGTGTCACGAATAAAAATTGGAAATATTTTTCATAATAAATATTAGCGTGCACATTTCTTGTCACCTTTGCACATAAATCAAAATTCAAAAGATTAAAATAATGCCAATAATAGCAAAGTAAATTTTCTTCCTTCGGGAAACCTAAAAAGAAAGATTTCAGTAATAAAAAAATTGTAATTGGATCAAGATGTATACCAAAAGTAGCGTAATAATTTGTAGAACGATTTGCAATCCAAGTGGGGGTGGTAGCTTGTAAATTGAATCTTCACCATTAAGAAATGTGAAATTTTAACCTAAAAATATGTCAAAATTTTAAATTTAGTGATTAAGATGTTATTAGGCTAAGGATGTGAGTAAAATTAGTGTTGAAGGAAGAGGAATTAAAGGCAGAGTGTTATGCAAGTAATTAAAATGGATAAGGAGTCGGAAAATTAACATGGGGTTCAACGAAAGAATTCATACTTTGACGTTCGATTATGGAGCAACCGCTGCACCTAGAATTTTATAATAATTTTGTGGAAACGGCTTTGAAGTCTTTAATTTTGGTGAAAGTTTCGTGGAAATCCGATTGATAAAGTTACCCAACCAATCACGTGCCAGCATTTTTGGAAAATCCGATAAAAACAGTTGAAATTTTCCGATTTTATGTACCTCTCGATGCGAAAAATGCATTGAGATGAGCATTATCACTCGTCAGGTGAACATGTACAATTTTGGCTCCTGAAAATAAAAATTAAAATGAAAGTTAACTAAATAAAAATAATTTTCGACACGCAGTGTACAAATTAAAGTAACATTATGAAGAAGTAAAGTAATTTAAAGTGAATTCAAGAAAGTGCATTGGAGATAAAATAAACAAATAAAATTTTTCGTACTTACCAGTGCGTCGATGTCAATGAAAAATTGGATCGTGGTTACGTTTTGGAACTGCTGACCTCGAAGTGGAGTTGATGACCTACATAGACACAGCTGATGACCGTTACAAGTTAGTTAACCAAAAAAATTTAAAATCGAACAATAATGTATTGCACCATTTTAGATATAATTAATTTTAAGTAAATTTAATTCATTTGAGCACTTGATAATTTAGTTTTAACCACTATTACTTTACACAACAAACACACGTTTAGTTTAAATGTAAGATGCGTCACCTAGGAAAGATTTCTTTGTAAGAGGGTACAAAGCTGCCAACTGTCACTACGTGTATGCATTTTTATCCAATACAAAAATTTACTAAGAAAGGTCAGGATTTGTGTAGCACTTTATTTGAATTTTCTAAACAACCAGTTCTAAATAAAAATTAAAGTTTAATCAAGATTCCAGTAACATCTCTACAAAGTAAGTACAATCGAGGTAACAATTTTATCTTTAAAATAATATAAAATATTAATAATTAAAAGAATACGCAACATTACAATCTCTATAATTATATAAAATGGATTGCTGTTCGTTAGTCTCGCTAAAACTCGAGAACAGCTGGGCCGATTTGGCTAATTTTGGTTTTGAATTATTTGTGGAAGTCCAGGGCGGTTTAAAAGTAAATGAATATTAAAAATATTTAAAAAATTAAAAATTTCGCTTTCTCTTAAACGTTCCTTGAAAGTTCAACTTCTGTACCACTCTGTACATAAAGTTTTAAGTTGGTATTGTTTTGTTGTATTTTTATTAGATATATAAGTGAAGAATTAGATTTGAAGAATTGAAAAAAAGGAGAATTGAAGAATTCAAGCGGAATATACATATCTACAATTTAAAAAAATAAAATCAATTGCGGTTCGTTAGTCTCTAAAACTCTAGAGTGGCTGGACTGATTTGGCTAATTTTGGTTTTGAATTATTTGTGGCGGTTTAAAAGGTGAGTAAATATGAATTTTTCATTTTTTACGAAGAGATACACGGATTTACGGATATTTACGAATTGTTTATTATCTACTCTGTATTTTGTTTTAATTTTTGTAAGATGGCAAAGCCTGTCGGCGCTGATTTTTAGTGTATAAATGCGGCAGAAAGGAAAAGGAGCAACAACGAACGGACGAAGCCAACCCGACAGATTTGCCAACTAATCGAAATAAATTTAAAAAGCTATATAGCACGAAATTGGTGACCCCGACAAGAGAAAGGTACACTTTCCGAAGAAATATATATAAATCATACATATCGTCGTATCGTTCGATAAATATAATAATATAGTACATTACACTCTGCAACGATCTCACTAGGAAGGGGGTAATGTAGCGACAACTCTGAAAACACTCATGTATTATTTACGGATTGTTTGTTATCTACTCTGTATTTTGTTTTTAATTTTTGTAAGTTGGCAAAACCTGTCGGCGCTAATTTTTAGTGTATAAACGCGGCAGAAAGGAAAAGGGAGCAACAACGAACGGACGAAGCCAACCCGACAGATTTATCAACTAATCGAAATCTATATTTATATAAAAATAGTTGTATGTGTGTGTGAGAGTATGTTTCCTATAAACTGCTAGACCGTTCCACCGATCCCAACCAAATTTTGCACAGTTACTCTCTAAGATCCTAAAGAGGTTTTCCGCTAAAACGGGAACCGAAAAGCTTAATTTAAAAAAAAAGTTAAATTCATACAGACGCGCATGAACAGATTAACGAGATTCCCATATTGGTGGCAAAAAAATAAAGATGTCGATGATCTCAATGCGACTATTCAGAATTTTCTTTCGGGAGAGCTGTTTTCCTTCAAATCAATTGACACAGTTATAAACCAGGATGACGTAGTCAACTATCCCACGGAGTTTTTGAATTGCCTGGACTACCACCTCACAATTTGCAATTGAAAGTGGGATCAGTTGTCATCATGCTGCGTAATATTAATCAACCTAAGCTGTGCAATGGAACGAGACTGGTTGTGAAAAAGTTAATGAATAACGTCATCGAAGCTACTATTATTAAGGGAAAATGCAAAGGTGAGGATGTCTTGATCCCGCGTATACTGATGGTTCCAACTGATTTGTCCTTCGATTTTAAACGTCTGCAATTTCCCGTACGCCTGACCTTTGCGATGACCATAAATAAATCGCAAGGCCAGTCGTTGGCAGTTTTTAGATTAGCGGGATTAACTTGGGTTTCCCTGTTTCGCGCATGGGCAATTATACGCCGCGTGATCGCACGTCGGCAAGCCGTCGTCTTTGTTTATTTACGCACCGCAAAACACGACCAAAAATATTGTTTATCAGAAAGCTTTGAATTGATTAGATGTATTGTAACTGTTTGGTTGTATTTAATGTGAATAAAGATATTACATTAATTTGTATTGTAAGCGAGTTTCAAATTTGAACCGTGCGCTGCAAACTTTCTTTTGTAAGCTTCTAACCTTTGCGGCATAACTATTTTTCGAGCGACATCGTGTGTATTTAAACATAGTAATAAAAACATGGAATACATTATGGGTATAAAGATTAATTGAAATCTATCTATTATTATATTATATTCTTCTATTATATATAAAAATGAATGTGTGTTTGTACGTTTGTTTGTTCGTCTCTTAATAACTCATAGATATTTTGAACGATTTAAATCAGCTAGTACTTCAACAAGTCGGTAGAAATTAGGGAAGGTTTCTGTGCTTTAATATCTTTAAAAATTTAAATTTGGAGATATTAAAAAAAATATATTTTTCGAACAATCAATGTCATCAACGGCAAACCGTCAAGTACCACATCAAGAATAGAACGAACTGTTAGGAGACAGATATTGACACCCTATGCTTCAAACAAAGGCAAAGTATTTTATTTTAGTGAGACCCCGTGCGAAGCCGGGTACCCAACTGTTTGTAAAATAAAACCATAAAATAAATCCGTTAAGTATCTGCAATGATTAGATGTAGTTAAAATAATTTTTGCTTGGTAACATACCAGAATGTCTACTTTAATATTACAAACAATAGACCATTGTTCATTGATAAACACGTGGCTTAAATTCTTCACGATATTAAATACAAAATCGTGGATGTTACAAACGACCATTTCAATAGAGCGTAATGACTTAAATTATGCGGCCCTGCAGCCGCAGCACCGATAGCTAGTCAGGCCTCTCAGCATACCAATGTTATGATAATATTATCATTAGCCAATATCATCATAATGATAAAATACTTAATTATTGGTACTAAAACAGACTTCGTAAGCTTAAATTTACTGTCGTATCGATGTTACAAAATCAAATGTGACACGAATTCAACTAGAAACTGCACTACACCCATCAACCAATTAAGTACATGGCAATTTTGCGCAAGTAATACGAAATACATTGAAATAAATGAATATTAATTTAATTTATTAATTTTATAAGATGTTTGATCTCTTCTTCCATGGCTTTTTGGCGCACGTTTTGCTCAATTTTCCAGTCCTCGAACATTTGTCCGGTAATATGCTGGTACTGTGAGTTGTTTTACATCTGAAGTAGCTTGCTAGGCTAGCCTCAGATGTGCCTGTTACCCTATTTTCTATTGTTAATGATGGCCAGTCACTAGGCCAGTGATCGTCCCTTAATAATCATGCTTGTATTTATTAATATGGATTTGTTCGCCACAATCCCACCATAATCCGATAATACCGGATAATACGTACATCTTAACCACCATTTTACTATATAAGTAAAACTACATCTTTTATTTAACAAAATATCAAATAAGCACGTAACGAAGTATCATGGAAATGGAAAATAGAAAATTTGTTGAAATCGATGAAGTGGTTGGCGAATGGATGGAGATTTGGGGAAGAGGTTGTTTATCGCCCGAGCATATTCGATCTACGTGGACTAGCGTGCTATCAAATTTTGTTAAGGATTTGAAACAAGTTGACAACTGGAGCGTTGCCAATTCGAAAATCGAAAAGATGGCGGATGTTGCCATGGAAATGTTTGATAAATTTATTTTTTAATGGATTTGCAAACGATTACGGTAATCTATTGATCAAGCAAGAAGAAGCCACAACTTGCACTAATCTTCTTTCTTCGTCTTATAATTACTTTCTCAAATGTCTCGATTGTGAAAGTTCTGAGGCGCAGCGTGTATTATGCGTTCCGTGCTTTAATTATTCCGAACATATGAACCATAGAAACATTATGCTCCAAAACGATTCCTTCTATTGCTGTTGTGGAGAAGATGAAACTTGGGAAAAACCGTGGCACTGTAAAAAATCATTCGGTTCGGTCCCAACCGAACGAAGATAAGCATTTGAACGAAGAAATGGAAAATCGGGCTAGTATAGTAGTGGAGGCCATTTTACTACTAGTCGATGGCCTTTTAAACGATTATCTCACGATCGCCAATGCGGTCGACGGTGACGACGACATGTTCTGCGTTATTTTGTACACGGACTTACCCTTTACGTTGTTACAACTGCAAACACTGTTGAAGAACGTTAAGGAATTTTCTGACCCAGAATTTCTTCAGTTATATCAGAATTTGTGCGGAAATGGTAAAATTACTATGAAACTTCCCAGAACACTCTGCGATGTTTTGCAGGCCGCAAATGTACGGGAGGAAGATTCGCCCTTTGAAACATTAATTCGGCATGTCCTCGACGTGGCAAACCAAGAGTTTGCGATCAAAATGCTGCTTTACCTGCAGAAGTGTTTAATGTATGGAAACAATGTTAAACAAATATTCACCGAAGTCATTACCAAACCGCTCCCGTTTTCAAATCTCAGCGTTGCAGAAAAGATTTTGATTTCATCCAGACCATTGCCCAAAATAATTCGAGATTCGTGCAGAAAATTATTGATATTCGGTACGATGACGCGAAGTAACACCAAGAGGACATTTGCGAAAAGGATTATCGAACGGTACAATCTGATTATGTACCCGTTAGATGTGCACCAAAAGCAATGGACGTTTGTGTGCGCAATTATTGAACAATTGCTTAAAATTCCAGATTTGTCGCACGATTTAATCGTTAACCAAAATGTTCTATCTCGCGTTTCAAATTCATGTTTAAATGACCTACTATCAAGCTACGACGCATGGCAAAACGTAGGTGAATGGGAACCTAATAATGACTTATATATTAGGTTTAAGCAACACATATATTTTATATATGTTTTATTGCAAAAAGTTCCCGAAACTTGGACCGAACCACTTCGGTCGGCTTTCGTAGAAGGTTTATCGTGCTTTCTCGATATTTTGGCAAATTTTGAAAATGTCGATTCGGAAACACGACAAATCTACGAACATGTAGAATATGAATCGAGAAACTATGCTGCACTATGTTTGCAACAGTTTTTAGCTCTATGTGAAGGTGCATATTTCAATTGGTGCAGAAGCGACGAAACCGTTCTGAATGAGATATACGAAGCAACGGTAGAACTGTATAACGGAACTCTCGCTTATGATTCCAGCGAGTGGGAACAACAAGTAGAACTGTTAAACTACAAGGTATTAAGTTTGCCGTACTACGAAGAAAGTGACCCGGTCTCCATCTGTCTTCCATTGTCCAGATTTTTAGTCGGATTACATCTTATTCGACTTGAAAAATGCAAGGAAACGTCGAGTAACACATATGTGTCTCAAATATTTCATCCTGTTGTAAATATCCAAGTTATGTGCGCTCAATTTTTTGCCGGAATGTGGAATCTAAATGGTCGGCCAGTGGCGGTACGTGTAGAAACGTATCGCGCACCATTCGGTCGTAGCCGAATTTGGAATCGCGACATTCAACTTTTACAAATCATGGCTGCTATAACAGAAGCCAATGAATTTGTAATTAATTTACTAAACAAATTCAATTTAATGTATTGGGTAAATGAAAATTTCGAAGCAGATTTGACAAACGTCGCCGACGAAGAAGTGATCGCTATAATTAGAATTGCAGAACAATTTTGCAATTATTAATTACCGTAATGACTGAACGATACGTTTTAGAAGTGAGTTACGTCAATCACTTAGACATCTGTAGATATATCCTTATCCACAGACTGTGCATCGAACCCACGACTCGTTCCGACCTAAAACAATATTTACACATCTGAAACTGGTTTGCAATATCTTCTTACGCATGTCGCAATATTAAAGAATCCATCCTCCGTTAGTGAATCCAATATCTACGAACTGAGAACGGAATATTTTGGCAGATTTAACCCGCATTTTTACAACTACAGTCGGTTAGAAATGTCGGAAGCCAACGAGTTTCAACGTCAGCGTAGAAGAGCTGCCAAGGAACCGGACTGCTTTCCACCACCCACGCTACCCAAACTAAGAGAATATTTCGTACCGATGGTGGGTATTTTCCAGTGTGACGTAACGTTGCATGTTATGCGAACGGTACTCGAACGAGCTTCAATTTACAATCTAGAAGTTATTCCGACAAGCAGCTCGAAAACGTTTTGTACTTGATTGGGTGCGCTTTGCAAGAACAAACGAGCGGAAATTACGAGTCGTTTTCGTTTACCGAAAAAGCTGAAAATGGAAGCTTTTGGATTGTTTGAAAGGGTTTCAACGATATCTCGTAGCGGTTCACCTCAAGATCTGCTGAAATGGACTATCAACAAATACAAAGAGGTTGCCGGTGTATCGACGGATGCAATAAGTGAAGCATCCGCGTTTGAAGACAGCGAAAAAGTGAGAAAGTCGAAGTTGGCCGCTCGAGACGAGCAGAAATGATGCTTCAGATGTCCAAGATGCAGAAGCAATTTATGAAAGATAATCCGACGATTGACGATAAAGAAACTGAAGCTACACCCGATCGCGACCCAGATTTAGTCACAAATAACGACAGCTTAGAAATGACATGCATTCTATGTCAAATAACTCAGACTTTGAATGAAAATGATGAAGTTTTGTTACGACTGCGTACGTCCAGCACTCGACCGTTTTATGTGCACGCAGGAAAACCTATTCGAATCAAACGATTCACCTTTGTTAACATCAAACCGTGGTCCTGCACATTATGCACGAGAGCTGTTTCAAAATTTATTTACAGGAACTTTGGGCAAGAGAAAGTTTACAAACAGATTCCTCATTGGGTTTTAATTTCGATAAGCTAGAATTTTTATGCCCCTTGTGCGAATGCATAGGTAACACAACTCTACCTCTTATCGCACCGACCCAACTGTCGAAAGAAAATCAAGGTGAATTTAGCAAAGATCTAATGGAAACTATTCTTGCATTTACCGACAAATTACAGACACCAACTTGTAAAAGCCCGCTACTAGTTTGGAAATGTCTCTCTTATACGATCCAGGTTGTAGAAACTTTATTGAGGGATTCCAACAAACCGCTCTTAGGACATTTGTCGAGTCGCCACCACGCATGTTTGGAGAATTTCGTTAAAATTTCTCAAGTTGCTCCACTTATATATCCGAATAACACATCCCACGAGTCGATTGTCCAAGAGTTATATTCGATGTTAAAAGGCGAATCTATTGGATTGAACACGCATTTGAGTCACGACCTATTCAACGTGTGGGTCATAATCACTTTATCTGAAAGTACTCCATCCCCAGCTTCCTCCGTTTGGTATTCCTTTCTCAGATAGTAAAATTTTAATTACGACAAATTTTGATAAAATGATCGATGACGTTAACCAGGATGAAGACACCCCGTTCAAATATATTTTGCAACTATTAGGCGATAGGTGTAGCCATTTGAGCGAAAACTTTCTTTGGAACTATGTTCAAAAGACTTGTGTGCCGTTTTTGAGGTGCTGCGTGATTTTGTGGAGTTTTGTAGGTGAACCTCCTCAACCCGTGCAACTGACGGAAGTGGAAGGTGACTCTTTTTCGAATATGTGCACTTATTTAGGACTTCCCCAAACACGACAAGAATTGTTTCATGCTATAGACGTTTTTCCCATTATTAAGCTTTGGTTGGAAAGTCCTCACATCGACGTATTTGTCCAAGGTTGTATTCCAGATTCCATTGCCACTGATCCACTTTGGATAAACCAATTTCCATCGATGCCATATGAATATGTCGACTTAATTCATATGGTCTATGCGTCGAAGTGTTTTAATTGCGAATATTACGGATCTATCCGAGATCCGCTAGTTTGCTTAATGTGTCGTACATTCCTCTGTGGGGATAAGTCTTGTATAAGTATAAAAGAAGGGGCATTTTACTCTTCGTTGGACTTACATGCCGAAAAATGTCACGAGGAGCTATATCTAAAAGTTAGTACCAGCGAAGTTGTAGTTCGATCAGAAGGAGAGCTGACGGTTATTTGTTCAGAACTATATTTAGATGATTACCTAGAAAACGATCTAACTTTAACAAATCCCCTATTTTTATCTTTAGAAAAACGCAAACAACTCCATAGTATTTGGCTAAGTCACGGGTTAATTGAAAAAGTTTCCCAAGTCAAAAGAAGTTCCCGGCATGAAAACTAAAATGTGATTTTGTGTTTATTTGTTTATTTTATAATAAATGTGTTATAAATGTTAAGTCAATTATATATTTTCCTAGTACATTTTTAATATGAGATTATGCTTTAGTATTCTCAGATCACTCTTATTTCTTCTTATAAATTATATATTCTTCTAATAAATTCTTGCTAAACTACGCACCAATCGTATCAAATTGATAAACTGCATGTATTCTAAGAATTAAGTAAAGTCAATGCTGACGTTTTATTATACAATGACTCATTCAATGATGTTTGATATTTCAAATTATGTTAGCAATTGTTCGATAAACTTTCGTGAGTTTTAATTCTTAATAAAATATCTAAAACTGAACTGATGTGAACTGAGTAAACTTTAAGAATCTAAGTGTTCTAAGCCCAACAAAATCTGTAAATATTTTAATGGACCTCGGATGGACGAAATTTGGCGACATAATTCATCAATTGATTGCAAGATTTTTCTTTTGATGAGAAAAAAAAAATATTTATCTTCCAGGTCTTCGTCTTCGACTTTGAACGCAGAAAATTGGAAAGGATTTAATTGAAAATTATCTGCGTTGGGCCATTGTCCAAACGGGTCTACAATGTTGCCTTGAATCATGTACTTACAAAAAGTTTATTCTAATAATTTGGGAGTTCCACGCCAAGAATGGCATCGATTAAGTAACTCTTCATTGGAAACTCATGTTTGGAGATGTTTTATAAAGCTTCAGGACGTGGTTATATGGTTCGAAGTAAACTTTGCACTCTACCATGAGGTAAGGATCGTAAAAGTCATAACTTTGGTATTCTGGCTCAAAGCCAATTATCAGAAAATGATTTCTAATATTTCGTTCCATTATCTTTCCAAATAAAATTGTCAAAAAATTGTCTTTGCTAAAACAAACTAACGAACGATGTCGAAAACGTTTGGAAGTTAGATCAAAAATGTTTTGGGATGTGTTTTTAGCGGACAATTTCAATGTTACTCCCACTTGTTTGTTTATGATGCAACGCAAGAGAAAAATGACGACGGCGTGAATGCTAACTTTGGACAGCTTCATGTAGTGTTTGATTTTCTTGGGATCCTGCTTAAAATACTCAGCTATACCTTGTCGCAATGGTGCAACAAAATCTTCTTTAATAGTTGAAATTGTACATCCAAGTAATGTTAGTAAAACTTCCTTCAATAATCTGTTTCTGACAAACGCACAATTTGAAGTCAAAATCTCAGCATGTGACGGATAAACACTTAAAGATCTAAAATCTTCAGAGGAGCATTGTCGTTTGCAAACTTTTCAATAGCTGCCGCTTTTTCTCCAGTACCACTTTAGAAAGCAAATCTTTAACTTTAAACTGCTGCTGTTCACGTTTGTGAACAGCAGCAAAAATTACAAAAATTTAAACAAATTAACAATTACTACCGACGCGACATACACCCTGGGGGGTTCTTCGGATATTTTGAAAACGAGTGGAAGATGCTGAGAAAACGGAAATCCTTCAAGACCGGTGGGTTGCGGACGAGATTCAGTGAGATTTGGCAACAAAACATAAAATTAAAGAAGTTTTGGTAAAACAGTAGGTCCCCTATGTACGGTGGACATACTTCGATTACTGATTAAGAAAAGGAAGACAACAACAACGGGATAGAAAATACTGTAAACACATTTTAATAAAACCAAATTTTAAACTTCAAAGAATTAACAAAGTAAAACTAACCCGCTACAAAAATTCATACAAACAAATGGCCGCACAAATTTAAAATTAATTATTTTGAAATTAAACATTTTCAATTATATTTGACTTTTGGGGTCAGTATAACTTTGAATATTTTCACAAATGGATAATCTAAAAGCATTTCGGTCCGATCTAAAGGACAATTTCAGTTGGAACGTAGATTACACTGGTCAACAGTGGTTTTGTTGCTCTAGATATAAGATCGATTTTGGATATATTTATGCTCACAATTCATGAAACTATCAATGATTTTGTAAGATTTGCTCTGGTTTTTTTAAATCTTTATTTTCATTTTACATTACAAAATCAGAAAATATGAAACAAAATATCAGATATATTTTTAATGTCAGTTTTGTTTTGAAAAATAAGGATACATCGAAATAAACAGAAAGAAAAATGTCGAAAACATATGTTATATTTCAATAAAACGCCTTTTATAAGCTTTTCTTTTATAATTTTTCAGGGGACAATCTCTTTTTAAAGACCAACAGTAATCTGCCATCATGTGACAATCCCACCGACCCTGATACCTTTCTTCCATCACTTTTAGATCCTGGTGGAACCGTTCCCCCTGTTCCTCACTATAATTTCCTAAATTATCCGGAAATTTATCCAGATGATTGCGGAGATAGTGTAACTTGATACTCATATTTGCTCCTAAAATCTGAAAGTTTGTGAGCATATTTTGCACAATTTCTTCATAATTTGGTGCTTTATGGTTACCTAGGAAATTTTCGACTACCAACACAAAACTTTTCCAAGCATCACTTTCTGGAACTGTCATAACTTTGATAAAACCTGTATCTTTCATTAATTGCCGTATTTGAGGGCCATCAAATATTCCACCTTTCAGCTTTTCCATACTAAGCTTCGGAAATTTTCTACAAATATAATTAAAACAATTTCCTTCCTTGTCCAACGCTTTGACAAATTGCTTTATCATTCCTAACTTGATATGTAATGGTGGAAGTATGATTTTATTTCTGCTTACCAACGGCTCCCTTATTACATTGGCTTTACCGACAGTTAAAGAATTTCTTACAGGCCAAACATCTTGTTTCCAATGAAGTTGCTTTGCTCTACTGTCCCACATACAAATGAAGCAAGGGTATTTCGTGTATCCACTTTGTTGACCGAGTAAAAAATTAACCATTTTCAAATCCACACAATTTTTTCTAAAACTAATTTTATATTTTCGTATTCTTCTTTGAGTTTTGTTGAGTGGGCAATTGGAATTGATGCATATTTATTTCCATTATGCAGTAAGACGCATTTTAAACTTCTTTTACAACTGTCAATAAAAAGGCGCCACTCAGTAGGTTTGTATTCTTCTAGGCCCATGTCTAGAAGCAGCTTTGCGATATCATTACAGTACACCAATTCTTCATTTTCACTAAAAAATTGTAATAACTCACTTTCTCGCGTTCTATATGTTGTAATTATTACCGTTGGTGCTAATAAATTTTTTTCTTTTAATCTTGAGGCTAATAGTTCTGATCCTTTTTTCGATAAATTGAGATCACGTATTAAATCACTGAGTTCATTTTGAGAAAATAATTTTGCGTAGATGTTTCACCCTCCCATTCACTTCCACTAGTAGACTGTACCGATTGTTGTGAATTTGGTAACATCATTGTTTCTGAGGGCATGCGAATTACTTTTGAAACGTAAATAGGTCGAGGAGATTTTCATTGTGTAAAACAGGACATTTTGTGGACTGTAAGTTTGGATATCTCCACGTTTGATTTCGATTAAAACCTTTCGCATCTACTACACAAAAGTAACAATCATCAAAATGATTCGTAGGCTCCATCCAGATCATAGGAATACCAAAATCTAATCCAGCACGTTGTCCTTTTTTCCACATCCGTAAAGACTCAACACAAGACTTACAAACTTTATGAGGAACCCATGTTTTATCTAGTTTATCCATTTTAAAACCGAAATATTCAGCATAAGTCTCCTTAACAAAATCTGTGATATTTCTCTTTTGTTTTTTTGTTATATAAACACCACAAATATAACAAAATAAATCACTACTATATTTACACTTTCTTCGTGACGAACTCATATTAGAATGAACATTTAGTAAATGAAACAATGTATTAACACATGACTACTTATACATACATATTCACGTGTAAGTACTTCAATATTTTCCAATAACTGAAATCTCAGCCATCTCAGCTGTTCTGCGAGGTAAAGGGCCTGAGAGTGGGGAGCACGTGATGTTTGTATGCGCGAGAAAACTGCGCAGAACCCTAATCATGATTAAAAAAATAAATTTTATTACTAACAAGCCGATAATTGATCAAAATATAAGATATACAATAATCATAAAAACAGTAGCACATTCAATACTTACATGAATAAATTTATAATCTGGGTACGTAAAAATATCAAAATTTGCTAAAATATCCAGGGCAACAAAAAAAAATTTTTTTTTTGTAGAGCTGTGTTATCTAATAAAATTTTAAAAATCTAAACTTGCACAAGTCAATAAAAAATTAAATCATTAAATTTTGTACAGTAAATATTTTTTTTTGTTATTACAATTTGTATATACAACAAAATAGGCAGTATAGTTTTGAGTAATTTGAACTTTAAGCTTCAAAAGAATTTTATTATGTTAAAAGAATGTCTTAGATAAGATAATTCATTTTGCCCCGTTTATAATAAACATATCTTTATTTTATTCCAATCTAAACATTCAAAATGATAAATGAGCATTCTTTAGATAGCGCGACCAATTTTGCTTCGAATTTACCACCGGCAGTCTCATATGCGTTGCAGCTGCTTTTTAAACCAATGAGCGTTGGTTTAAAATATGACGTCGATGGTGATAACAGGCTGCCCTACCCTTAATTGTTGCGATTTTCTAAGGAGCAGTCAGTAGTTATCGTGCAATCGTTTAGTGTAGAAGTATAAAAGTTACCAAGTTTCCTTTCCAAAATAATCATCATGGCTTCATGGTCTTCGTCGTCAGGTCTTTATCCTACGTCTTCAACCTGTGAAACTTACGGCGATAGGCAATTGTTTGTTAATTTGAAATTGAAAAAATTTACCGAAACTACGGGCTGCGAAATTATTCAAGGACAATACTTACGCCGAGTTGTGCCAAAACGAATTTGGCCAATGCTTCCGGAAGAAGGGACGGAAGTACATGTGAGCCGTCTCCCAAAAGAAATATTGGAAGACACCATTTTCGAAATGTTCTCTTCCGTTGGGCTCATTTTCGAGATTCGCTTAATGGTTACACCCTCATGTTTATATAATCGCACATTTGCTTTCGTTAAATTTTATCGAAAAATCGATGCGTATCAAGCTGTAAGAATATTTAATAATTTCGAGATTCAAAAAGGCGAGAAAAAACTACGCGTAAAATTATCGTGGGATAACAAAGTTTTGATTTTGCAAAACATTGATGTCAATAAACCTTCATACCAAATTCTTCAAGAATTGCGATCGCACGGTATGGAAATAATAAAGTGAGTGTTGAACAATCGCGTAACCAAGCGAATCCCAACAGTGGCTACGCGGTTGTCGAATTTGCAAGCCATAAAGCTGCCGCAAATGCCAAACGGGTTTTCAAAACAATTTCGTTCTCTTCAATTGCCCAGTTCAAATAAATTGGGCAGCGCCAACATCTGCGGAATAAGTTATCATCAAGTTATGCAAAAGGTAAGCGATGAAAATTTTAAAATCGATAACTTCAAATTTTCCCTGCTAATTTGAGAGCCACGATGTTTTAATTCGAAAGATAAATGTCAAATGTGGAATTGATCCGTATTTTGAAGAGTACCGATCATTTCCCAAATGTGCAACAATGATAGGAAAAATATTATTGCTTTGTACATTTTGCATATCGCTTGTTTTGAAGAAATTGCCATTGAAAAATTAAAAAGTACTTGAAATTAATATTGAATTGTTTTATTTTTTGGTTTTAATTTTCATTTTATTTTAGAGTTAAAATACAATGAGTAGTGCAATCTCGCAATGGAAGAAAATGCTACGAACAGGTAAAATTATTAAAATTGTTTTTTTTTCAAAATCTCTTAATATTTATTTTACAGATTTTCAACCAGCTTAAAGGACATTTTGTTTTAATTTGTTTTAATTTTAGGTGCTTGTACATATTATAATATTAAAATTATATAGATTATTAATCTTTGAAATTAATATTTGATTCAAATTTTTTCTTAAATTATAAGGTTCAATGGACAATAAAACGAAACATTATTTGTGAGCTTTCAGCAATGGTTACTGTTGTCATCAGACGTTTAATAATAAATTATTATTATTATAATAATAATTGCTGAAAGCTCACAAATAATGTTTCGTTTTATTGTTCATTTAACCTTATAATTTAAAAAAATTTGAATCAAATATTATAATATTATAGCTGGATACCCGGCTTCGCTCGGGGTCTCTTAAAAGGTGGAACTCTGCCTTTGTCTGAATGATTGAATAGCTGGATACCCGGCTTCGCCGGGTCTCATTAAAAGGTGGAACTCTGCCTTTGTCTGAATGATTGAATAGCTGGATACCCGGCTTCGCCCGGGGTCTCCTATAATTAAAATACTTTGCCTTTGTGTGAAGTATTTAGATTTTCCAGTATCCTGCTTCGCTTAAGGTTTTCTTCTCGACGAAATCTTGCTTCCCGTTGCTAGAGCGTTTCAGAATGATTTTAGTGTTCCCGTTGTCGAGTGTTTCAGAACGGTTTATATTGTACTCTACAATTTTCTCTACAGCTTTTCTTCTCCAGTATTTCAAATCACTTATAATAGTGTAGGTACTGAATGTGAATATACCAACGTAAAATTACCATATATCAATTACAGGTATTGGCGATGGAAATCTCGTTAATCCATTCATGCTCGTCCGCAATTTTTCACTTTTTTTTTAAATTAAGCTTTTCGGTCCCGGTTTTTAGCGGAAAACCTCTTTAGGGTCCTAGAGAGTAAGTGTGCAAAATTTGGTTGGGATCGGTCGAACGGTTTAGGAGTTATTAAAGACGAACAAACCAACAAACGTACCAACAAACATTCAATTTTATAGAATAGATTCTCGTCGAATCAAAGCAGCATTTTCGTTTTCTTTACTTCTAGCATTGGCCATTCTCAACCTATTAGCTTCACGTCGAATCAAGGCAGCATTTTCGTTTTCTTTACTTCTAGCATTGGCTATTCTCAACCTATTAGCTTCACGTCGAATCAAGGCAGTATTTTCGTTTCCTTCAGTTATAACGATATATTCACGACGGGCCTTTTCTCGCTCCGCCTTCCGTCTTTTTACTGCTTCTCTCTGGACCGCTACTTCCTCATCAGATTTTTCTTGCTTAAGAGCCGTATTTGAAGACTTTCCAAGTTTAATTCTTTTAGGCGAAGGTGTTTCTGAAATATCTGTTATAGATAACTTTCTTTTATGACACTCGTTAATATTTTCCGTTCCATTAATATCGTCATCAACAACAATATATTCAATTTCGGACATCTTTTCTTTTTTAGTTTATAGATATGATGATATATATAATTATTTATATATATAATAAATTGTAGTTGGTACATAGGGATTATCGGTTTAACGAAATCCATAACGTGATAATACAGCCTCTTGTTGAGAAAGCTTAAACAACCTCATTTTTAAAGAAATTAATGCTTATAAAATTTTCTTCTTTGATAAAAATCTGAATAGCAAGCTTGTGTTTGAAGTTGGAAGAATATCTCGATTCGACTATTTCATTGGTCGAAAAATTTTTCTTTTGGGTTGGTATAATAAATGAACGAACCAATCAGAAGCGCAAAGGACACGAACACACACACACACACACTGAGAAATATATAATAGATTGTTTAATTAAGAAAAAGTAGACATTAAGTAGGTATAAGTTGTAAATATTTGTGATTGATTTTATTTTTATTAAGCTAAAAATTATATACATAAGTTTTCAACTATTAAAATTATTCTTAAATAAGTTATTGTTTATAATATTATTTTGTGATATCTGTACAATTTTCTTTCAATGATAAATTCTTTGTGAAATTTGGTGCGGCTGATTACTTGTTATCCCAATGCGCTATAAAAATTCCTATTTTTCGACATTTGCTTTGAAGCTTTGAACATAAAAAGAACAATACAGTAAAAGCTCCTTATTCGCGGGTACGCGTTTCAAAATTATGCCGCGAATAAGGAAACCGTAAATATGGAATGGTGATAGGTATGGAAATGCAAGGGGTTTGGGGTTTCCCAAAGGGAGGAAAATAAAATAGATAAATATAAAATCAGTTTAATCACATACCTATCAGTATTATTATTAATTATTGTTGTTTGAATTATTTGGTTTAAAATATTTAGTAATTTTTCATGCTTTGCCGCCTTTACATATCAATTTTCCTTTTAAAAGCAAGGCTTCTTTCCAAAAACAGGGCAATTTAATGCAGTCATCACAGTTCATTCGCCGAAAATTAACCAACTAACTAATGAATATTTAAATTGAATTTTAGAATTTTGTTTCGAAATATCAAATTAGGCGAAGAAAAACAAAATGTCTATTTTTTATATACTAGCGTCATTTGGTTAAAATAAATTTTTCCAAATTTTTATTTGTCTATCAGTAGATAGGCCTAGCAATGGACAATGGTCTTTTGTTTGCACGTGTGGTGCAGCTGTATAATAAATAACTATTCGCTTGATTCTACGTTTATTTGACTGAAATAATAACAAAGGAACATAGTATTATTTGATAAAACAAAACTATTTAATCTTATCACATTTTTAGTAAAAGTGAAAAGAATTTTAAGAACATTCTGTGAATCAATTCCAACCAATATGTAATCAGTTCTTCCTGTGTTACTATAAATAATTTCTAAAAACTTAATAATTTAAATATTATTAGAGTAAGTATTAATATTATCATGATACAGATTGTAATTAAATTACTTAAGTTACTTGACTTGTTAATTTTAAAATTTTAATATAAAGTTAATTTCAAAAGTTAATAATTGCTATAAATTAAGCAGATTGTTTTATCGAATAAGCATTCCTTTTATTTTCCTTCGGTAAAAAAATGTAAAATAAAACCATAAAAATAAATCCGTTAAATATCTGCAATGATTAGATATGATTAAAATAATATTTATTGCTTCCTAACATACCGAAATGTCTACTTTTAATATAACAAACAATAGACTATTGTTCATTGATAAACAAGTGGCTTAAATTCTTCAGGATCTCAAATACAAAATCGTGGATGTTACAAACGACCATTTAAATAGAACGTAATAACTCAAATTATGCGGCACTGCAGCCGCAGCACCGATACTAGTCAGGCCTCACAGCATATCAATGTTATGATAATATTATCATTAGCCAATATCATCATAATGATAAAATACTTATTAATTGGTACAAAAAGAGCTGGTTAGTCAACTTCTTAAAATTATTTTCCCACCCCATTTTCATTGTTTTATCATAGCAGTGACTGAAATCTCATGTTACCATAGCGACGGCCAATATGTTGCAAGCTTCAATTCTACAGAGAAAAATAAACTGTAGAGTCTGGGAAGTATGGAATACCTCCAGTGGCCCAGTAACGGGAGGCAAAACATTAAATACTTAAAAATTATGCACAAACTTTATGATGTCAATTTATGCTCATTTTCTTCATTCATAGTTACCTTCAAGTTAAATTGACAAAATAACCAATCAGATGATTGATTTATTTGTTTCATTGTCATTCGCTAACTTGAAGATAACAATGAGTGAAGAACTCGGGCATTAGTGTTCCAGGCAGTAACAACAGTAACTTTAACAGGCACAACAAAAACACAGTTATTGTGAATAAACGTATAATAAATTACGATAAGGCGATATCATACAAACGAAAGGTAATGAAATCTCCAATATTTTTAATTATACAGATAACATTAGCTGACTCAACATTAGCAAGGACCTGATGAATTTTTGTAAAAACACAAAACTAATAAAACAAAATAAATTATTTATAAATAATACATTGCTACTCTATAATAAATTTATGGTTTCTAGTTCCGCACTGATAAAAGTCATTTCAACACTGGTTCGATAACACACGAACTGCACGGATTGGCCCAATTCACATCATTTAAGTTCTGTCTAATTTCCAAGTTCTATTTACCTCCACAAGAGATTTCCAACAAAATAAAGTAGGTTACACAACAATGAATACTTTTACTATTAAATGGGTTTCAATAAATTTACTTCTGCTGAATTTTGCAAAACCGGCGATTTTATGCTTTTAGAATTCATCGATTTGCCACAGCATCTCTCGTCCCTCTTCTACTGATCTTTACCAACTGTAAACTTTGGCAGGTCAACAAAAGTCTTAAGAATAAGTACGACGAGATCCCAATAATCAAAACCAGCAACAACGTCAACCTATACACAGATAAGGAAAAGGCCGACGTTTTTGCAGATGTGTTTCTGAATGCCCATAGCAAAACTATCAAAGACCTCTCTCCAATGGATAAGGAACTAAACATCGTAAACAACAACCTCCACTTGAATCCGGATAACCTCGACAAAAATCCTCTCATGACAAATCTCACTAAAATTGTAAAAATCATTCGAGGGCTTAGGAACAAAAAGCACCTGGCCCGACGGTATCTCGAATAGGCACATTAAATACCTTCCAAGAAAAGGAGTTTGCCTCTATACTACATCTTTCGTGCGTGTCTCTCAACTGCTACTTTCCTACCCAATGGAAGCTCGCCAAAGTAATTGCGCTACCAAAACCAAACAAGGCAAGAAACGTAGCGACGAACTACAGGCCCATTAGCCTCCTGCCAAGTCTCAGTAAAGTGCTGGAAAAATCATACTGGAGGAGCTCTAATATCATCTAGTCGAACACGGAATCATCATCGATGAACAATTCGGTTTCCGAGCCGGACACAGCACGACGCATCAAGTAGCGCGTATCAAGGAAAAATCGTGCATTTAAGGCACATTAACTTTACATATACACATTAAGACACGGGCATGGTACTATTGGACCATGGAAAAAGCCTTCGACGTTGTAGATCACAAAGCACTCATTTACAAACTAGTTAAATTTATTAAAGCCCAAATAATAGTATATTACATAGCGAGGCGGAAAGCAAGTCATTACTAACTGAGGTCTGTTCTGCTGACCGACGGCGAAGCCGGAGGTCAGCAATTACCAAGTTAGTAATGACGCTTTACGCCGAAGCATGTATCTATTTTATTCGCAATCGTGAAGTTGGGGTTGGTTTAATGGAAATAATGCGTTTTCAAATTTATATTAAGTTATGTCATATTTGACATTTGTATCAGCGCCTCTACTTTTAATAGCTCATATCACGTTAGTGATAATTATTTTAGTAGGCGTCAAAGCAAAAATTACCGTGCGTTTTTTGACAATAATTAGTATTATTGTTTTTGTCGCATTGTGATTATGAGTGAATTATCTTGTACTCCACCAGAGCTTCGAAGTTGCAGAAAATGCAGTAGGTGATTTGTTACCCAACAAAAGTAAGGCAAGGTATGAAAAGCCTACAAAGCTTACATGGATTGGCGTTACAATAAACAAGCACGGAATAATTCAGAAAGTGTGGTGCTTGCTTATTTTAGTGAATTGTCGAAAGACAAAAAACCTTCTACGTTAACTCTACGGGCAACTTATTCAATGCTACGAACAACATTCAATATTAAAGATAATACAGATATTTCAAAATTTGCGAAATTGAGAGCTTTTTTGAAGAAGCAAAATGTTGGGTTCAAGCCAAAAAAATCAGGTGTTTTACATAAAACTGAAATTGATAGATTTTTAAGTGATGCGCCTATAGAATTTCTTCTACAAAAGGTAAAATTATAAATTTTGTACTCACATACAATGAACATAATTGTTTAAACTTTCTAGGTTGCTTTAATAATCGGCGTTAGCGGTGCATGCCGAAGTGATCAGCTGTATAAAATGAAAATAGAAGATGTAAACTTTTTAGAAAATAAAATAAGTATCCACATTCGTGATACAAAAAACCCATCGTTCTCGATCATTCTTAATAACGCGCCCGGAATGGATTGTAATTGTTAAAGAATACGTAAATCTTCGGAAGAAAACTTGTAAACATTAGTTACTCTTAAGTAATCTTCTTATATTTTCAATAATTTTCAAAATTGCATAATATTCCATAATAAAATTATTTAAACTTTCTAGGTTGGTTTTTATGATAAGCTAGGCTAATCTAGGTTGCACTTCTGGTGTCATGTAGCAAATAAAGTGTGACGGTGTAGCCAATCGTCAGAAGACTTCTACGGTTCCAAACTGCGAACCCTGACTGTAACAAATAAATTTTAACAAGAAAATGAGAAAGTATTATAGGACTTACCATAAATAAGTATTCAAATGTCACAATATGTACTTATACATCAATAATTTGAACGATAAAATGCCAGGAATTGTTAACAAAACTTTTCGATGTCGAAGCTTAAACTTATCGGATTATCCAAATATTTTTTAAACTAGCAACAAATAAATCTTAGCGAAAATTTAAAAAAGGGCTATCACTTGCAATAAGCAATTATTCTAATTAAAATGTTTTATAATTTGCACGCCCAATTATGATTTCTAATTATTGTTATAACCTAACTATATTTGACATTTGTATCAGCGCTTATATCACGTTAAAACCACGCCCATTTGTTCATTACTGACCGCCACGTGATTATAACGAGTGAATAATTTTCATTACACACCGGTTGTTAAACATTAGTAGTTAAACAATATGCCACTTTCAAACTTTTTAAAAGTCGGGAAACGAGCAATTACCGACCGATTGCGAATAAAATTAATTTAGATCATCGCAAGATACCTCGAAGGTAGAAAATTCTTCGTTGGCGTTAACCAAGCAGTCTCCAATATGGTTGAAGTTCCTGCCGACGTACCGCAAGGCTCATTACTGGGTCCGACGTTGTTTTCAATATTTATCAATGATATTCCTCGGCATCACAAAACGAGTATAGGAATTTATGCAGACGACACAGCAATTTTGCCCATTCCTAGGAAACCAGGAAATATGTAACGTATCTAGAAGAACACATTAAATTAATTCTTGCATTTTTTCAGATATGGAAGCTAAAAGTCAACATACCAAAACGGAAGCAATTAGATTCACCCACAACGCAAACCTCCCGACATCGCAGGAGTTAAAGTTGGCAATGACACGATCCCGTGGCAGAAGACGGAAAATACTTAGGGGACCACACTAGACTCGAAGCTGCTATTTGGCCAGGAAATACAGGCTCGGCTGGACAAGACCAACTTTGTGATCCAATTATTATACCCATTCATAGGTCCCAATGCTAAAACACCAAAGAGAGAAAAGTAACTCTGTATAAGGCCTGTGCCAGGTCGATACTTACTTACAACGCACCCATCTGGGCCACCGCATGCAAGACAAGATGAAGTCCATCCAAGTCATGCAAAATAAATTCCTGCAGTAATAGGCCAATACCCGAGGTATACCACTGTCGATTCCATGCATACGGACTTGGAAATTGAAACCATTGCCACGTTCATCAAAGAGAAGACCAGAAGATCATCGAACAAATGACGACTCACCAGAATCCACTCATCGCCCAAGTGGTTTCATATGACGACGATATACTCTTCGACACCGTGAAGGGTTCTATAAAACAAATTTTAAATTAATTGTAATCAACCATTGTAATGTTCGTATCTCTCCTTCCTTTTTGTTTGTTTGTAATCCCCATGTCCTGTTTGTTTTGTCACTTTAACGTAATTTTTTCCACCTTTTGTCTTTACATTGTCATTCTCTTACCAACTTTGGCTGATTTCTGTAACTCGCCTATGTTTAATGAAGGTTAAGGCTAGCGTACCACCGATTTTACACTTTGTAAGACCACGACACGCTACACCTTTATTTTTATTTTATTTTATTGTAATTACTTGGCTGAATTGGAAGGCACGTCCTAGACTGGCGTTGAATCGTGTCACGTCGAACGCTCCCCGCTGCTGCGACTTCAGCGCTTCCTTCGAGTTGCTCTACCACTTCCGGAACGGTAGCGGTCGCGCTATGCGCGACGTTTGTCTCGGCGGATTTTCCAATTTGGCTAACTAAAGCAGGTTTTGAAACTTTTCTCCTGCATACTACTTAACTTCCACTAGTCACTTAACTTTCACGTACCTAAATTAAATATAGAAGAGAGCTACCTGCCTAATATCTATAATAAACTGAATGTATTCGTGTACCTTTGTAAGGCATCAAACGCCACCGACTCACTGAATAAATGTTATTTGATTTTGATTGATAAAGCTGATTTTGTGAATACTTTAACTCCCAAATTTCACAAACAAACGGTTTGTCACCGGTATGAGTTCTTAAATGTTGTGTTAAATGTGATTTACGTGATGATTTGTACTCACAAATTGCACAAACAAACGTTTTCAAGGGTGTGAGTTCTTAAATGTACTTTTAAATCATATTTACTGACAGCGATATACCTACAAACTGCACATTCAAATTTGCTTGAGCCGTTGAATGTCTTTGGTAGTTTCTTCGATGGTAATTCTTCTTCTTTAATGTCAATGGAATGATGCAAATCTACATTAAATTTCTCATCTTCTAGTACTTTTATTTGGTAATCGCTGCTTGAATTAAATGCAGTGTTCGCATCTTGAGCCATGTTGGCCATAATTTGTAACTCTTCCGGAAGGATAACTTGAGTCATATCTCTAAGACATTGTAATAGAAGAAATTAATGTAGCATTGTGATATTATAATAACTCACCTTGGGTACCAGATTCCCACTTGGAAGACCGATATTTGCAAATTCTAAAATTTAAGAGGCGCCGATAACTAAGATTTCTTTAATATAACCGACTTGAATGAACCTGGGAGAAGGAAACAGGAAACGGGAGAAGGAATGAAACACTACCATACAACACTTGAAAAAGTTACAATCGTCCATTTGTTATTATGCTTTGCACCTTGCTTTCTTGAGCTGTGGCGCCATCTTTCGACAAGTTTATTGTCATTATTTGGATGGCTTTATTGTTGATGGGTTATCAAAAAAAATTAACAAAGTGATGTGGTGTATGTATCGTATGTGAGGTGTAAAGTACCGGTTGTTGTTTTGGTGTTTAATATGTTTTAGGTTAGGCCATCGTCATCTAATATAACAGTTTTAATTTAATTACTTATTAAATTTTGTCAGTTACCAACACGAGAGTGTTAGTTTATGAGTGAGTTTGTAACATTTATGTTATACAGAACTTCAAGAAATTAGCGAATTGTAGAATAATTAAGTGCGGTTATATTGTTTATTTTTTGATGTTTTCTTTTTTAAATAACAATACGTTGCAAATACATATCGCGAATGTCGTTCAGGAGTGACTAGAAACCCTCAATTTTCTAAGGCTGGGAAACAAGAAGTTTATGGTGCAAATAAACTTGATAACAGTGACTTTATCCGAAAAAAAACGAATATTTATATACAAATTAATAACTGTAATTTTCGCAAGATGGCGCCACCGCGTTACAAATAAAGTTTCCTCTGAAAAAGTTAATAAAATACATAATGGACGATTGTCATCATTTTCAATTTGTTGTATTGTAGTAGTGCAGTTGTTTTCTTTGTGCAGATTCATTCAAATCGCTTATAATAAAGAGCTGCTCCACGTGAACTTTAGAATTTACTGATATCGGTTTTCCACGTGGGAATCTGTTACCTACGGTGAGTAATTATAATGCAGCGCTAATTTCTGTAATACGATCTCTTACAGATATGACTCAAGTTAACCCTCCAGAAGAGTTACAAATTATGGCCAACGTAGATCAACATTCGAACACTTCCTGTAAATCAAGCAACGACTATGAAATAAAACAAGAAGTGCTAGACGACGTGAAATTTAATCCAGAAGATTTGCATCACTCGATTGACATTAAAGATGAAGAATTACCACAGGAAACTACCAAGAAAATTTAACAGTTCAGGCAAATTTGAATGTGCAGATTGTGGGTATATCGCTACAAGTAAAAGTGTTTTACGAGTTCATTTAAAACTCACGATACTAAGAAACCGTTTGTTTGTAAAATTTGTGGGTACAAATGTTCACAAAATGTACATTTAATTGCACATGTAAGAACTCACACTGGTGAGAAACCGTTTGTTTGTGAAATTTGTAACCACAAATTTTCACAGAAATCAAGTTTAACGCAGCATTTAAAAGTCACACCGGTGAAAGATCGTTTGTTTGTGAAATTTGTGATCGCAAATATTTATATAAAGTTAGTTTAAAAGTACATTTAAGAACTCACACTGGTGTGAAACCGTTTGCTTGTGAGATTTGTACTTACAAATGTTCGCAAAAAGATATTTAATAGAGCATATAAGAACTCACACTGGTGAGAAACCGTTTGCTTGTGAAATTTGTGAGTACAAATGTTCACGAAAAGGAAGTTTAGTACAGCATTTAAAAACCCACACCGATGAAAAATCGTTTGTTTGTCCATTTTGCGATTACAAAAGTGCACAAAAATTTTGTTTAGCTAGGCATTTAAGATCTCACACCGGTGAGAAACCGTTTGTTTGTGATATTTGTCAGTACAAATATTCAGATAAAGCCAGTTTAATCGAACATTTAAGAACTCACACTGGTGAGAAACCGTTTGTTTGCGTTATTTGTAATTACAAATGTGCACATAGAACAAATTTAAAAGTGCATTTAATAACTCACACAGGCGAAAAACCGTATGGTTGTGAAATTTGTGATTACAAATGTTCGCAAACGGCAAGCCTGAAACAGCATTTAATAACTCACACAGGCGAAAAACCGTTCGTTTGTGAAATTTGTGACTATAAATGTTCACATAAGTCAACTTTAAATATGCATTTAAGAATTCATAGTGGGGAGAAATTGTTTGTTTGTGAAATTTGTAATTACAAGTGTGCACGTAAGTCATGTTTAAAATCGCATTTAAAAACTCACAGTGGTGAGAAATTATTTGTTTGTGAAATTTGTCAGTACAAATGTTTACGAAAAGGAACTTTAACTTTGCATTTAAGAACTCATACCGGCGAGAAGCCGTATGTTTGTCTAATTTGTGGTTACAAATTTACACAAAAAGGACATTTAACAAAACATTTAAAAACTCATACCAACTAGAAACCTTATGTGTTCTAGATACGAAGATATTGTAATGACGAGAGTGTTGAATGTAAATAATAGTAGAGCAAAATGTGATCATAAACTGCCCCACGTTGATGAAGCTAATTTGTAATGAATCTTGGAAGTTATCGAAATGTGGTTAACAAGAAAATTTTAAATGTTCGGCAAATTTGTAATGTACACAAAAAAACTTGACATTTGTCTATTAAAATCGTACTTTGACGGTACGGGAACCACATTCGATAGTTACAAATTATAACCTATAAATTTGTTACAATGTACTTTCACAAATTAAAATTCAAGTTTTACTAAATAAAATATAATGATCTAAAAAAAACAATTGTACTACGTTAATTGACTTGGCCATACATCAAATCAATTCCGCTTAAATAAAACTAATGGTGAATACATACAACATAAAGCTCGCCTCGGCACGATGCTTGTTTTGCTGATGGATTGCTTGCTGGCCGCTGTGATGGCCGGCCGTGCTGGAAAGTGACGTCAAGTGCTTGTTTTGTGATAGAACGGTGCTACTTTTCTTGTTGGTTCCTCTACTGCTTATATGCAACAACTTTACCAAGCTATCATAATAAGCATCTTCGAAGTGAAGCCCTAGCCCGTGTTCATGAAGCAGTGGTTAAATTAAGGTCATCGGTTACCGTAAAAGAATGCGTAGCAAAATTTCACAATTTTAGGAGTCAATTTAATATTGAACATTCAAAACTTAGGGCTTCACATAAAAGTGGAACGGGCACCGATAATGTAAGTAATTCCATTTAGCAATATTATTAACAATAATTAAAAATATGTGTATTATATGGACACATTTTCAGATACATAAACCGAGCTTACAATACCTCATCCACTTCAGAGACATCAACTACAAGAACAGCAAGAAAAATCATAATACAAAGATAAAATTAGAATAATTCATAAAACTAACGATTGCCTATTTCGATAGCAGTATATTGAAAGGGAACACTACCTACACTGTTAAAGTATTCACAAAATGTATCTATCACGAATCTGTAAAGCATCATTATTGCTACGATTACTACATCGGTGCTCTACAGGATGTTGACTGTCGGAGAACTGGGCTTCTTGACAGTTGTTAAACTTATTCAAAATTCTGTAATTCTGAGGAACATACCATTGATGAGAGTTTTTCTTCATAACTAGGTAATTGTGTAGAAGTGCACACGAATAAGTAATTTTTCAACTTTCTCGACAGAGAGGTATGGTAAAAGTAAAATTCGCCATCTATTTGCGAGAATACCAAAGGCATTTTCGACTGTCCTACGAGCACGGCTTAGTCTGTAGTTGAAAATTCTCTTCTCAAGTGTCAAGCCTCGATCTGGATAAGGTTTTAGTAAATTCGGCTTCAACGTAAAGGCGTCATTGCCAATAATTACAAATGGCAATTTGTGATTGAATCCCAAGTATTTTGCATGGAGGAGGTAAATCTAAAGTTCCGGTATTCACTTTGGTACCTAATGGACTCTCGCGAAAGACAGCCGAATCATGCATGCGACCATTTCTACCAATATCTATAAACAAGAATTTGTATTCAGCATCGACAAGAGTTAGAAAGATGATACTGTCTTTTCCTTTATAATTTTGATCCTTCTTTCCGAGCAGGACGAAAATTTATGTGTTTACCATCCAACGAGCCAACGCAGTGAGGAAAATTCCATAATGTTTCAAATTTATGGGCAACAAGTAACCACTCTTCTACCGTTGATGGAAAAATCATTACTTTAGCTTCAAGTATATTTATTATGCATCCAAAGTTGATTCAACAATGTTGGAAATTGTGTTAGCAGCAATGCAAGTAGAATAGCCGAGGTCTTGAAATGTATTGCCTGTGGCTAGAATCTAAGAGTCACTAAAAGCCTATCCCTTGGTGATATTGCTTCTCGCATAACATAATGTATAATGCCATACGATAAATAAATAAATAATTCAGAATCAAAATGTTCAAGTCCCAAATGGCTTTAACTGCTTTAAGCAATCGATTTTTATTAAATAGTACGACATACACCCATATATTGTGAAGAAAACAATAACACAAAGTTTGTTTTTCTTTTGACGGTGTATCACAGGTTGCATACCGTACGGATAATAAAGTTAGTTGTCCTTTTGATGGTGTATCATAGATTGTATACCGTACAGTATACAAACATGTTTACACTGTTACAATATCACCAACTTACAGTTATTAATTAATGTCTATTAAAATTTGAATATAACATAATTTTTCGTTTGTTTACTGTTTCAAACGAATATTTTGTTTATGTTACAAAAGTGACAGCGTATACAAAATATTCTTCCGTGTATATGCAGTTCAAAGAGCATCTGTCGAAGAAGGTTCTGCGCCGCTGATACCCTTAGGTACTGCTGCTTTAG
This sequence comes from Lycocerus yunnanus, assembly GCA_036346125.1. Taxonomy (NCBI): domain Eukaryota; kingdom Metazoa; phylum Arthropoda; class Insecta; order Coleoptera; family Cantharidae; genus Lycocerus; species Lycocerus yunnanus. The sequence continues at coordinate 393,566 of JARFIX010000111.1, forward strand.
GTTTATCTGGAGTACCATGGTCTTTTTCATGATCGGAGGCCCAGCAGAGCTCTTCCTGTGGATTCCTTTGTTTTACCTTTTTTTCACCAGCGGTTTTGTTGTTTCTTTTCCCGTTCTCTGGGTTTTTCTACAACGACATATATTATTGTTTTCGGTAACTACTAAAACACCAATACAATTAACCACCAGTACGGAGATGATACAGTTTTATTATCAAGTAAATTAAAAACCCGCAACAAAACACATTCTCTTAATATGAAACTTAGTATTATTTTAGTTAGTATCATTTTATTGTACCGTTTGCCAAGTATTTATTTGGCAACACCGTAAAATAAGTATCAGCTGTTGTTTATGTAGGTTATGTTATTTTGATTCACTGTCATTTGGCCGAAAATTATTTGGCCGAATTCTATTGGCCGACAGTTTTGGCCGATAAATCATTTGCCGACACATCATTTGGCCGACACATCATTTGGCCGACAATCATTGGCCGATAGTTTTGGCCGACAGATTATTTGGCCGACAAGTTTTTGGCCGATAGTCATTTGGCCGACAGTTATTTAGCGGCAATCATTTATACCAATATCTCATGTACTTAGGGGCCGTTCATATATTACGGAAGACATTTTATCCTACTTTTAGACTCCCCCTCAATCCGTAATAAGAATATATTACAAAATGGATGTCATTACTAATTTTCTCCCCATTTGCAGATGGCGTTACTAATTTGCGGTTACTATTTTTAAATATTGTGAATTTATTTGTTAATTTACCCCAAATTAATAGCGCCATCTGCAAATGGAAACAAAATTAGTAACGCCATCTATTTATAAAGGGAAAAAGCATAAGTTCTTATATATTATTTGCTCTAAACTACCAACTTAAAATAATATACCAAATATTATTATATAGGTACCAATATAAATATTATATACCAAGTAATATACCAAGTATTATAATACAGAAAATAAGATAATAGAAGAATAATATAGGAGATATAGAATAGAATAGAACAATACATAATAGAACAGAAGGAAGAATATTACTTTTCGAAAATTTGAAATTAAAATTAAATCGTAATTACATCAAATATGCCTTTGGAATATGTTGAAAGTAGTCGTGGAGTTAAGCAGCTTTTGCATAATGGATTTCTGTTTACTCGCGATAAACAAGGTGGTGCAAAAGTTTATTGGAAATGCATCAAATACAACACTTCAAAGTGCAAAGCAAGAGCAATCACTGAAGGCGATGAACTTGTTGGACTTAGTGGCACCCATATTGGTCATACGGTGGAGAGTGGTGAAGTCGCAGCAAAAAATGTGCTTGCCGATATCAAACAAGTGGCGAAAACTTCCAAGGAAAACCCTCAACAGATTCTGGCAGATGCTACTCTTAATCTTGATATAGCAGTGGCCCCGCATCTTCCTTCCACCACATTGTTGAAACAGATCATTCGCAGAACTCGCAATACAAATGGACCTGCTGTTCCAACATCTCCTACCAGCCTGACCGATTTAGCGATTGAAGGAGATTACCGAAAACTGGTAAAGGAGAACCTTTCCTCCTTTATGATAGCGGACCCAGTGAGAATAGGATCCTTATATTTAGTACCGCAGAAAATTTACAGTTATTGGCTGATTGCGATCATTGGTTCGCCGATGGGACGTTCAAGTCGGCTCCATCACTGTTCTTTCAACTGTACACGATCCATTCCATTAAGTACAAAGTGGTCATTCCGTCTGTGTTTGCTCTTCTTCCGAATAAGAGAGGACACTTACATTCGAGTTTTAGAAGCTATGCTAAACTTGAAACCCGAGTTAAAACCCGTAAGTGTTATGACCGACTTCGAAATTGCGCAGAAGAAAGCGTATCAAAGTGTTTTCCCTGGTATCGCTCACCATGGATGCTTTTTCCACTTTAATCAATGTATTTGGCGTGTAATACAGGCTAACCATCCAATTAGAATTCGTTACGAAAATTTGGCTGAGCCATTGTTTTCCCCAAATATAAGAAAATTAGCGGCTCTGGCCTTTGCTCCGGAAGAGAATGTGGAGCTTATGTTCGAAAACTTGATGCAAACTGAGTTCTTTTTGGAAAATGAAGAAGTATTGAAACCATTACTTGATTACTTTGAAAACACTTGGATTGGTGCGATTCGAAGTAGGAACAATCCAGTGCGAAAACCCGTAAATTTCGGGATTTCGATCTGGAACTGTCACGATGCCTGCCTCGGGGATCTTCCTAAAACAAATAATTCCATTGAAGGGTGGAATAATAAATTCAGTCGTCTTCTCGGAGCCAATCACCCACAATTTGGAAATTCATCGATGGACTCAAACGTGAGCAAGGTAATATTGAATTCAGCCTTGCTCAGTATATTGCAGGCCACGAGCCCAATCCTCCTAAGAAAGCGTACGTCAAACTGGCGGACAGGCTCAAACGACTTGCCCTGGATTTCCCCAACAAAACTCCCGACGATTTCCTTCGGTTTTGGCCGATAGTCATTTAGCCGAAAATTAAAAATATTCTTTAATAATAAATAAATTATATTATTTTATTTACTAAAACACAAAACTAAAAACAAAACAAATATGAAATATTCAATTCAAATCAACGAATATTTCTAAGATCCGTTGGGTTTAAACTGAGATTATGAGCAATGCCACGAAGGAAATCGTCGGGAGTTTTGTTGGGGAAATCCAGGGCAAGTCGTTTGAGCCTGTCCGCCAGTTTGACGTACGCTTTCTTAGGAGGATTGGGCTCGTGGCTGCAATATACTGAGCAAGGCTGAATTCAATATTACCTTGCTCACGTTTGAGTCCATCGATGAATTTCCAAATTGTGGGGGGATTGGCTCCGAGAAGACGACTGAATTTATTATTCCACCCTTCAATGGAATTATTTGTTTTAGGAAGATCCCCGAGGCAGGCATCGTGACAGTTCCAGATCGAAATCCCGAAATTTACGGGTTTTCGCACTGGATTGTTCCTACTTCGAATCGCACCAATCCAAGTGTTTTCAAAGTAATCAAGTAATGGTTTCAATACTTCTTCATTTTCCAAAAAGAACTCAGTTTGCATCAAGTTTTCGAACATAAGCTCCACATTCTCTTCCGGAGCAAAGGCCAGAGCCGCTAATTTTCTTATATTTAGGGAAAACAATGGCTCAGCCAAATTTTCGTAACGAATTCTAATTGGATGGTTAGCCTGTATTACACGCCAAATACATTGATTAAAGTGGAAAAAACATCCATGGTGAGCGATACCAGGAAAACACTTTGATACGCTTTCTTCTGCGCAATTTCGAAGTCGGTCATAACACTTACGGGTTTTAACTCGGGTTTCAAGTTTAGCATAGCTTCTAAAACTCGAATGTAAGTGTCCTCTCTTATTCGGAAGAAGAGCAAACACAGACGGAATGACCACTTTGTACTTAATGGAATGGATCGTGTACAGTTGAAAGAACAGTGATGGAGCCGACTTGAACGTCCCATCGGCGAACCAATGATCGCAATCAGCCAATAACTGTAAATTTTCTGCGGTACTAAATATAAGGATCCTATTCTCACTGGGTCCGCTATCATAAAGGAGGAAAGGTTCTCCTTTACCAGTTTTTCGGTAATCTCCTTCAATCGCTAAATCGGTCAGGCTGGTAGGAGATGTTGGAACAGCAGGTCCATTTGTATTGCGAGTTCTGCGAATGATCTGTTTCAACAATGTGGTGGAAGGAAGATGGGGCCACTGCTATATCAAGATTAAGAGTAGCATCTGCCAGAATCTGTTGAGGGTTTTCCTTGGAAGTTTTCGCCACTTGTTTGATATCGGCAAGCACAGTTTTGCTGCGACTTCACCACTCTCCACCGTATGACCAATATGGGTGCCACTAAGTCCAACAAGTTCATCGCCTTCAGTGATTGCTCTTGCTTTGCACTTTGAAGTGTTGTATTTGATGCATTTCCAATAAACTTTTGCACCACCTTGTTTATCGCGAGTAAACAGAAATCCATTATGCAAAAGCTGCTTAACTCCACGACTACTTTCAACATATTCCAAAGGCATATTTGATGTAATTACGATTTAATTTTAATTTCAAATTTTCGAAAAGTAATATTCTTCCTTCTGTTCTATTATGTATTGTTCTATTCTATTCTATATCTCCTATATTATTCTTCTATTATCTTATTTTCTGTATTATAATACTTGGTATATTACTTGGTATATAATATTTATATTGGTACCTATATAATAATATTTGGTATATTATTTTAAGTTGGTAGTTTAGAGCAAATAATATATAAGAACTTATGCTTTTTCCTTTATAAATAGATGGCGTTACTATTTGTTTATTTGCAGATGGCGCTATTAATTTGGGGTAAATTAACAAATAAATTCACAATATTTAAAAATAGTAACCGCAAATTAGTAACGCCATCTGCAAATGGGGAGAAAATTAGTAATGACATCCATTTTGTAATATATTCTTATTACGGATTGAGGGGGAGTCTAAAAGTAGGATAAAATGTCTTCCGTAATATATGAACGGCCCCTAAGTACATGAGATATTGGTATAAATGATTGCCGCTAAATAACTGTCGGCCAAATGACTATCGGCCAAAAACTTGTCGGCCAAATAATCTGTCGGCCAAAAACTAGTCGGCCAAATAATCTGTCGGCCAAATGATGTGTCGGCCAAATGATGTGTCGGCCAAAACTGTCAAATGATTGTCGGCCAAAAAATTGCCAAATGACTGGATACCTGTTATTTTATGTGTATGTTATCAACAATAATAATAATATAATAATAATCTTTATTAACGGAATGATTCCTTTTTACAAAACACATAAAAATAAATAAATTTAAATCGATTACCTATTTAGAGCAAGCCTAAGAGATGATTTCATCTTAGTTGAGGAATTTGCGAAAAAATCAGCTTCGGTCCTGTTCGCAAAGCTCTGCAACCTTGTAATAGGCGAGTTCATCGCATAGCTTGTTCTATGGTAATTAGTTCGAAAACATTTCTTCTTGTATATAACTGGTACGATGGAATCAATTAGAGCAAGGATAATTTCAGTAAATTTGTGTACACAATCGTCAATGGATGTAAGATTTACCAGAAAATTCCAGTCGATTCGGCCGAGGTGATCGTTAATAACATTGTACGGAGCATTCTTAAAATCCAAATATCGAATGAGCCCTTCCTTTCTAAGAGCATCAATACCAATGTCAGAAAAAGTAACAAGCAATGATGGATGATGAACATCTGCAGGAGTGCTCAAAGGCAGTTTCTTTAACCACCATGTGGGCATCATTGTAAAAAATGAGATCGAGAGTTACGTGATAAGAATTCCTAATACAATTGAACTGCGAAAAAGAGTTAGCAGACGGTTCATCACATACCATTACCTCAATATGAGAGGACGCGTTAATTGCCGATAATTCTGAACTAAAATCCTGTGGCTGCCATGACAATCTAGGCAAATTATAATCACCAATGATACATATTCTGTGATTCGGAAATTTTTGTACAAAACAGCTAACTTGGTTGAGATGACTGGCATACACTTGTTCAGCAGAATGTGGGGGAATGTAAGTGGCACAAATCAACATTTCCTTATTGCACACATTTATCGAAACCCATAACTCTTCACGATATTGGATTGAGATCGGAAGTTCATTTGATGGCAGATTTCAAAACCGCAACCAGAATGCCACCACCAACAATTTATGGCTAGTATCGCTCAATCTATCCTTACGATAGACAGTATACCTATCGTCAATGAACTCGTTATTATTTATATTCGAATTTAACCAAGTCTCTGCAAGTACAATGATAGGAAAGTTCTCATTCAAGATGCTTACGTATAACTTATTGAGCTTCGTACGTAATCCACGGACATTCTGATAATAAATGGTTAGTTCGGTGGAGACATCCCTGGGGCTTCCTGAAAATTCGCCCGGTTTACAACTGACTTTGGCTTTTCAAAAAACCTCCTAACTAAAGCACCATTAGGCCAAAAATTAGGTTGCATTAGTTTGGGCAAATACAATGAGTTGGTGGTAATTTTAAACGATCTGTAATTGTCGGGATACTTCGAATTTAAAATTTCAACTTTTAGGTTCGGCTGAATGTTGTCGATTAAATCTGTAACTAAATTGGTATTAATGTAATCCAGGATTTTTTCGCTACTTGCGTGTGGGTTAATTCTGGACAAAAATAAAGTAGAGTTGCGAACCCTCCGAGTAACAACTGTAAAGCCATCATTCGTATTTGTTTGTTCACAATTGCCAATCACTAATTGATCACGTCTTCGACTTCTTCTATTATCGGTTGTGGGGTTAGAGGTTGAATTGGATTTGCCACTATTATTGTTCAAAGCAACATTACTTTGCGTGTTTACGCATATGGAACCGGAACCATTATTAACCTCATTTACTGAAGTGACAGATAGTGGTAGAATTTCTAGCGGTGCGTTCATAGTCGTTGCTGTTGTATTCTGTTCACAAGCGTGCGGAAAACTGGGCAATTGTAGCATCACCGCGTTAACTTTTTCAATCAACAGAGAATTACAGAGAGATTTCTCGCTGACTAATTCTTTCAAAGTAACAATTTGCTGTTTTAAACTGTCAATTAAATCACTTGGAAAATTCACTGCACGCCAGTTAGAAAACAATGTTATTTTTTTATTATCGGGTAGATTACCATTAGCCATCAAGTCTATTAGTTCATCTTTTTTCAATTTAGTTGTTAACTTTAGGTTTTTCTGCGAAGACATTGTGAATAATGTTGATTAATTCGAATAACAAATATATAACAAATAAATAACAAATGCAATTTCAAATTATCGTGAACACTTTTAAACAAAACATAACCTCACTTTCACAACATGTGACGACACTGACCCAACTGACTCGTCTGAACAAGTCAAATTTAATTCATATATTCTTTATAATATGAAAACTAAAATTATGTCGTGTTACGAAAATTTAACATTTTCAAACGAGTCCCAAATTAAATACAACAGGTTGATGCGGAGATTCTTGCGCATCTTCTGGAAGAGATTCTTTCGAGCAAATTTATTGCAAAACGGCAAGGATTTTGCACGATTTTAAGAAATCACTGCTTCTTTTTCTTTCCTTCCTCATACTCTGATTTAGAGACGCCGAAGATGTAAAGGGTCTACCAATCAGGGTTTGTTTTAAATTTTAAAAGAAACACATATTTTGTATGAAAATTTTCTAATTCTCTACTGAAATATGTTGTAGGGCTTGAACATTTATGAATGGAAAACAATATCCGGTAAATGTCCTCCACGACTACGTTTGCAGACGTCGATTCTTTTAACAAAATTTTCGAATACATTTTGCATAATTGCGAACTTATTTCTCGGATGACGGCTTCGATATTTGTTTTAGTTCTGAAATTGTTTGTGGATTATTCGCGTAAACATTATCTTTCACATAGCCCCACAAAAGAAGTCCAATGGCGTTAAATCACAGGATCTTGCTGGCCAGTTGACGTCACCTTTTCGCGAAATTAAACGCCCGTTAAATTTAGTTTTCAATAGTTGGATTGTTTCTCGCGCTGTATGGCACGTAGCTCCATCCTGTTGAAACCACAAGTCTTCCACACCCATATCATCCAAAATAGGCCATAAAAATTGGTTACCATATCCCTATAGCGAACTCCATTGACAGTAACGAAAGCACCAGCCTCATTTTCGAAAAAATAGGGACCAATGATGCCCCTACCCATAAACCACACCATACAGTGACACGAGATGGATGTAGTGGTTGTTCAACAACTGCTTTTGGATTTTCAGAAGCCCAAATTCGACAATTTTGCTTGTTAACATACCCGTTTAAGTGAAAATGTGCTTCGTCCGAAAAGATGATTTTTTCTGAAAAACAAGCACCACGTTCAATGATCCAATCAGCAAATCTAAGACGTTGAGAATGATCTGCTGGCTTTAATTCTTGTACCAGTTGTATCTTATAAGGCTTTAGAGCTAAATCCTTCCGTAAAATTCGCCATGTGGTCATTGTGGACAGGCCTAATTGTTGAGAACGTCGTGAAACCGATAAATTTGGGTCCTCTGTGACACTTTCACGTACTGCAGCAATATTTTCGATTGAACGACATGGACGAGCACATATTTTTGTGCTTACGTTTACTACTGAACCGGTGGACTCAAATTTTCGCACTAAATTCGCAATTGTAGTCTCAGATGGACGATCGTTACAAATAAAAATATCGCGAATTTTGCGAAATGTAGTCTTCACGGATCGACCATTTTCATAATGGATTTGAATTATCTTAACACGATTTTCGAGCGAAATCAAAGGCATTATATTAAATGTTGACCTTTTATTATACATATGATAAAAAACTGAATAACAGAACTGCCTACTTGACCTATTTCAACCAAATTTAAAAACAAACCCTGATTGGTAGACCCTTTATTATTTTAGTTAGTATCATTTTGTTGTACCGTTTGCCAAGTATTTATTAGGCAACACCGTAAAATAAGTATCAGCTGTTGTTTATGTATATTATGTTATTTTTATGTCGTATTTACTTTTATTTTATGTGTATGTTATCAACAAGTCAAATTTAATTCATATATTCCTTATAATATGAAAAACTAAAACTATGTCGGTAAGTTATTACGTAAAAATTATTATAAATGCAGTAATTTAGGCAAAATTTATGTACTCATGTTGCAATGTAATAATAATGCGATTGTTTTACTTTAGATTGAAAAGGCAAAGGGCGTCAAATTGGGATAATCAGGAGAAAAAATATTCATAGAGGCTGTAAAGTCACATCTAACGGTGATCGAAGATAAAATGAAAATACTAGTTGTATTCGTAAGTTGTACTATTTTAATTATTACCCATTTCAAATCTTATCGGACAACCTTTTTATATAGGAAAACTAGATGAAAGGTGAATTTACGGGTATACGAGGTGCAGATGTAAATAAAAGTAAAATCGAATAAGCGATGAGACACAATTGGACAAAGTACATACATATATTAAAAAAAGAAAATATAAGAATAGTTGTTATACGATATATAACATTTAAACAGAAAGAAACCTTTACGATTTAAAAATTAAATATAAAATTTATTTATACAATAAGAGAAAATTAGCACAATAAAATATTTTATAAACTTTTTGTTGTTGTAATCTTAATACAATAGTAAAATTATCCAAATATTGAACTATACATCTTTGTCGAAATATTTTATCACTTATAGTTGATGGCATCAAAATTTATTTATATATTGAAATATTAGTAATACGGGTTTGAAAGCATATTCATTAACACCTGATAACATTCTATTAACTTAATTATTTACAAATTTGAATTTTTAATAAACTTCCATTCCAATTTACGATAAGACGGTATCATACAAACGAATACTAATTAAATCTAAAACATTCTTAATTCTACAATTAAAAGGTAACGATAACATTAGCTGACTCAACATTAGCAAAGACCTCAAGAGTTTTTTTGTTAAAACACAAAATTAATAAAAGCAAAAATAAATTATTTATAAATAATATGCTGCATTATAATAAATTTATGGTTTCTAGTTGTGGCACTGATAAAAGTCATTTCAACGCTGGTTCGATAACTCACTAACTGCACTGATTGGCCCAATCCACATTATTCCAGTTCTGGTTAAAATTTAAAGTTTGAAACCCAAACAATGAATGCTTGGGTTTCAATAAATTTACTTTTGCTGAATTTTGCAGATAACGGCAATTTTGTGCTTTTTGGAATTCGGCGGTTTGCCATAACATCCTCGTTTCTCTTCTACTGATGTTTACCAACTGTAAACTGCTACACTCAGTTACACAGATTCATTTAATGAACATTTTCTGATACAATGGTTTCTAGCTGGTATGGGTATCTAAATGCCTAATTAACTTTACTTTTTGTGAAAATTTATACCCACAAATTTTACAAACAAACGCTTTCTCACCGGTGTGAGTGCTTAAATGTTTTTAAATTGTCTTTTCGTGAACATTTCAACTCACAAATTTCACAAACAAACGGTTTCTCACCAGTATGGGTTTTAAATGCCGTGTGAAACGTGATTTTTCTAAAGTTCTGTACTCGCATATTTCACAAACAAACGGTTTCTCAGTGCTGTGAGTTCTTAAATGTGCCTTTAAACCTGCTTTTTGTGAAGACTTGTGACCACAAATTTCACAAACAAGTGACTTCTCACTGTGGTGGGTTATTAAATGTAGTTTTAAACTTGTTTTTCGTGAACATTTATACTCACAAATATAACAAACAAACGGTTTCTCACCGGTGTGAGTTTTTAAATGTGCTTTTAAATATGTTTTTCGTGAAAATTTGTACTCACAAATTTCACAAACAAAAGGTTTTCACCTGTGTGAGTGCTTAAATGCCGTTTTAAAATATCTTTTTGTGAATATTTCAAATCACAAATTTTACAAACAAACGGTTTTTCACCGGTATGAGTTCTTAAATGTTTTTTTAAATAAGATTTACATGATGATTTGTACTCACAAATTTCACAAACAAAAGGTTTCTCACCTGTGTGAGTTCTTAAATGTATTTTTAAACTGGCTTTTCGTGAATATGTTAACTCACAAATTTCACAAACGAACGGTTTCTCACCAGTATGGGTTCTTAAATGTTGTGTAAAATGTGATTTATGTGATGATTTGTATCCACAAATATCACAAACAAACGGTTTCTCAAGGGTGTGAATTCTTAAATGTACTTTTAAATCACATTTACCGATAGCGACATACCCACAAACTGCACATTCAAATTTGTTTGAGCCATTGAAAGTCTTTGGTTGTTTCATCGGTGGTAATTCTTCTTCTTTAATGTCAATCGAATGATGCAAATCTTCTACATTAAATTTCTCGTCTTCAAGCTCTTCTGGTTTTATTTGGTAATCGCTGCTTGAATTAAATGCAGTGTTCGAATCTTGCGCCATAATTTGTAACTCTTCCGGAGGGATAACTTGAGTCATATCTGTAAGACATCGTAATAGAAGAAATTAATGGTGCATTATTATAATTACTCACCTCGGGTAGCAGATTCCCACGTGGAAGACCGATATTTGTAAATTCTAAAATTTAATAGGCGCCAATTACGAAAAGTTCTTTAATATAACCGACTTGAATGAACCTGGGTGAAGGAAACAGTAATGCAGCACTACAATACAACTATTCCAAAATGGTTACAATCGCCCATTTTGTTTTTTTAGTAATATAAAATAGTGGTGGCGCTATCTTCCGGCTAGTTTATTGTCATTAATTTGATAGCTTATTATTGACGGATAATCAAATCAAAATTAACAAAATTATTTGTTGTATGTATTGTATACGTCGCATTAGTGCAGCGTCAGCTATTGTGACACTGGATCCAAACAATTGCATTTTAACATGGTAAATTTCCTTATTTTGAGAATTTTTCGGTTAATTGAATATTTAAGGAAATATTTTCTACGATAAGGTACCTGTATGCATTAGAAATATTACACATTCGTTTAAGCATGATTTATAAGCGATGACGTTAGTAATTCGCTTCTGAAAAAATGAGGTTATGACACCTATTACTTGAATTTTTATTTTTTGCTGTATTTTTGTATTCCTTTGTGCATTAAACGACTTAAAAGTAACGTTCGAAAGTAGAACGAAGCCGGATTGAGATCGTGAATGAAGTTTTGATAAAATTACCCAATTTGTTATAATCGAAGTAACATTTCCCGTGTAGATAACTACAAACGTCTTCGTGTAAGTAATTATTTATGTAGCGCTTTATTTTTAGATCTCAATGTGATTACGATGGACCCCATACTCTGAACATTATTATTAACAAAATAACGTACATAATTAACAAAAGAGAACAATGCAAATTCTGTACATTTCCTAAAGATGAAAAGATGGAGTCGAAGGTGGAAAACCTAAGGAAAGAACTGTTGAGTTAGGGTATACTTTCATATACTTTTTGTGGTTAGTTTACATCATAAATACCTGTTTTAGATTAAACCAGAAACCTGGCGTGAAGTACGAGTTTGTAGTTGCAGTTTTAAAGACGCAATAAGGAAAAGTGGATTAGCAATATTTTAACATAACACAGCGACAAGGTTTATTATTTCTTCACGTTTATTGATAAAAAGGAAAGCAAAGTGAAGAAAAATTTGACCAAGCAAAACTATGTAAAGGCAACACGGCTTCGCTTCGTTACCGAAGTAAGTTACTTACAAAATTGCAAACTGAAGGCAGTGTTTTATATAATATTTACTATTTCAGTTGTCCACGACAAGATTTATATGTAACATGTTTCTTTTATGGCCAAGGTTGAAATTTACTTACCGGCAATTCAAGTAAACAAATTCACAATTCACAAAATAAGGAAATTTCCCATGTTAAAATGCCATTGTTTGGAACCAAAACCTGACCTGTCACAATAGCTGACGCTGCACTAATGCGACGTATAAAATTAACAAAATTATGTGTTGTATGTATTGTATGTGAAGTGGCACGTTAAATGAGTATAAAAGCAGATTTTATTAAATTCGCTTGGAGGACAGAATTTTGAAAACGACTCCTTGCTGATTTTTGCTAGGAAGTGTGGAGTTTCACCCACTAAACTCACCTAGCGTTCCTCACAAGGCTCACAGACTTCGCTTTTCAGCATTCCTTTGGGTTTTGGTGTACTTCTTCCACGTACTCATTTCGCGGGTATGCGTCCTGTATTAGCGTCCTTTTTATTCTTTAATGTCTGCTCTCATCTGATGCAGATAAAATGGCTTGTTTTACATCATCCAAACTGGTAAGGATCCACCCTCTCACCAAAGCGGTGCAGTTATGCATTAAAGCCGGAGTGTTCGAAGAGGGCCTTTCTTATGTCTCCTCTCAGACCAGACCTCGGGAATCAATCAGCGCATCCAACTGCCTGACCTTGAGCCTCTCCATCTGAGGTGCCACATCTGTTTGGTTTCTCCCGGCTGACATGGTTCGTCTCGATACTTTCGTGATCTCTCAATGCCTCAATGTCCATTAGGAGGAGGGAGGCCAGCACCAGAGACGAGTCCAGGGATGTGGTGATGACGCGAAGCGCCATGCGTCTCTCGTGAGGAGATTCTCCTGTTACGCTGCGTATCGCGCGGGGTCAATGGCGTTGTACCATATCGGCGTCGCGTAGAGCATGATCAAAGTTGTTCCGGAACTCAGCGTCCTCTTCTTGATTGTCTTCGAGCCTCCTAAGCTACGCATGAGACGGGCAATGGTTGTTGTTTCCTCTAGTACTTTCGCTGCAACTTACTTTACGTGCTAGGTGAATCAAAAGTGTTTATCTATCTTCACCCCAAGAACTGTGACCTCCTAGAGAGCTGCAGCTGAACTCCATTTAGCTGAAGGCGAACGCCCTTTCCGCACACGGCGACGCCTTTGAACTTTTCCGACACCAATGTAAGTACTTTGGTCTTCGTCCACTTTGCAATAGTGTTGATCGCCGTGTTTGCTTATTCTTCCAATTGATCCTCCTCTCGCCTCTACCACCAGCGTGATGTCGTTGGAGAACCCTATCGACGTGACTCCGGGCGGCTCGTCCACGCACAGTACGCCGTCGTACATGACGCTCCACAGGGTTGGGCTAACAACTGATCCCTGTGGAACCCCGTTGGCAAACTTCATCCGGTGGTCGTCGTCTCCGATGATGAGGAACCTTTCCTTCAGATATCCGACTAAGATGTTGTAGATGTCGGAAAAAGTGTGGCGGTCCCTCAGGGCCTCGAAAATGTGTTGCTACCGTGCGCAGTTGAACGCTTGCGCACGTCTAAGGTGACGGACGACCAGAGCGTACCTCCTCGTTTTCCATGTACCGCTGCGGGCTTCTCTCACTACCATAACCATAATATAGGAAAAGCGTAAACGATGCCAACCTAACCTTTCCTGTCAATTTACCAAACAACAACCAGTGGGGACGTATCCAAATCTACCCAGGCCGTGTTCGACTTGGACGCTTACAACGCTGTTGGTACGAACTGCCGCAAGCTCTAACGCTTTAAGCGTTCGACTTGGAAATGCTTACACCGCCGTATAAACGCAAACGTAACCGCCATTTTCTCACACTCACAACGCTTATTTCATTTAGGTAGAGCAGCGTAAGCGCGGCGCTGTAGTGGTAAAAATTGTAATTATTTTTGAATTTATTTAAAAGCTGAAGTTAACCTAAATATTTTAGGTTTACTTTTTAACTTCAATATTTAAATTTAAACACAAAATTACTTACCCTATATTAATTATTATGTCAATAATTTATTGCCCTTGTTTTACCCGCTAAATTTTTTATAAAAAAGATGAGTGACAAGATTGTAAATGAAATTAATTGACCCAAAATAAAGTTTTGTGTGAAACAATTGTTATTAATTTGTGAAAAAATACCTAAAAATGTAATTGCATTTAAAAAAAATTATTATTTCAGATTGTTTGAATATTTTATAGGTTAAGCAACTGTCACTTTTAAATTGCAGCGCTGATGATGCTAACATATCGTTCAATTTGGAACGTCAGCGTGAGCGTTATAAGCGCCCATTTTCCAAGTCGAACGGCAAAATTTGCTTGGTAAAGCGTTTGCGGCCGTTGGTACCAACAGCGCGTATGCGTTCAAGTCAAATGCAGCCATTTATCAGTTTATTCGGTCGGTTGGTAAGGCAGAAATTGTCAAAAATGCAGCGGAGTACTGGATTGGTGGTGACATAAGCATAACTAAGGGAACAAGTGGTGTAGTTTCCGCAAAACACACCAATGGAAAAATATTTTACACAACTGTAGGTGATACAAATTAAATACTTCCGGCTTAAAAATAGTACCAATCTAAAAATATTACCAACGTAAAAAAAACCATCAATATCCCCATCACGTATACAATTAATCGTCAGAGCACGCCAGCACTTTGAAACGTTAGCATTGCCTTTTCATCGCATCCCATCGCACAAAAATTTAACAATTTTGACAAATTTTATCGATTTTTTTAAATTTTTAAAAATATTATTATTTTTAAAAATTTGACGAATTTTATAGATATTTTCATATTTTTAACGAACTTGACAGATTTTTTTCAAATCTTAAAAAATTTGGCCAAATTTATCGACTTTTTTCAAATTTTTGTTTTGCTTTCTTCAAGATCTTCCTATTTCATGTTTTGTTGCTTATATTTTTTATATTTTAACTTAAATTAAAAAAATCCATCTTTACTAAAAATACCAGCTCACCTACTTACTTTAAGTACCGGTACTTAAAAATAGTACCAACTTAAAAAACTTTAATATCCCCACCAGGTATACAATTAATCGTCAGAGAACGCTAGCACTTCGAACCGAACGTTACGTTTGCTGTTCATCGTATCCTATCGCTCCACAATTTAGCAATTTTTGACAAATTTTATCGATTTTTTTTAAATTTTTTAAAAAATTTTATCGATATTTTCTTAAATTACTGACAGATTTTGTTGACTTTTTTCAAATTTTTGACCTATTTTAGTGATATTTTTCAAATTTTACGATTTTTACCTTTTTTTTATTCTTCAGGCAATTTGTTGCTTTTTTCTAATTCTTTTAAAATCTTAAAATGTCTCATACCAACTCAAGTTGGAACGTATCTAGAGCATCGTTGAATGCGACACGCATTCGTGTGGCACCTCTGCCTTCAGCAGTTCAGTGCTCCAACTCTTCTTACCCTTCCACATCTCTCAGCACTTCTAATCCTTCGGTCATTCCGCCTTCGTGCACTAAAATCAAAACTCCCATTAAGCAATGGACTGTTCCCAGAACATCCATGAATGGAACACGGATTCGAGTAGTACCTCTACCTTCAACTCAGGTGCCGGCTTCCGATCTTGTTGCCAACCACTCAACTGCAAACCTCTTCGACTTCTTCGGACATGACGTCTTCGTGCACACGAAACGAAATGCCCACTAAGCAATGGACTGTTGCCAGAACGTCCATGACTGGGTCAGAGATTCGAGTAGTACCTTTACCTTCAACGGCACCGGCCTCCGCATCTTCACTGCCTACCACTCAACTCCAAACCTCTTCCGCTTCTTCGGACATGACGTTTTCGTGCCCACGAAACGAAATTCTACTAAGCAATGGACTGTTCCCAGATCGGCCATGAATGGGTCGCGAATTCGAGTAGTACCTCTACCTTCAACGGTACCGGCTTCCGCATCCTCGCGGCCAACCACTCAACTTCATACCTCTTCCGATTCTTCGGACATGATGTCTTCATGCACACGAAACGAAATGTCTTCTAAGCAATGGACAGTTCCCAGAACGTCCATGACGGAAACACGGATTCGAGTAGTACCTCTGCCTTCAACGGTATCGGTCTCCGCATCTTCGTACCCAACCGCTGAACTCCAAACCTCTACCGCTTCTTCGAGCACGATGTCTTCGTGTACACAAAACGAAAAGCCCATAAAGCAATGGACCGTGCCGAGATCGGTTTTGAATGGAACACACGTTCGGGTAGTAGCTCTACCTTCAACGGTATCGGATGTTCCTGCAGTAATACCAATGGAAACTGCCGAAGCATCGGATTTATCCGACGGACCCGTACTTCCAAAGGTTACTAACATGACGTAACAGCAAATTTCAAATGCAAATTAAATCTAAAAGATATCAATTTACGTTTGGAGGGTTTAAAAACTTACGATAGAAGCCACTTTAATCGAATCATTTACAAGTTAAGAGAACCTAAGGCCACCATCCAAATTTTCCCTAACGGTAAAATTGTTTGTACGGGAGGTAAAACCGAAGAGTCGAGTAAAAGAGCTGTTTACATAATGGCAAAGCGATTGAAAAAGCTTGGCTACTCGATTCGCTTTTCACAGTTTAAAGTGCAAACTATAGCCGCAGCTTGCAACATCAGATTTAGGTTATGTTTGGAATCTCTGTTTACGGAACTCGAAGGTCCAGGCTGCGAATATACATCGGAGATATGCTCCGCTTTGATATATCGCATGAATATTTATAACATTACTTTTATGATATATCACACCGGAAAATTATGGATGACCGGTGCCAAAAATGAAGACGATATAATAGAGGCATTTCACCTGCTTTATCCGTATCTTCTCAAACACAAGAAGAATTGAATTATAAAACAGATGAATTAGTTCTATAGAAAGTTACCGGTAATGTTCAGTCAGGAATTAGTGCCTTGAGAGCACGTAAAACCGTCGGTCCCCTGGATTGATCAATTGCCAAAATCAGGGTCACCGGCACAGTTGAGATCAGCTTCCTGCAGCTACCTCAGATGTTGAACAAACAAGCTTAAAGAACTAATTCCTGTAGTATCGGTACATTCCCAGTATGGGTTTTGGGGCTATTAAGCCTCTAGTGCTATTAATAAATATTCTAGTTGGTAAGAACGAATTTTTTGAGTGTACCGCTAGAAAAAATAATAGGTCGCAGACCTAAAGTAAGAAGAAAAGATAAGAAGTATGAACATCATATTACTTCCATCTTTTTTTCCTACGAGTTGTGTGCATAACATCTGTACATGACTCCTCCTCGACGGTATCATCACCTTGACGTGGTGGGGAGGCTTGCGTGTCTTGATTGTCTTTCGTCCACTTTGACGAAGAACAGAGACCAGACTAAGAATGATACCAATTTCATATAAAATTTATGCCATCAGACTCCAGTAATATTGTCCAAATCACTGACCATACATCGAAATTATACGGCACTTACGTCATCGCCCGTAAACACAGCCATTGGTTATTAGCCAAAAGCAAGTACCGTTGTTGCGGTTCCGTCAGTATCGGAGCTGTCGAAAGCACTTTCTGAAAGTAATTCGATTATCAATTACCAAGTACCAATTACCAAGAAAGTACTTGAATCACCAAATATTAAATTTTCTTAAAAGTATTTGACATATCAATTACTTTTACATTTCACTAAGAAAAAATATCAATCAAAATCAAAAATTCCTCATTTTTACCCGTAGGAATTACGTATGCCCCGCTTCAGAAAGATTAACTTTAACAATTGTTAGCAGGTAACCTCTTGTTAAATTTTGAATGGGTTGCAAAAACTACCTGAAATCTATGATTAGTTGACCTCTGATTATGTGCCAATTCGTTATGTTGGTACCGCAAAACGTTAATTTTATAGTACGAAATTGACATTTACAAACGTCAGTTACAAACAATAATAAAATTATTGAGGTTATGTATTTCGTATCTTTTGAATTTCACATTTTATATAGTGAAGTATATTAAATTACAGAGAATTAGATGGCTTGGCCATGTGACGAGAAGAGCGAAAGAAAGCGTGCTGAGAAGGATAACAGAATGGTTACCCAGCGAATCGAGAAGCAGAGGAAGAACGAGAGCAAAATGGATGAATGAAGTGCTGAATGATCTCGAAAGAATGGGAGTTACGAACTGGAAGAATAAATGTAGGAACAGAGAGCTATGGAGAACAATAGTAGGAGAGGCAGAAAACGTCTGATGCCAGCAGTAACCATTGCTGAAGCTCACAAATAATTTTTTGTTTTATTGTTCATTTACCCTTATAATTAAAAAAAAAATTGAATCAAATATTATAATATTATTGTTTAATTAAGAAAAAAGTAGACATTAAGTAGGTATAAGTTGTAAATATTTGTGATTGATTTTATTTTTTATTAAGCTAAAAATTATATACATAAGTTTTTCAACTATTAAAATTATTCTTAAATAAGTTATTGTTTATAATATTATTTTGTGATATCTGTACAATTTTCTTTCAATGATAAATTCTTTGTGAAATTTGGTGCTGCTGATTACTTGTTATCCGAATGCGATATAAAAATTCCTATTTTTCGACATTTGCTTTGAAGTTTTAAACATAAAAAAAACAATACAGTAAAAGCTCCTTATTCGCGGGGTACGCGTTTCAAAATTATGCCGCGAATAAGGAAACCGTAAATATGAAATGGTGATAGGTGTGGAAATGCAAGGGTTGGGTTCCAAGGTAGGAAAAAATAAAATAGATAAATATAAAATCAGTTTAATCACATACCTATCAGTATTATTATTAATTATTATTGTTTGAATTATTTGGTTTAAAATATTTAGTAATTTTTTCATGCTTTGCCGCCTTAACATTTCAATTTTCCTTTTAAAAGCAAGGCTTCTTTCCAAAAACGGGTCAATTTTAATGAAGTGATCACAGTTCATTTCATTCGTAAAACTGCGGTCAGGTTTTTTAAGGTGATTGTCATCGTATCATTGTCAGTTGTTGAAGCTTCCTCTTCAATGGTTTATTAAATGACTAATGCCCGGTTTCACAGTCCGCTTTAACAATTGTTAGCTAACAATTGTTAACGGATAACCTCTTGTTAAATTTTGAATGGGTTGCAGAAACTACCTGAAAACTATTGTTAGTTAACCTCTGATTATGTGCGGATTTATTATGTTGGTACTAGAAGACGCCAACTTTATAGTACAAAATTGACTATTAACCGTAAATAAACAGTGTAGTTTTGTGTTGACAGTTGAACAAACCATAATAGTGAGGTTAAATAATTTATTTAAATTTATATAAATTTGTTATTTCTTGTACGATTGGTGATTTCAAATCTTTAATATGGCCGAAAAATCAAAAAGAACAAAAAATTTCACAGAATTAGAAAAACAAGAGCTGTTGGGTCTTGTAGAAACGTAAGTATTAACTATGTAGTATTATTATAACTGAATGACAATTCTTCTAGAAAATGTAGCCGTAAAGGATGACAGTTCTTCTAGAGGATGTACCCGTCAATAATAATGGTCCATTTAGTGAATGTACCTATTTCTTCTATTTTCGAAAAGATTTTTTCTACCACCAAACAACGGTTTGGAGGAAGCCTTTAAGTTTCGTACAAATGCTATTTTAGTCTAATTTTAAATTTCTGATTAAAACGATTTAATTTTAGATATGGTCACATAATTTAATAAAAGAACTGATGGAGTTACCATAATCGAAAAAGAGAGCATGGAAGCTATCGCAGCCGATTTTAATTCAAGAGCTTTAACGGCAGAAAGAAGTGGTGAGCAGTTAAAAATGCTCTACCATAATTTAAAGAGGGCTGCAAATAAAGAACATGCAGATAATCGTGTATGAATTCTTGTAAATTTTAAATACAAATTTGTGATTGTTTAAATGATTTGTTTTAGAAAGAAGCTTATTTAAAAGCAAAACGACTCAGAGCTGAGGACAATGTAAATATAATATAGTTGTGCGTTTATGAATTATCATTAAAATAATATTTCTTGTTAACAGAGAGAACAGAAGAAAACTGGAGGAGGAGTTATACTCCCAACTGACGCCGCAAGGAAAGAATTCTTGCATCGGTGGCTCCTGTACAGGCTCCCTCAACACATAATACGAATGACGATTATTTTGTAGAAGGTTTATTACAGTAATTATTTGTAAATCGTGATTCACAATACCATGTATTTTAGGAGCGTAGTTCACACCAAGGTGTATTAGAAGTCAACTAGTTTTGCTCTGCTAAACCCGTATTAAAAATGCTCGCACGTGAAAAAATTAACTCATAAACGTCATATTATTTGATCAAGTTGCAATCTGCACATTAGAATTAAGAATCGACCTAATTTTTAAAAACCGGTTTAATTTGTTTAAGTATTGTAGTAAATAAAAAGGTTTTAAAATATAGTTTATTAACATTTAATAAATTAACATTATTTTTATAACGATTGGCACATCGTGCACTTGTCTTCTCGTGGGTTTTGAGGAAGTAGTGGAGCTGTTCGTGTAAATTACATGTCATACTCTCTTCATCAGCAGCTATTGCAATGTTTGTGGTCCTTTAATAGAGTTTCTAGTTTTTTCGCAAGCCAGTGTGAAGACAAAAAATCAGCACCTCTCGAAGTATTTTTGTCAAATTGCCCGTGACTATTTTATACGTAATTTAATGCAACCCAAACTCAATCATTGGAATGTATTTAAATTACGGCGAATTAAAAATTTGATTCTGATTGGCACTCAAGGAACGTAAGTGAATCGACACTGCCTGAATATTAATGAAATAGCCTTCCTATACGAAAATTTCTGATGAAGAATAGTGGAAAATCACTTGCTTATGCTATAAAAATTTTTTGACACTGGCAATTTCGTCAGGTTGAGGCATAAATATATAATTTGGTTTTAAACTTGCAATTCTTTCAAAAACTTATTTGATAACTCTGCATGTAGTGCTCCTACTGACATTAACATGATCCCTAAAAGTTGCTGGAATGATCCTGTTGCATAAAATCTCAATGTAAGTAATAGCTGCAGCATACCGGACAAGGATTTGTTTCGAGAAGTTGTCGGCTCCATATTTCCTAGCCTTTTCTTTAGCTCGATCACATTTTCCTTGAAGAATCTTGTTTATTTGTAAAATACAATAAATTACAAAATTATTAAGTTTATAACAAATAAAAAATTACTAACCGATAACGTAGTTTAAACTCTCTATCGCCGTATAATGTGAACGGATCTCTTCTATTAGGAATTATTCTGGGACTCGAAATTCTTCCTCATCTTCCTCATCTGAAGATGATATATCGGATATCGATATATCGGATATCGATATATCGCTATCAGATAAGTCAGACATAATACAAAATACAAATACCGTTTAGCACAGAGTACAAAAACGCGTAAGACAAAATATTTTTAGGTTACAAATCGTTTGTTATGTCACTTTAATCACTGGTTTTCGAGTGGTTAAATATTTTAAGTAGTTAACCTGTGTTAAGCGCTGACCATCGTTTGTGAAACCCAAATAGGCACTTAACAACAGATTTAACCTCTGATTAAACTAACCACTTGTTAACTTTTATACCTGGCTTTCTGCAACCGAAATGTGACTTAACCAATGATTATCTTTGTAACAAAAGGTTAAATTCCTTAACAATCGTTTGTGAAACCGGGCATAAGCAAAATAAAACACTCATTATTTCTTATTTTTCGTAGTCATTTAAGAATCCTCTTAAGATATTACTATGAAATTTAAAGGTAATATTTTAAAGTCACTTAGAAGAGCACCTGTTATTTTTCAAGAGTTGTTTTTGTGGCTGACGAAATGGGGCGAACTCATGGAGCCTAACCTTAACGAATTGTGGGAAATTAACCAAGTAACTAATGAATATTTAAATTGCATTTTACAAATTTTGTTTTGAAATTTGAAATTAGGCGAAGAATGAACTAAATGTTTATTTTTGTTTATACTAACATTTTATTAATTACAATAATATTTTCAAATTTTTATTTGTCTATCAGCAGATAGGCCTATCAATGGACAATGGTCTTTTGTTTGCACGTGTGGTGCAGCTGTATAATAAATAACTATTCGCTTGATTTTACGTTTATATAAAACAAAACTATTTAATTTTATCACATTTTAGTAAAAGTGAAAAGAATTTTAAAACATTCCGCGAATCAATTCCAACCAATATCTAATCAGTTCTTCCGTGTTACTATAAATAATTTTTAAAAAGTTAATAATTTAAATATTATTAGAGTAAGTATTAATATTATCATGATATAAATTTGTATTAAATTACTTAAATTACTTGACTTGTTAATTTTAAAATTTTAATATAATGTTAATTTCAAGGTTTAATAATTGCTATAAATTAAATAGGTTGTTTTATCGAATAAGTATTTTGAGCGTTTCTTTTATTTGCTTTCGGTGAGAAATGTAAAATAAAACCATAAAAATAAATCCGTTAAGTATCAATGATTAGATATAGTTAAAATAATTTTTGCTTGGTAACATACCAGAATGTCTACTTTAATATTACAAACAATAGACCATTGTTCATTGATAAACACGTGGCTTAAATTCTTCACGATATTAAATACAAAATCGTGGATGTTACAAACGACCATTTAAATAGAGCGTAATGACTTAAATTATGCGGCCCTGCAGCCGCAGCACCGATAGCTAGTCAGGCCTCTCAGCATACCAATGTTATGATAATATTATCATTAGCCAATATCGAATTCAACTAGAAACTGCACTACACCCATCAACCAATTAAGTACATGGCAATTTTTGCGCAAGTAATACGAAATACATTGAAATAAATGAATATTAATTTAATTTATTAATTTTATAAGATGTTTGATCTCTTCTTCCATGGCTTTTTGGCGCACGTTTTGCTCAATTTTCCAGTCCTCGAACATTTGTCCTGTAATATGCTGGTACTGTGAGTTGTTTTACATCTGAAGTAGCTTGCTAGGCTAGCCTCAGATGTGCCTGTTACCCTATTTTCTATTGTTAATGATGGCCAGTCACTAGGCCAGTGATCGTCCCTTAATAATCATGCTTGTATTTATTAATATGGATTTGTTCGCCACAATCCCACCATAATCCGATAATACCGGATAATACGTACATCTTAACCACCATTTTACTATATAAGTAAAACTACATCTTTTTATTTAACAAAAATATCAAATAAGCACGTAACGAAGTATCATGGAAATGGAAAATAGAAAATTTGTTGAAATCGATGAAGTGGTTGGCGAATGGATGGAGATTTGGGGAAGAGGTTGTTTATCGCCCGAGCATATTCGATCTACGTGGACTAGCGTGCTATCAAATTTTGTTAAGGATTTGAAACAAGTTGACAACTGGAGCGTTGCCAATTCGAAAATCGAAAAGATGGCGGATGTTGCCATGGAAATGTTTGATAAATTTATTTTTAATGGATTTGCAAGCGATTACGGTAATCTATTGATCAAGCAAGAAGAAGCCACAACTTGCACTAATCTTCTTTCTTCGTCTTATAATTATTTTCTCAAATGTCTCGATTGTGAAAGTTCTGGGGCGCAGCGTGTATTATGCGTTCCGTGCTTTAATTATTCCGAACATATGAACCATAGAAACATCATGCTCCAAAACGATACCTTCTATTGCTGTTGTGGAGAAGATGAAACTTGGGAAAACCGTGGCACTGTAAAATCATTCGGTTCGGTCCCAACCGAACGAAGATAAGCATTTGAACGAAGAAATGGAAAATCGGGCTAGTATAGTAGTGGAGGCCATTTTACTACTAGTCGATGGCCTTTTAAACGATTATCTCACGATCGCCAATGCGGTTGACGGTGACGACGACATGTTCTGCTTAATTTTGTACACGGACTTACCCTTTACGTTGTTACAACTACAAACACTGTTGAAGAACGTTAAGGAATTTTCTGACCCAGAATTTCTTCAGTTATATCAGAATTTGTGCGGAAATGGTAAAATTACCATGAAACTTCCCAGAACACTCTGCGATGTTTTGCAGGCCGCAAATGTACGGGAGGAAGATTCGCCCTTTGAAACATTAATTCGGCATGTCTCGACGTGGCAAACCAAGAGTTTGCGATCAAAATGCTGCTTTACCTGCAGAAGTGTTTAATGTATGGAAACAATGTTAAACAAATATTCACCGAAGTCATTACCAAACCGCTCCGTTTTCAAATCTCAGCGTTGCAGAAAAGATTTTGATTTCATCCAGACCATTGCCCAAAATAATTCGAGATTCGTGCAGAAAATTATTGATATTCGGTACGATGACGCGAAGTAACACCAAGAGGTTATTTGCGAAAAGGATTATCGAACGGTACGATCTGATTACAGTAGCGATCTAAAGTAAGTTGGCAAACAGTTTTTACAAAAATTATTAGAAAAGAAATCATTTAGTGGACTATCATATATTTTCTAAAAGTATGTAGATTAATACGTAGTTTAACGTATAAAACTTGCAGTTGGTATAAAACAAAGAAGTATATAAGCGAATTGAATTTTATGGAGGGTTCAAAAGAAAATTGGCATAACATCCAAACAATATCAAAACAATAATAAGCGTTCATAAAAGTTAATTTGATTGAAATATATCTTTCTTGATAATACATCGACATGCCCAGAAGGAAAGAGTATTCAGAAGATTTAAAAAACACGGTTCTTAAATGGTTAAAAAATGGAAATTCATTGAGAGCAGCAGAACGCGAATTTGACATTCCAAATCAAACAATAAGTCTCTGGTGTCACAAATATAATAAATATGGATCAGTAGAGACACGCCCAAGAACAGGGCGACCACGAAAACAACCAAAAGAGAAGATAAAATGATCGTTCGTGAAGCAATAAAAATCCTCGTGTAACGGCTACACAAATTGTTCAAAGTTTTAACGAAAATCGCGAAGAAAATATACATGTTTCGACAGTGAAACGTCGACTATATGCAGCTAAACTATTTGGCAGACGTCCTTGTAAGAAACCACTTATATCAAAAAAGAATCGGATAGCCCGTCTGAAGTTTGCTAAAAATCACTTACACTGGGAAAAAGATTGGTCCAAAATTCTTTGGAGTGACGAAAGTAAGTATAATTTGTTTTCCTCGGATAGTATTAAGTATATTCGACGTCCAGAAGGTAAAAGATATGATATTAGATATCAAGTTCCTACTATAAAACATGGTGGAGGGAACGTCATGGTGTGGGGTTGCTTTTCTCGTGATGGCATTGGATCTCTACACAGAATTGATGGCATTATGGATCGGTTTATGTATGCCGACATACTGAGGGATCATATGCTACCACATGGCAAGAGAAAATGCCGCGCGGCTGGATATTTCAGCAGGATATGACCCAAAACATGCTTCACAGCATGTTAAGCAGTACATGGACAAAGCTAAAATTCGGCTTTTAGAGTGGCCCAGTCAATCTCCAGATTTGAATCCCATAGAGCATTTGTGGGAAGAGCTCGAACGTCGAATAAGAAGTGAAAATTATAGTAATACCACTAAATTATGGGAAGCATTGCAGAGAGAATGGTCAAAAATACCATTAGAACGTTTAGAGAAGCTGGTTGACTCGATGCAATCACGATGTAAAGCTGTTATCGCTGCAAAAGGGTTTGCAACAAAGTACTAAATGTTTTTAATCCATAGTTGTTACTATATGTATTTCTTTATTTTTTTGTTTTAAGAGCGTTTTGTCATAACTTGATAAATAGAAATATTTCGAAATTTTCGTTTTTTGAATTTTTTCACGTTAATAAATTTTCTAGAAAATTATATTTATATTTTTTAATTTAAAGCCTTTTAAGGAATAAATATTTGAAAAATTAAAGCAAAATATTGAACTTTGAAAAAAAAACTGTTTGCCAACTTACTTTAGATCGCTACTGTAAGTACAGGTTAGATGTGCACCAAAAGCAATGGAAGTTTGTGTGCGCAATTATTGAACAATTGCTTAAAATTCCAGATTTGTCGCACGATTTAATCGTTAACCAAAATGTTTTATCTCGCGTTTCAAATTCATGTTTAAATGACCTACTATCAAGCTACGACTCATGGCAAAACGTAGGTGAATGGGAACCTAATAATGACTTATATATTAGGTTTAAGCAACACATATATTTTATATATGTTTTATTGCAAAAGTTCGAAACTTGGACCGAATCACTTCGGTCGGCTTTCGTAGAAGGTTTATCGTGCTTTCTCGATATTTTGGCAAATTTTGAAAATGTCGATTCGGAAACACGACAAATCTACGAACATGTAGAATATGAATCGAGAAACTATGCTGCACTATGTTTGCAACAGTTTTTAGCTCTATGTGAAGGTGCATATTTCAATTGGTGCAGAAGCGACGAAACCGTTCTGAATGAGATATACGAAGAAACGGTAGAACTGTATAACGGAACTCTCGCTTATGATTCCAGCGAGTGGGAACAACCAGTAGAACTGTTAAACTATAAGGTATTAAGTTTGCCGTACTACGAAGAAAGTGACCCGGTCTCCATCTGTCTTCCATTGTCCAGATTTTTAGTCGGATTACATCTTATTCGACTTGAAAAATGCAAGGAAACGTCGAGTAACACATATGTGTCTCAAATATTTCATCCTGTTGTAAATATCCAAGTTATGTGCGCCCAATTTTTTGCCGGAATGTGGAATCTAAATGGTCGGCCAGTGGCGGTACGTGTAGAAACGTATCGCGCACCATTCGGTCGTAGCAAAATTTGGAATCGCGACATTCAACTTTTGCAGATGATGGCTGCTATAACAGAAGCCAATGAATTTGTAATTAATTTACTAAACAAATTCAATTTAATGTATTGGGCGAATGAAAATTTCGAGGAAGATTTGACAAACGTCGCCGACGAAGAAGTGATCGCTATAATTAGAATTGCAGAACAATTTTGCAATTATTAATTACCGTAATGACTGAACGATACGTTTTAGAAGTGAGTTACGTCAATCACTTAGACATCTGTAGATATATCCTTATCCACAGACTGTGCATCGAACCCACCACTCGTTCCGACCTAAAAGAATATTTACACACATCTGAAACTGGTTTGCAATATCTTCTTACGCATGTCGCAATATTAAAGAATCCATCCTCCGTTAGTGAATCCAATATCTACGAACTGAGAACGGAATATTTTGGCAGATTTAACCCGCATTTTTACAACTACAGTCGGTTAGAAATGTCGGAAGCCAACGAGTTTCAACGTCAGCGTAGAAGAGCTGCAAAGGAACCGGACTGCTTTCCACCACCCACGCTACCCAAACTAAGAGAATATTTCGTACCGATGGTGGGTATTTTCCAGTGTGACGTAACGTTGCATGTTATGCGAACGGTACTCGAACGAGCTTCGAATTTACAATCTAGAAGTTACTCCGACAAGCAGCTCGAAAACGTTTTGTACTTGATTGGGTGCGCTTTGCAAGAACAAACGAGCGGAAATTACGAGTCGTTTTCGTTTACCGAAAAAGCTGAAAAATGGAAGCTTTTGGATTGTTTGGAAAGGGTTTCAACGATATCTCGTAGCGGTTCACCTCAAGATCTGCTGAAATGGACTATCAACAAATACAAAGAGGTTGCCGGTGTATCGACGGATGCAATAAGTGAAGCATCCGCGTTTGAAGACAGCGAAAAGTGAGAAAGTCGAAGTTGGCCGCCTCGAGACGAGCAGAAATGATGCTTCAGATGTCCAAGATGCAGAAGCAATTCCTGAAAAATAATCCGACGATTGACGATAAAGAAACTGAAGCTACACCCGATCGCGACCCAGATTTAGTCACAAATAACGACAGCTTAGAAATGACATGCATTCTATGTCAAATAACTCAGACTCTGAATGAAAATGATGAAGTTTTTGTTACGACTGCGTACGTCCAGCACTCGACCGTTTTATGTGCACGCAGGGAAAACCTATTCGAATCAAACGATTCCCTTTGTTGACATCAAATCGTGGTCCTGCAGTTTACACCAGCTCTTGTGGTCACATTATGCACGAGAGCTGTTTCAAAATTTATCTACAGGAACTTTGGGCAAGAGAAAGTTTACAAACAGATTCCTCCTTGGGTTTTAATTTCGATAAGCTAGAATTTTTATGCCCCTTGTGCGAATGCATAGGTAACACAACTCTACCTCTTATCGCACCGACCCAACTGTCGAAAGAAAATCAAGGTGAATTTAGCAAAGATCTAATGGAAACTATTCTTGCATTTACCGACAAATTACAGACACCAACTTGTAAAAGCCCGCTACTAGTTTGGAAGTCTCTCTCTTATACGATCCAGGTTGTAGAAACTTTATTGAGGATTCCAACAAACCGCTCTTAGGACATTTGTCGAGTCGCCACCACGCATGTTTGGAGAGTTTCGTTAAAATTTCTCAAGTTGCTCCACTTATATATCCGAATAACACATCCCACGAGTCGATTGTCCAAGAGTTATATTCAATGTTAAAAGGCGAAACCGTTGGATTGAACACGCATTTTAGTCACGACCTATTCAACGTGTGGGTCATAATCACTTTATCTGAAAGTACTCCATCCCCCCAGCTTCCTCCGTTTGGTATTCCTTTCTCAGATAGTAAAAATTTTAATCACGACAAATTTCGATAAAATGATCGATGACGTTAACCAGGATGAAGACACCCCGTTCAAACATATTTTGCAACTATTAGGCGATAGGTGTAGCCATTTGAGTGAAAACTTTCTTTGGAACTATGTTCAAAAGACTTGTGTGCCGTTTTTTGAGGTGCTGCGTGATTTTGTGGAGTTTTGTAGGTGAACCTCCTCAACCCGTGCAACTGACGGAAGTGGAAGGTGACTCTTTTTCGAATATGTGCACTTATTTAGGACTTCCCCAGACACGACAAGAATTGTTTCATGCTATAGACGTTTATCCCATTATTAAGCTTTGGTTCCAAAGCCCTCACATCGACGTATTTTTCCAAGGTTGTATTCCAGATTCCATTGCCACTGATCCACTTTGGATAAACCAATTTCCATCGATGCCATATGAGTATGTCGACTTAATTCATATGGTCTATGCGTCAAAGTGTTTCAACTGTAATTTTAACGGATCTATCCGAGATCCGCTGGTTTGCTTGATGTGTCGTACATTCCTCTGTGGAGATAAGTCTTGTATAAGTATAAAAGAAGGGGCATTTTACTCTTCGTTAGACTTACATGCCGAAAAATGTCACGAGGAGCTATATCTAAAAGTTAATACCAGCGAAGTTGTAGTTCGATCAGAAGGAGAGCTGACGGTTATTTGTTCAGAACTATATTTAGATGATTACCTAGAAAACGATCTAACTTTAACAAATCCCCTATTTTTATCTTTAGAAAAACGCAAACAACTCCATAGTATTTGGCTAAGTCACGGGTTAATTGAAAAAGTTTCCCAAGTCAAAAGAAGTTCCCGGCATGAAAACTAAAATGTGATTTTGTGTTTATTTGTTTATTTTATAATAAATGTGTTATAAATGTTAAGTCAATTATATGTTTTCCTAGTACATTTTTTTAATATGAGATTATGCTTTAGTATTCTCAGATCACTCTTATTTCTTCTTATAAATTATATATTCTTCTAATAAATTCTTGCTAAACTACGAACCAATCGTATCAAATTGATAAACTGCATGTATTCTAAGAATTAAGTAAAGTCAATGCTGACGTTTTATTATACAATGACTCATTCAATGATGTTCAATATTTTTAAAATTATGTTAGCAATTGTTCGATAAACTTTCGTGAGTTTTTAATTCTTAATAAAATATCTAAAACTGAACTGATATGAACTGGGTAAACTTTAAGAATCTAAGTGTTCTAAGCCCAACAAAATCTGTAAATATTTTTTATGGACCTCGGATGAACGAAATTTGGCGACATAATTCATCAATTGATTGCAAGATTTTTTTTTTTGGATGAGAAAAAAATAAATATTTGCCTTCCTCGTCTTCGTCTTCGGCTTTGAACGCAGAAAATTGGAAAGGATTTAATTGAAAATTATCTGCGTTGGGCCACTCTCCAAACGGGTCTACCATGTTGCCTTGAATTATGTACTTACAAAAGGTTTATTCTAATAATTTGGGAATTCCACGCCCAGAATGGCATCGATTAAGTAACTCTTCATTGGAAACTCATGTTCGGAGATGTTTTGTAAAGCTTTCAGAACGTGGTAATATGGTTCGAAGTAAACTTTGCACTCTACCATGAGGTAAAGATCGTAAAAGTCATAACTTTGGTATTCTGGCTCAAAGCCAATTATCAGGAGATGATTTCTAATATTTCGTTCCATTATCTTTCCAAATAAAATTGTCAAAAAATTGTCTTTGCTAAAACAAACTAACGAACAATGTCGAAAACGTTTGGAAGTTGGATCAAAAATGTTTTGGGATGTGTTTTAGCGGACAATTTCAATGTTACTCCCACTTGTTTGTTTATGATGCAACGCAAAAGAAAAATGACGACGGCGTGAATGCTAACTTTGGACAGCTTCATGTAGTGTTTGATTTTCTTGGGATCCTGCTTAAAATACTCAGCTATACCTTGCCGCAATGGTGCAACAAAATCTTCTTTTAATAGTTGAAATTGTACATCCAAGTAATCTTTTACGTTAGTAAAACTTCCTTCAATAATCTGTTTCCTGACAAACGCACAATTTGAAGTCAAAACCTCAGCATGTGACGGATAAACACTTAAAGATCTAAAATCTTCAAGAGGAGCATTGTCGTTTGCAAACTTTTCAATAGCTGCCGCTTTTTTCTCCGGTACCACTTTAGAAAGCAAATCTTTAACTTTAAATTCACAAACGTGAACAGCAGCAAATAAAAAATTTACAAAAAATTTAAACAAATTAACAATTACTACCGACGCGACGTACACCCTGAGGGGGGGGGGAATTCTTCAGATATTTCGAAAACGAGTGGAAGATGCTGAGAAAAAGGAAATCCTTCAAGACCGGTGGGTTGCGGACGAGATTCAGTGAGATTTGGCAACAAAACATAAAATTAAAGAAGTTTTGGTAAAACAGTAGGTCCCCTATGTACGGTGGACATACTTCGATTACTGATTAAGAAAAGGAAGACAACAGCAACGGATAGAAAAATACTGTAAACACATTTTAATAAAACCAAAATATTAAACTTTAAAGAATTAACAAAGTAAAACTAACCCGCAACAAAAATTCATACAAACAAATGGCCACGCAAATTTAAAATAAAATTAAACATTTTAATTATTGTCAACTTTCGGGGTCAGTATACTTTGAATATTTTCACAAATGGAGAATCTAAAACCATTTCGGTCTGATCTAAAGGACAATTTCAGTTGGAACGTAGATTATCTAATATTTTAAAAATTTAAACTTGCACAATTCAATAAAAAATTAAATCATTAAATTTTGTACAGTAAATATTTTTTTTGTTTGTTATTACAATTTGTATAAACAACAAAGTAGGCAGTATAGTTTTGAGTAATTTGAACTTTAAGCTTCAAAAAAAATTTTATTATGTTACAAGAATGTCTTAGATAAGATAATTCATTTTGCCTCGTTTGTAATAACCATATCCTTTATTTTATTCCAATCTAAACATTCGAAATGATAAATGAGCATTCTTTAGATAGCGCGAGCAATTTTGCTTCGAAATTGCCACCGGCAGTCTCATATGCGTTGCAGCTGCTTTTTAAACCAATGAGCGTTGGTTTAAAATATGACGTCGATGGTGATAACAGGCAGTCCTACCCTTAATCGATGCGATTTTCTAAGGAGCCTTCAGTAGTTATCGTGCAGTCGTTTAGTGTAGAAGTAAAAAGTTACCAAGTTTCCTTTCCAAAATAATCATCATGGCTTCATGGTCTTCGTCGTCAGGTCTTTATCATACAGCTTCAACCTATGAAACTTACGGCGATAGGCAATTGTTTGTTAATTTGAAATTGAAAAATTTACCGAAACTACGGGATGCGAAATTATTCAAGGACAATACTTACGCCGAGTTGTGCCAAAACGAATTTGGCCAATGCTTCCGGAAGAAGGACGGAAGTACATGTGAGCCGTCTCCCAAAGAAATATTGGAAGACACCATTTTCGAAATGTTCTCTTCCGTTGGGCTCATTTTCGAGATTCGCTTAATGGTTACACCTCATGTTTATATAATCGCACATTTGCTTTCGTTAAATTTTACCGAAAATCGATGCGTATCAAGCTGTAAGAATATTTAATAATTTCGAGATTCAAAAGGCGAGAAAAATTACGCGTAAAATTATCGTGGATAACAAAGTTTTGATTTTGCAAAACATTGATGTCAATAAACCTTCATACCAAATTCTTCAAAAATTGCAATCGCATGGTATGGGGGAAATAATAAAAGTAAGTGTTGAACAATCTCGTAACAATGGGAATCCCAACAGTGGCTACGCGGTTGTCGAATTTGCGAGCCATAAGGCTGCCGCAAATGCCAAACGGGTTTTTCAAAACAATTTCGTGCTCTTTAATTGCCCAGTTCAAATAAATTGGGCAGCGCCAACATTTGCAGAATAAGTTATCATCAAGTTATGCAAAAGGTAAGCGATGAAAATTTTAAAATCGATAACTTCTAATTTTTCTTGCTAATGTGAGAGCCACGATGTTTTAATTCGAAAGATCAATATCAAATGTGGAATTGATCCGTATTTTGAAGAGTACCGATCATTTGCCAAATGTGCAACAATGATAGGAAAAATATTATTGCTTTGTACATTTTTTATATCGCTTGTTTTTTGAAGAAATTGCCATTGAAAAATTAAAAAGTACTTCAAATTAATATTGAATTGTTTTATTTTTTGTTTTTAATTTTCATTTTATTTTTAAAGTTAAAATTCAATGAGTAGTGCAAACTCGCAATGGAAGAAAATGCTACAAACAGGTAAAATTGTTAAAATTGTTTTTTTTTCAAAATCTCTTAATATTTATTTTACAGATTTTCAACCAACTTAAAGGACATTTTGTTTTTAATTTGTTTTAATTTTAGGTGCTTGTACATATTATAATATTAAAATTATATATATTATTAACCTTTGAAATTAATAATTGATTCAAATTTTTTTTTTTAATTATTAGGTTAAATAAACAATAAAACGAAACATTATTTGTGAGCTTTCAGCAATGGTTACTGCTATCATCACACGTTTAATAATAAATTATTATTATTATAATAATAATTATAATAAATTATTATTAAACGTCTGATGACAGCAGTAACCATTGCTGAAGCTCACAAATAATGTTTTGTTTTATTGTTCATTAACCATTATAATTTAAAAAAAAATTTGAATCAAATATTATAATATTATTGTTTAATTAAGAAAAAAGTAGACATTAAGTATTTAGGTATAAGTTGTAAATATAAGTTGTAAATATTTGTGATTTTTATTAAGATAAAAATTATATACATAAGTTTTTCAACTATTAAAATTATTCTTAAATAAGTTATTGTTTATAATATTATTTTGTGATAACTGTACAATTTTCTTTCAATGATAAATTCTTTGTAAAATTTGGTGCGACTGATTACTTGTTATCCAAATGCGATATAAAAATTTCTATTTTTCGACATTTGCTTTGAAGTTTTGAACATAAAAAGAATAATGCAGTAAAAGCTCCTTATTCGCGAGGTATTCCTTTTAAAAGCAAGGCTTCTTTCCAAAAACGGGGCAATTTTAATGAAGTCATCACAGTTCATTCGCCGAAAATTAACCAACTAACTAATGAATATTTAAATTGAATTTTTCAAATTTTGTTTCGAAATTTGAAATTAGGCGATGAAAGAACAAAGTGTTTATTTTTTTTATATACTAACGTCATTTGGTTAAAATAAATTTTTCCAAATTTTTATTTGTCTATCAGTAGATAGGCCCATCAATGGACAATGGTCTTTTGTTTGCACGTGTGGTGCAGCTGTATAATAAATAACTATTCGCTTGATTCTACCTTTATTCGACTGAAATAATAACAAAGGGAACATAGTATTATTTGATAAAACAAAACTATTTAACCTTATCACATTTTTAGTAAAAGTGAAAAGAATTTTAAAAACATTCCGTGAATCAATTCCAACCAATATATAATTAGTTCTTCCCGTGTTACTAATATAAATAATTTTTAAAAAACTTAATAATTTAAATATTATTAGAGTAAGTATTAATATTATCATGATATAGATTTGAATTAAATTACTTAAATTACTTGACTTGTTAATTTTTAAAATTTTAATATAATGTTAATTTCAAGGGTTAATAAGTGCTATAAATTAAGTAGATTGTTTTATCGAATAAGCATTCCTTTTATATCTTTATATCTTAAAAAAAGTTAAATATCTGCAATGATTAGATGATTAAAATAATATTTATTGCTTCCTAACATACCGAAATGTCTACCTTTAATATAACAAACAATAGACTATTGTTTATTGATAAACAGGTGGCTTAAATTCTTCACGATATCAAATACAAAATCGTGGATGTTACAAACGACCATTTAAATAAAATGTAAAAAACTCAAATTATGCGGCCCTGCAGCCGCAGCACCGATAGCTAATCAGGCCTCACAGAATATCAATGTTATGATAATATTATCATTAGCCAATATCATCATAATGATAAAATACTTATTAATTGGTACAAAAAAGAGCTGGTTAGTCAACTTCTTAAAAATTATTTTTCCCGCCACATTTTTCATTGTTTTATCATAGCAGTGACTGAAATCTCATGTTACCATAGCGACGGCCAATATGTTGCAAGCTTCAATTCATCAGAGAAAAAATAAACTGTGGCCCAGTAATTGGAGGCAAAACATTAACAGCCTTATGCATAGTCGTGCTCTTAAAATGGTTTTAAAACGATACTTCTTAAAATCGTGTAAAGTCGTTTTAACTTTTTGGTATGCATAGTCCTCTTCATATGAAATTTAGTAACATTTTAGTTAGTTTCATTTTATTGTACCTTTTGCTAAGTATTTATTTGGCAACACCGTAAAATAAGTGTCAGCTGTTATTTTCATGTCGGATTTACATTTATTTTATGTGTACCTATGTTATCTACAAGTCAAATTTAATTCATATATTACTTATAATATAAAAAACTAAAATTATGTCGGTAAGTTATTATATAAAAATTATTATAATGCAGTAATTTATGCAAAATTTATGTACTCATTTTACAATGTAATAATACGATTGTTTTACTTTAGATTGAAAAGGCAAAGGGCGTCAAATTGGGGTGATCAGGAGAAAAAATATTCATAGAGGCTGTAAAGCCACATCTAACGGTGATCGAAGATAAAATGAATACTAGTTGTATTCGTAAGTTGTACTATTGTAATTATTACCCATTTCAAATCTTATCGGACAACCTTTTTATGTAGGAAAACTAGGTGAAAGGTGAATTTACAGGCATACGAGGAGTAGATGTAAATGAAACTAAAATCGAGATAAAAAGGAAAATATTAGTTGAATTCGTAAGTTATACTATTTTAATTATTATTCATTTCAAATCTTATCGAACAATCTTTTTATAGGAAAACTAGATGAAAGGTGAATTAACAGGCATACGAGAAGCAGATGTAAATGGAAGTAAAATCAAATAAGCTATGAGACACAATTGGACGAAATTCATATATTTAAAAAAGAAAATAGAAGAATAGTTGTTATACGATATATAACATTTAAACAAGAAGAAACCTCTACGATTTAAAAATTAAATATAAAATTTATTTATACAATAAGAAAAAAATTAACACAATAAAATATTTTATAAAATTTCTATAAACGTTTTTGTTGTTGTAATCTTAATACAATAGTGAAATTATTCAAATATTGAACTATACGGCTTTGCCAAAATATTTTATCCCTTATATTTGGTGGCATCAAAATTTATTTATATATTGAAATATTAGTAATACGGGTTCGAAAGCATATTCATAAACACCCGATAACATTCCATTTATTTAATTTTTTTCAAATTTGAATTTTCAGTAATCTTCCATTCGATATTCTTTAATTGTGGACTTCATCTTTCAACGGTTCACAATATCCAAAATTCTGCACTTCACATCGTTTACAACTTGTTTGTTGAGAGAGTGACTCTTATCAATAAGGAGAGTAAGGAATATTCAACACTTGGATGTTTAATTTTCATAAGAGTCTCATCGATGCACCCTACTATAATGAGACAATCTGTAAGAATGTAAAGATCAGGCTTTGAACGGTTTTAGATCAGCACCCGTCTAGCAATATTATATATTTATTGTGACGTACAAATATAATTTCAGCTACAGATTTAATTTTATACGAAGATTAAAGTAAATATGCACGGTAATAGTAACCCACTCAAAATTTTCATAATAATTATTTTTTAAATTATATTTCATATCAATTATTTCACATAATTAGGTATTTCAAATATGTATAATCATTTCATGAAAAAATTTTTCATAATTTTTTTATAAAAAAATAATTATTATTATGATAAATGTTATTTGGAAGAATAATGTAACAAAATTTAACCTTCAAAATATACAAAATTGTTTACTTATATTTAAAAATAAAGCTTAAAATGGTCTTAAACATGCCCAGGAGTGTCACTAAAATTTTTAGCAGCCAACTAACAATTTTGGTATTCTGCTAACGATAGTAGCCTTTTAACGCGACTATGCATACGGTTTACACAGTTGGCTACTAACTAGTTAGTTAGTAGCGCGCTAAAAGCCAACTTTCTGATGTCGATTTATGCTCATTTTCTTCATTCATAGTTACCTTCAAGTTAAATTGACAAAATAACCAATCAGATGATTGATTTATTTGTTTCATTGCCATTCGCTAACTTGAAGATAACAGTGAGTGAAGAAATCGGGCATTAGTGTTCCAGGCAGTAACAACAGTAACTTTAACAGGCACAACAAAAACAGAGTTATTGTGAATAAACGTATAATAAATTACGATAAGGCGGTATCATACAAACGAATGGTAATGAAATCTCCAATATTTTTAATTATACAAATATAACATTAACTGACTCAACATTAGCAAGGACCTGATGAGTTTTTTGTTAAAACACAAAATTAATAAAAACAAAAATAAATTATTTTTAAATAATACATTGCTACACTATAATAAATTTATGGTTTCTAGTTGCGGCACCGGCAGTTATTTCAACGCTTTCGATCATACTCGAACCGCACTGATTGGCCCAATCCACACCATTCAAGTTCTGGCTAATTTCAAGTTCTATTTACCTTCACAAGAGATTTTTAATAAAATAAAATAGGTTACACAACAATGAATGCTTTTACTATTAAATGGATTTCAATAAATTTACTTCTGCTGAATTTTGCAAAAACCGGCGATTTTATGCTTTTTAGAATTGATCGATTTGCCACAGCATCTCTCGTCCCTCTTCTACTGATGTTTACCAACTGTAAACTGCTACACTTCAGTTTCACGAGATTCATTTAATGAACATTTTTTGATACAATGGTTTCTAGTAGGTATGAGTATTTAAATGCCTAATTAACTTTCCTTTTTGTGAAAATTTATATTTACAAATTTCACAAACAAACGGTTTCTCACCACCATGGGTTCTCAAATGCCGTGTGAAATATGATTTTTCTGATGATTTGTACTCACAAATTGCACAAACAAACGGTTTTTCAAGGGTGTGAGTTCTTAAATGTAAAGGGTCTACCAATCAGGGTTTGTTTTAAATTTGGTTGAAATAGGTCAAGTAGGCAGTTCTGTTATTCAGTTTTTTATCATATGTATAATAAAAGGTCAACATTTAATATAATGCCTTTGATTTCGCTCGAAAATCGTGTTAAGATAATTCAAATCCATTATGAAAATGGTCGATCCGTGAAGACTACATTTCGCAAAATTCGCGATATTTTTATTTGTAACGATCGTCCATCTGAGACTACAATTGCGAATTTAGTGCGAAAATTTGAGTCCACCGGTTCAGTAGTAAACGTAAGCACAAAAATATGTGCTCGTCCATGTCGTTCAATCGAAAATATTGCTGCAGTACGTGAAAGTGTCACAGAGAACCCAAATTTATCGGTTTCACGACGTTCTCAACAATTAGGCCTGTCCACAATGACCACATGGCGAATTTTACGGAAGGATTTAGCTCTAAAGCCTTATAAGATACAACTGGTACAAGAATTAAAGCCAGCAGATCATTCTCAACGTCTTAGATTTGCTGATTGGATCATTGAACGTGGTGCTTGTTTTTCAGAAAAAATCATCTTTTCGGACGAAGCACATTTTCACTTAAACGGGTATGTTAACAAGCAAAATTGTCGAATTTGGGCTTCTGAAAATCCAAAAGCAGTTGTTGAACAACCACTACATCCATCTCGTGTCACTGTATGGTGTGGTTTATGGGTAGGGGCATCATTGGTCCCTATTTTTTCGAAAATTTTGTTAAAAGAATCGACGTCTGCAAACGTAGTCGTGGAGGACATTTACCGGATATTGTTTTCCATTCATAAATGTTCAAGCCCCTACAACATATTTCAATAGAGAATTAGAAAATTTTCATACAAAATATGTGTTTCTTTTAAAATTTAAAACAAACCCTGATTGGTAGACCCTTTAGTTTTAAATCATATTTACTGACAGCGATATACCTACAAACTGCACATTCAAATTTGCTTGAGCCGCTGAATGTCATTGGTGGTTTCTTCGGAGGTAATTTTTCTTCTTTAATGTCAATTGAATGATGCAAATCTTCTACATTAAATTTCTCGTCTTCAAGCTCTTCTGGTTTAATTTCGTAATCGCTGGTTGAATTAAATGCAGTGTTCGAATCTTGAGCCATAATTTGTAACTCTTCCGGAGGGATAACTTGAGTCATATCTCTAAGACATTGTAATAGAAGAAATTAATGATGCATTGTGATATTATAGTTGTAACAATCCTAGCGTCTTCAAGGGGTCGATGTTTTCCTCGTCGGTATCACTGCCACCACCTGATATTGTTTATACTTTGCGAGAATCAGGAAACTCGCCGGTGAGCGTATCTAGAAGCGGCCTTATCTCGGAAACGCAGGGTAAACACTTCTCTTTCAACTTACCTATCTTTTTTAAAAAAGGGGTTGGTCAAGGAATTAATTGTTTTATAAAATGCAAATTGAAATTAAGATTGTGTATTGACTTTATATTTTTTTACATACGGTACTGGACACAAAGGAGATTTCCAACTAATAGAATACTAGATATTTAACTTTAATTTAGGACTTACCTTGAGTAATTCGTTTACCGGTACTACTGGTCTATCTGGACGCTGTAGAACAGAACCTTAAGTGGCGCGTTAACGTTTTTAATTTTGAAAAAGAAAATATAAATTAAACTCCCGAATGATCGAATGAATTTCTCGAACTGTCGTATCTCGAATGAATGCCGAATTGTGAATCTTAACTTTTGTGGATGCCGAGTTGTGACTAACTGTCTAAGATTTAAAATTACATATATTTATAATCTCGGCACCCACCTTTGTTTCATAAGGGTGTGACCCGGGGTAAGTTTCCATGAATTTCTAATTTCATATCTTTAAGCGTCCAGATGTTGTGGTGATAGATATATTATTTTTTTAAGGTGTGACATCCGCTTAAGTCCGGGATAGGCCAGATCTTAATGGCTTTTGCAGACATTTCGAGACACTTATCTACTTGGTACATGCAAATGCCCAGATAAGTGTATCTAATACCTAGAATCTCGATAATACTTAAGCAGATGTGCCTCATAAATCCTTTAACAGTTTCGTTTATTTCATCCACTCCCAGTGAACGTACCAAGTAATGTGAATTACTACATTACCCCCGTGTTTTTAAAAGAACGGGTATTCCCCAATACCCTTTCTTTTAAGGAAGAAGGTTGCGAGAATATTACAAATATATAAAAAAGACATAATGATTTCACTCTACCTTTGTGTCAAAAAAAAACAATATAACGGCTAAAGCTAATTACAGATATCTAATCTAAAAAAAAAATTATTGGTTACTTTTCTAATAGGAATTAAATTATTTAGATATAATTTTTGATTTATTTAAATTATTTAAGGCAGTGGTATTTAAACGACCTGAGTTCACACTTGTCATTGCAGTCAATAATATGCCACATTAAAAAAAATATATATATACCTTTACTATTACTTATTTTTAGAACAAGACTTGCAATTATCTTTTTCTTTCTTAAAAAAAATGGTTTTTTTTTTTTAGACTTTAAACCGCCCATCAATGATTTTTTTGTTCTCTCAGGCTTTGGGGGATCAATAGTGCCTTCTTCCGTTTCTTTCTTTTCTGCTTCTTCACGTGGACGCAAATTTAGCCAGGTTCTGAGCCCCTCAGATGGTAGTATACTATTATGACGGTCGGGTGAATTTTGCCCCTTTTTGAAATATATGACGATGATTGCTATTATAGCAGTTAGTATTATCACGAGGAAAAATATGATGAAGTAGATCGCCCAGGAAATATTCTTTTCCAAAAAAGGCTTTTCAAGAGACTGCATGGTATTTTCCATAATAGCCAGATGATCTCTCACGTTTGTAAAAGAGTCAAAGTCTATTTGTTTTATATCTATCGGTTTGATTTCTTTGGAATACTTTTGCAACGTTTCTCCGCAGCAATTGAAATTGACTGGGGGCAACTGAAGAGTATTATTTGCAATTGAACTTCCACTTTCTTCTTCTCCAATTATTTGACTTTCTCCGATGCGCAAGGAGCATCTCGGATTTATTTTTATCGTTATCGTCTCATTTGTAGGCGTATGTGTTTTAGGCAAATTTGGGCAAGATTCGGAAATTGTAATTGGATTCACTACGAATAACAGCCATTTTCCATGCTGCAGTTTTTTGTAATTTATTTTGAGTAATTTTCACTATTATTTGGTTGTCTTTGCATTGGTCATAGTTATTTGTTTGTAAGATTTGCTGTATTTCGCAAGCCGAGTTTTCACCTATGACGTGGATCGCTGGAGTATTGCAAAGTTTTAGATCAAATGTGACGTCGACGCACTCGTTTGGTGTGAAATATAGTGAGTTGTCTTCTGTGATAGCCACGTATGGTGACATGAAGCTGACGGTGGTAAATACAAAGGGAGTATTTGTTTTTGCAGGTAACGCGTAGATGTGATAATACGCGTATAAGTTTGGTTCCACTAATGGCACTTCGATTATAAAACTACTTTATTTCGAATTTGATACGCGGTGATTTTTGAAATCCTCTGAAAATGAGACAAATTTTCCAGAGTGGGTTTCAGAGGAGCTGTAATTTATTCAGAAAATTTGGAATTCGCTGCAATTGCTCTAAGAATACTTCTGGTTTGATGACTGACGGGTGCAATATGTTCAATTTTGCAAAGTTTATAGCTTCCGTGAGCTCATTTAGTTCTTGAAGAAGTATAGTATACGCTTCGTGAATTTGTAATATTAAAGATAATGCCTTTACTTGTGCGTTGGTATGATTCTGGTCAACAAGAGCTCGCTTAATTGCTAAAATTATTTCGTCTTGTGTTTCCTTTAATTTATTTTCATTAACCAGCAATTTATGCATCGAGCTATTGAAAACATTCACTGTGCTGGTAACTACTGAAATTTGTTGCTTGATTAATTGTTTGAGGACGCTTGTATCGCTCTTTAATTTGTTTATATTTTGTTCGAAATATTCTCCGTCTTTAGCGTCCAAATTTCCAGAGATCCATTTACGGCCGAACCAAGGAAGTTTAATAAATAGCGTTTCCGCCTATCCATTCCTTCCGGTGTCATGTAAGTTAGTTCTTCTAAGATAACGCTACATTTGGTGTTCAAGGTTCGCAATGTAGCTAACTGCGGTAGTAGAGGGTTGAGAAGAAGTTTCCGATTTCTCCTGACTGCAATTTTGCTTGGATAGTCGAGTTTAATTTACCCATGGCAATTTCGTTTTGGATTTTAAATTCATTTAGTTCGGTTAAGTCTACGTATCGCAGTATTTTCCATCGTGAACTTGCAATGAAAGCGTCTGCTTCCTTTTCAATATACAATCCGGAAGAATAGTCCACTTTTTGTTGCATAAAACTCGTAATAGGCGCAATGATCAGGGCTACCCATACGTAGTACTTCATTTTTCGTTCTAATTAGACGTAGGAATGGGAATTTCGATTCTTCTATCCCGTTTCTTAAAAAAAAGGAAAAATCTTATTGGCAAGTAATTCGTTTAAATTATTTGATGAATTGTGTGCATATTATTAGACCTTTACAAAATTTCAATAAACAATGTTCTTATACCCTAATAAAATATTTGCTACCTTGTTGTCTTCAACTTTAAAAATATAGTGATTAATAAAAAAAAATATCTCTTTCATAATGACAATAACGTAATCTTAAATAATATCAATTTATAAAATAAAATATACAATAAAAAAAATTTTTTTTTTTCACAAGAGGATTTTGCAAAATTAAAATTTGGCAAATAAGTATATAATATAAATGTTTATCACATCATTTGTCTTTTGCACAGTGTTCTCTAAATAGGGGCCAAAAGTCATTATTCGTAGAAAATAAACACAATAATTTTTAAAACTAGTGAGCTTAACTGTTCGTGCTTGCGCGGAGAAAAGAGATCGCGACGCACTACGAGCGATTGTAATGTTGTAATGTTTATTTTCGCGGTTTGCCGAACACTCGCGGTAGTATTTTCCATTTGTAGTTCTATTTGCTGACTGAAGAAGTTCATCTATGATGTAGTCTGGATTTGCGTACGCAGATTCCATATTCCATATGGTACAATTATTTTCGGCGCACCTGAAGTCTTGGGGTCGCGAGGCGGTGATAAAACTAACCATTACGGCGTAGATCAAAAAGAGTAATCACAGTAAAGACGTGTTGCGAAGTTGTGGTGGACTATGTTAACAATTGTTGGGTCCCGAATTGGTGAAACAGGTTTTGAAGTCACACAGTTAAAAAAATTCGATGATTTTGAACTTAATTCACAGAAAGAAATTAGACAAGTTCAATTTGCGGTCCATGAAATTTTGGTATGTTTTTGGCTATCGCAAAATTGAGACTGCTTGAGGAGAAATTCCATCCTTCGAAATATAGTCGAATAGCGTAGTATGCCTCGATTACTTTTTTTGATTATTTCTTCGCAGTAAAATAACAGTTATTGTTTTAATAAACCGTACTGTTCCTTGGGGAGAGGAGTGTCCTTCGTTTAACTATAACGTCTTTTTCGCGGTTACACTTTGCACACAATTAAGTCTTTCACTTGTTTGCGTTGGTGCAAAATTTCCGCACTTTTGCTGTTAGTTCTTTGCGCTTTTTCGCGTAGTTGTACACTTTACTTTAGTTTTCGCACTTCACTACCGAAAAGTTTGCATGTTCGCTCACTAGTTAAATCGGTACAATTTAGAAAATATATATAAAATGGAACAATAATACAATCAACGTTATAATTTTAATATAAAATTTACACATACAAGGAAGGAGAACCTCATGATCAACCATGAGTAAAAAAGAAATTTGAGAAAAAATACACTCTTAACTTTGTTCTGCTTTATTAAACAAAAGCTTAAAACAGAAAAAGGTTTTTTTTTGTTTATAATTTTTTTATATAAATGAAGTTCAAAAAAATTCTCAATTCGATAGTCGAATTGATACATTGATCTAACCCTGTTCTATTTCGTAATGCAAAAAAAACAACAATATAGTTATAAATCACACAAGGGTAGGTAGTTGACATAATGGATACCTAAGCGGTGAGAAATAGAAAAGGTTATTATCGTTAAAAAAAAAAACTGAAGATCAATTATTGATTTATTCAAATAGGATTTATTTTAACTTTAATGCATATCTATTCTTTGTTGTAATTTTATGAAGCTAGGATTATAAATTAAATAATCTGTTTTAATCAATTAGTTGATTTTGAAAGAAATCTGTTAATTTGATTCGATTATACCCTTTTGGGTTCGAATAGAGTGATATAATCACGCAAACATAATAAATATATATGATAAAGAGTAAAAAATATATATAATATAATAATCAAATCATCATCTCAAACTAAATTAATTTGTTTTCGCATGCAGCGCGAAAAGAAAAATTTTGTTTGGATCATTTTTTTTCTTTGTTAATATGCAGGTACTCATGTTGAATTACCCTTAATTTTTTAATTAATTAATTTTCATATTTAGTATAAAACAAACAATTAAAGTAAAAAAACAAGAATAGTGGATGTTTGCAAAAGAAAATTAAAACCGTACAAAGGAAATTTAATGTTAAGTAAAAAATGTATTATGTGAAATGTATTAATGTAAAACAAAATGTTATGGCATTCAAAAAATAATTTATTATCATTGATCGGGGAGGTAGCAGTAAAACTGTTCTAAATTGTTATTAAATTTAAAAGTGAAAAAGTAGTTGTTAGTAATAAAAAATTCAGGTAACAAGTTCCTTTTGCGAATTCTTTCGGATCGCCTAGGTTCTTCTTCTCGTTGCGGGTTCAATAGGGGTTACAGTGATTCTTTCCGCATCGACTTCTGATTGTAGAGCGGTGCTTAAGCATGGGGTTCA
This sequence comes from Lycocerus yunnanus, assembly GCA_036346125.1. Classification (NCBI taxonomy): domain Eukaryota; kingdom Metazoa; phylum Arthropoda; class Insecta; order Coleoptera; family Cantharidae; genus Lycocerus; species Lycocerus yunnanus. The sequence continues at coordinate 438,488 of JARFIX010000111.1, forward strand.
ACAATCGGTGAACTTAATTTTCCTCTTGTATTTCCGCGGGTTGTTCAACATTTTCATTGGTTTCCAGCGGGTTGGAGTTTATTTCGGGTTCGTTATTCGATTTGGGATCTAATTGATCGATAATTTTGTTTGAACGGCGCGTAGGGGGTAGGTAAAACGGTATGGCGTTGAGAAGAGGTTGCTCTTGCTCTGGAAGTAGTTCGTACTCGTCGCTGTCCGCGTTTTGTCTACGCGGGGGTATGTTATTAATTTCATTGTTAGGGTCTACGTATTTACCGAGAAAAGGCTTTAGTCGGTTTATATGCACCGTTTGGTCTTGTCTCGTCCCTACTTTCCGAATGCCGTACGTCACGGGTCCAATCACTTTTGTAATTCGGTAAGGGCCGACCCATGGTAGAGTTAATTTTTTTGAAATCCCTATTTTACTCGCTGGATCGTATAAATATACAAGGTCGCTAATTTTAAACTCGCGTTCTTTACTGTTTTTATTAAAATTTCGAGCGCGGTTTTCACTGCTTTTTGACATTGTTTCTTTTACGTGCAAAATGCTTTATTTAATTTGGACATCATTTCGGAAGCGTAATTGGTACTCACGTCATATCTGATTTTATTTGCCTTTAAAATATCGTCGAAGGGTAAAACCATATCTCTACCGTGAATCAGGAAGTATGGGGAGTAACCCGTGGAACTATGTACGTGTGATCGATAGGCCATTAGTACATATGGTACCCAACTGTCCCAGTCGCGTTGCGACTCGGAGATGTAAGAAGCCAATACGTCTTTAAATACACGGTGACTGCGTTCAATCACTCCATTCGATTGAGGGTGGTAGGCGGTAGTTTGAATTTTGTCTATCTGTAAGCACTTACATACTTCTTTAAAAAGTTTAGATACGAAGTTCGCACCTCTATCAGTTAATAGTTGTTTTGGGGTTCCATGTCTGGCTATGACTTGTGTGACAAAAACTCGGGCTATGGTTTCGGCCGATTGGTCGGGGACGGGGATGGCTTCAGGGTATTTAGTGAAATGATCTTGAAATGTTACAATATATTTGTTGCCGTTATCAGAAGTGATAAAAGGGCCCACAATATCCATTGCAGTCCGCTCGAAGGGTTCGGAAATTTCCGGGAAATCTTGAAGAGGAGCCGGTTTAAAATGAGGTGATGTCTTCCGCCTGTTACATGTGTTGCACGACATTACGTATTTGATAATATCTCGTCTCATATTTGGCCAATATAGTTTACTTTGAATAAAATTTAAAGTTCTGAGTTGGCCGGGATGTCCAGCAAGGGGTAGATCGTGGAAGTCGTGAATCGCCTTGTTTATGAAGGTTTTTGGAATAACTAATAAATCTCGTCCCGTCGAGTGGTCAGTTTTGTACAATATATCGTCATCATCTAAATAGTAGGGAAGTCGTCGTCTTCGCCATGGGCAATGACTTGCGTGATTTGTTTGCAAAATCCGTCCTCTTTCTGTTCTCGTTTTATTAGCTCTCTGTCCCATGTGGGAATCAAGGGGGGTTCTTCGTGTATTGCAAAGATGTGGTTATCCGATTGTTTTGGATTGCATATTTTAATTTCAATTGTCGTATCTTTAAATATAAATTTGATCATTTGAAATACAGTATCCCAATCTAAATCGTCAATCTCACTCATTAAATCCGGTAGCGCTAATTTAAAATCCTTATTTTGTAAACATATATCAAGGAGATTTGCAAACGAGTCAAATAATGTTTCATATGTGGGTTTTTTATAATAATTACTTTTGCTTATCAGATAATAAATGTTTCTTTCCGGCAACTTTTGTTCTATTATTTCACCTACGTTTTTAAACTGGAACGGCGACCTATCTAATGCGTCGAGTAATTGCTTAATTTCTTTTGTCATACCTGTATTCGCATTTAGATCTTTAGACACACACAACGCTAAAGAGAAATTTTCTGGGATTGCAAGAAACTAGTTGATTCAATAATTACATTTTTATTTTCACATACGTTCTTGTTGTTTTTCCGCAAGTTAAAGAAATCTTTTAAAGTCGGTTTCTCAAACATGTAAATTCTACTGAGAGCGTCGACATTCCATGTTTAACCCCAGGTCGGTGTACCACTTCAAAATCAAATTCGGCAAGGAGAAGAGCCCAGCGAGATAATCTAGAGGTTGAATTGGAAATCGATAAAATCCATTTCAATGCACGATGGTCAGTGATAATCGTAAATCTTTTCCCGTATAAAAAACATTTAAATTGTTTGACTCAAAATGACTGCTAAACACTCCTGTTCGGTGACAGTGTAATTTTTTTCGGCTTTTTGTAATTTCCGACTTGCGAAAGCAATGGGTTTTTCATGACCATCACGTCTTTGACTTAAAATTGCACCTATACCCGTGCCACTAGCGTCGGTAGCTAAGATAAAGGGTTCCTTAAAGTTTGGGTAAATCAGTACATCGTCTGACTTAACGGCGGATTTTAGTTTCTGTACCGATTGCAATACTTCAGGCGTAATTATAAATTTATTTTCCTTTTTTGTTAAGTTGGTTAAGGGTAGAGCAAGCTCAGAAAAATTTTAATAAAACGTCGATACCACCCTACTAAACCTAAAACGACCGTGTCTCTGTTACGTTACGCGGTATCGGGTACATCTCTAATGCCTTTAATTTATCAGGATCGGGTTTTACACCATCCTTCGTAATAATGTGCCCTAAGTATTTTACTTCACTAACTAAAAATCTACATTTACTAGGCTTTAGTTTGATGTTAGCTTTTCTTAATCTATCAAATATAACTGCTAGTTTCCGGAGATGTTCAAGGAGATCGTCGGCGCTGTAAACCACAATATCATCTAAGTACACGAGGCACATCTCACCAGTTAATCCTGAGAGGGTGACATTAATAAAACGTTGAAACGTACTAGGTGCATTCATTAATCCAAACGGCATTTTATTAAATTCATAATGGCCGAACATTGTTGTAAAAGCTGTCTTTTCTTTATCGCATTCCTCCATCTCAATTTGATGAAAGGCTTGCGATATGTCTAATACGCTAAACAAGGAGGAGGAATGAAAATATTGCTCTATAGTTTCATGCAGATCGGGTAATGGGTAAAAATCTCTTTTTGTCACTGCGTTTAATCCGCGATAATCTACGCACATCCTCACTTTTGATTCGCCAGTTGGGGAATCGCGAACAATAAGAATAATCGGCGCCGACCATGGTGAAGAACTTGGAGCTATTATTTTAGACGCCAGTAATTTATCTAATTCTTTCTTTAAAATGTCTCGTTGATGGTAGGGTACACGGTAAGGTCTTTTAGCTATCGGGGCTACATTTTCTATTGTTATTCGGTGTTTAACATTGTTTGCGCTAGTTAACACCTCATTGTCTGCAATAAAAATATCTATGTACCTTAATAAGAGCTCACGGACCGAATTAATAGTTTCGTCGTCTAGGTGGTCTAATTTTATCTGGGATAGGATATCGTCGTGATTATTCAAGACAGTTTCTATCAGATTTACTTTATTTTCGTTTCCTTTGTCGTCATTTTATTTAAGATTTTTATGTTGGTAAATATTTTTCCGATTTGGGAATTCGCTTTTAATATTATATCGTAATTATTAGGGTTCATGATTCGCGTAATAACATCGTCTCCATTGTTCTGTACTACCGAGCTTGCAATGATTAACCCTTGATGGTTACTATCATCTTGTTCGACCAACACGTAGTCGTTTTATTATTTAACCGCGGATTTAAAAATTGGTTTTTATTAAAATTTAATTTAAAACACTGTTCGCTTTCTGTTCGTTTTGGTATGATTACATCTTTTTCTATTATCAATGTTCCTACAAAATTTTTATCCCGTGCTATCTCTACCGTATTGTTAGTTTTATTTTTATTAAAATAACAATAATTATTATTTCGGTTTTCGCTTCTATAGTCGTTAATTGATTCCGAGTAATTTTCAATTATATCATCATTCACTTTAATATCTAAACTTTTAACATTTTCCTCACAATTTTCCGAATAAGATTCATCTTTTTTCCCATAATTTTTTAATTTAACGTCTTGGTTTTCGACTTCATATGTTTTATTTATCTTATTATTCCAATTAATTTATCATAATTAACCACTTCATCCCCTTTATAACTACTAACCTTTTCTATAACATTATTCTTAACCGTTTCATTATTGAATTCATTTAACTTTACCGCACGCTCTGTTTCATTTTATTCGTTTTATTAGCTTCCATCAAATTGTTCTTTATACTACCCGTTTTATTTCATCTTTAATCGTCCCGTTAACAAACCCTAGCTCACAGTTCGCTTCTAAATCTTTACCATTATGCCTATTAGCCGCGGTCTTAATTTTTACATTTCCTAAATCAATTTTTTGCTACTTATTTGCTCAGTATTTCCCTTTTGTCGGGATTAATTTCATTAAAATTTTCAATCATAATTTCATCATTAATATTTATTTTACCTTTATTAATTCTTACCTTACTTATTAATTTCTGATTGCTTTTAGCATCATTAAAAACTTTATCTTCCTCCGCAAATCTGACTACTTTAATACCGCTCATTGTTCTCTCCGATCCGGACAATGAGATCCCTACACGCTCGTTACCAGAAGATTTCTTAACAATATCCTGATTCAATAAATTACCGTTTCGGCCTAAACTAACAACTTCATCGTCGTCCGATAACATTCCATACTCTACCACAACTATTTCCGGTTCAATATATTTATTTCCTAACTTAATTATTTTTTCATCATTAAACTCATTAATTACTTCAATATCATCATCTAAATTCTTTAATAATTTTCGCGCAGAGTCGTCATTTATATTTTTCCTTACTTTGGTTTTATTGTTAACAAAGTTCCCTCTATGTACCGTTCCGCAAGTTAAATAATTTTCATTACATTCGTCAAAAGTAAAAATTTTAATTTTTTTGTTAAATAAATTTAATTCGTTTTTTGAAAAATCGATAATTGCACCATGTTTTTGCAAAAGGTTTCTCCCAATAATGCCATCACATTGTAAACAAATATTGCTGCAGATTACAAAATCAAATTTAAACAAACCCGGGGTATCTTTAAGACCGACCGTAACTGTCGAAGTACCAAGGGCGGATTGCCTAACCCTGCTATACCTGATAAAATAATTTCTTCTTCCGGTTGTTTCAAATCATTTAAATTTAATACTTCTTGTTTTAATAAGCAAACACTAGATCCGGAATCTAATAATAATCTGCAATATTTTCCGTTTAACATTAATACAACGACACACGGTGTGTCCTCGGGGAATGAAGTTACATTAGGTACGTAATGTGATGGTTTAGGGTTATCGATTAATTTGACGCAATTTTTGGAGATTGTATTATTTAATTGGCGGTTGGAGCTCTTACTACAGTTCGAGGGGTTACTGTAGCGGCCGCAGAGTTTAAAGAATTTTGACCGATTCTTGTTAAGTCGTTTCTAACATCGTCACTGCGATTTAGCAAGGGAGGTGGGTAATTCCGATTGACGCTACCGGAGGGAGGTGGGTAATTTCGATCGACGCTACCGGTTCGATTTAATTCCTGATGATTATTACTGTTGTCATAATTTCGGGAGGTTGATTTGAAGTTAGCGTTACCATTATAGTTATTTCGCGTTGTTTGCCCAGAGTGGTTCCTGTTGTAGTTGTAATTCCGATTTTGATTGTAATCCCTATTGTCATATTGCGGTGGGTGATTCGTTCTTTGAAAGTTAAAGCGGTCGTTGTTTATTTGCGGGTTTCTGGAATAGTTATCGTAATTTTGACGAGGATAGTTGCTATTATTCCTGTAACGCGAGTAATTATTGTTATCTAAATAGGATCGGTCACGGGCAATCGTATTTTGATAATTCTGTCGAGGAGGTTCATCATTTCTACGGTAATTATTTTGAGTGTGAATTTCCGCGACGTTTATTGGGTTTGAGCGCGTTCTTATTAATGAGTCGTTTATTTCTTGGCATTTTGCTATCTCTTCAGCTTCATCAATGGTTAAATTTTCCGTTCGCATTAAAGTTACACCTATTTTATTAAGCAAATCCTTTTCAGACCTACCCTAAATTGATTTAATATCAATTGAGACGATTTAGATTTGAAGCCAGGAATCTCGTCATGGGTCGCGGTTTTCATATCTTCGATCAAAACTTTTAAACCTAAACTTTTAAGACGTGTGGTAAATTTGCTAATAGGTTCATCATGCTTTTGATAGCAACGTTGTAGGTTACTCAGAGCCTCACCGGGAATTTTCAGTTTACTAAATTGTTTTATTATTCTATCTTTAAAGTCTTTATAGTTTAAATTATTTATATCTGGGTCAGATTTAACAAACTTAAGAGCGGCACCGCGTAGCCTATATTTAACTATTTTTAAAGTAGTTGATTCATCCCAATCTTCAAGTTCGGATCTTTGTGCAATCGCTTCAAAATAATAAATAGGGTTCGTTTCTCCATTGTACCCTTCTACGCTACTGGCAATTAACCCAAGAGAAACAAAAGGGTAATAAGGTGCAATGTTTCCACCAGGGGAGCCAATATTACCGGATGGTTGATTCCCGACATTTTCCAAAGAATCTGCACTATTGTGTCTAGTAACCGACATTTTAATGATTTGTTTGTATATATAAAAAAAAATTTATTTTAAGAATTATAAATGATTAAACGATTTATGTTTTAATAAAATTTAAGCAAGGGTTAACCGTAATATGAATATTATAATTTTTTTTTATAAACAAATCACAAAAATTATATGTAACAGGGGGTGAAATTTAATTAATTTAAAAGAAAAGGACAAGTTAGGTGTTGAGAGAAGTTGTTTACATGCAGTTCGTGAAAGAACCTTTTTACAGACATCCCGCCGCGTAAACCACCATTGTAACAATCCTAGCGTCTTCAAGGGGGTCGATGTTTTCCTCGTCGGTATCACTGCCACCACCTGATATTGGTTATACTTTGCGAGAATCAGGAAACTCGCCGGTGAGCGTATCTAGAAGCGGCCTTATCTCGGAAACGCAGGGTAAACACTTCTCTTTCAACTTACCTATCTTTGTTAAAAAAAAAGGGGTTGGTCAAGGAATTAATTGTTTTATAAAAATGCAAATTGAAATTAAGATTGTGTATTGACTTTATATTTTTTTACATACGGTACTGGACACAAAGGAGATTTCCAACTAATAGAATACTAGATATTTAACTTTAATTTAGGACTTACCTTGAGTAATTCGTTTACCGGTACTACTGGTCTATCTGGACGCTGTAGAACAGAACCTTAAGTGGCGCGTTAACGTTTTTAATTTTGAAAAAAGAAAATATAAATTAAACTCCCGAATGATCGAATGAATTTCTCGAACTGTCGTATCTCGAATGAATGCCGAATTGTGAATCTTAACTTTTGTGGATGCCGAGTTGTGACTAACTGTCTAAGATTTAAAAATTACATATATTTATAATCTCGGCACCCACCTTTGTTTCATAAGGGTGTGACCCGGGGTAAGTTTCCCATGAATTTCTAATTTCATATCTTTAAGCGTCCAGATGTTGTGGTGATGGATATATTATTTTTTTAAGGTGTGACATCCGCTTAAGTCCGGGATAGGCCAGATCTTAATGGCTTTTGCAGACATTTCGAGACACTTATCTACTTGGTACATGCAAATGCCCAGATAAGTGTATCTAATACCTAGAATCTCGATAATACTTAAGCAGATGTGCCTCATAAATCCTTTAACAGTTTCGTTTATTTCATCCACTCCCAGTGAACGTACCAAGTAATGTGAATTACTACATAGTAACTCACCTTGGGTACCAGATTCCCACTTGGAAGACCGATATTTGCAAATTCTAAAATTTAAGAGACGCCGATAACTAAAATTTCTTTAATATAACCGACTTGAATAAACCTGGAAGAAGGAAACATAAATGAAACACTACCATACAACACTTGAAAAAGGTTACAATCGTCCATTTGTTATTAAGCATTGTTCAATGCTATTTTGTTCTGTGGCGCCATCTTTCGACAAGTTTATTGTCATTATTTAGATGGCTTTATTGTTGATGGGTTATCAAATAAAAATTAACAAAATGATGTGTTGTATGTATCGTATGTGAGGTGTAAAGTACCCGTTGTTGTTTTGGTGTTTAATATGTTTTAGGTTAGGCAATCGTCATCTAATTTAACAGTTTTTAATTTAATTACTTATTAAATTTTGTCACTTACCAATACGAGAATGTTAGTTTATGAGTGAGTTTGTAACGTTTATGTTATACAGAACTTCAAGAAATTAGCGAATTGCAGAATAATTCTCACTATGAGAACAACACTATAGTAAGTGCAATTAACTAACTTTCGAGAAAAACCCATTTTAAAATTCAATATTTTCAAATCACATATATTAATACATCATATTGCAGCATTATTACATACATACATATATTTGAACATATTCAATTAAACTAAACAAAAATTAGAAGCAAAAAAAAGTTGCAAACATCAAATATTGAATTTTAAAATGCGTTTTTCTCGCAAGTTAGTTTATTGCACTTACTATAGTGTTGTTCTCATAGTGCGAATTAAGTGGGGTTACATTGTTTATTTTCTGATGTTTTCTTTTTTAAATAAGAAGAACAAGCGACTAGAAACCTTAAATTTTCATCGTTTTTCTGAGGCTGGGAAACAAGAAGTTTATATTGCAAATAAACTTGATAACTGTGACTTGTATGCGAAAAAAAACAAATATTTATATACGAATTAGTAACTAAATAAGGGGAATTATAATTGTCGCAAGATGGCGCCACCGACTTACAACCAAGGTATGAGTGATTGATTTAATAAAATACAAAATGGACGATTGTCACCGTTTTCAATTTGTTGTATTGTAGTGGTGTAGTTGTTTTCTTTGTTCAGATTCATTCAAATCGCTTATAATAAAGAGCTTTCCATTAACTGCTCCACGTGAACTTTAGAATTTACTGATATCGGTTTTCCACGTGGGAATCAGCTACCTACGGTGAGTAATTATAATGCACCATTAATTTCTCTAATACGATCTCTTACAGATATGACTCAAGTTAACTCTCCAGAAGAGTTACAAATTATGACCAACGTGAATCAAGATTCGAACACTTCCTGTAAATCAAGCAACGACTATGAAATAAAACAAGAAGTGCTAGACGACGTGAAATTTAATCCAGAAGATTTGCATCACTCGATTGACATTAAAGATGAAGAATTGCCACAGGGGAAACTACCAAGAGCATTTAACAGTTCAGACAAATTTGAATGTGCAGTTTGTGGGTATATCGCTACAAGTAAATGTGTTTTACGAGTTCATTTAAAAACTCACGATACTAAGAAACCGTTTGTTTGTAAAATTTGTGGGTACAAATGTTCACAAAATTCACATTTAATTGCACATGTAAGAACTCACACTGGTGAGAAACCGTTTGTTTGTGAAATTTGTAACCACAAATTTTCACAGAAATCCAGTTTAACGCAGCATTTAAAAAGTCACACTGGTGAAAGATCGTTTGTTTGTGAAATTTGTGATCGCAAATATTTATATAAAGTTAGTTTAAAAGTACATTTAAGAACTCACACTGGTGTGAAACCGTTTGCTTGTGAGATTTGTACTTACAAATGTTCGCAAAATAGATATTTAATAGAGCATATAAGAACTCACACTGGTGAGAAACCGTTTGCTTGTGAAATTTGTGAGTACAAATGTTCACGAAAAGGAGTTTAGTACAGCATTTAAAAACCCACACAGATGAAAAATCGTTTGTTTGTCCATTTTGCGATTATAAAAGTGCACAAAAATTTTGTTTAGCTAGACATTTAAGATCTCACACCGGTGAGAAACCGTTTGTTTGTGATATTTGTCAGTACAAATATTCAAATAAAGCCAGTTTAATCGAACATTTAAGAAGTCACACTGGTGAGAAACCGTTTGTTTGTGTTATTTGTAATTACAAATGTGCACATAGAACAAATTTAAAAGTGCATTTAAGAACTCACACTGGTGAAAAACCGTATGGTTGTGAAATTTGTGATTACAAATGTTCACATAAATCAACTTTAAATATCCATTTAAAAATTCATAGTGGGGAGAAATTGTTTGTTTGTGAAATTTGTAATTACAAGTGTGCACGTAAGTCATGTTTAAAATCGCATTTAAAAACTCACAGTGGTGAGAAATTATTTGTTTGTGAAATTTGTCAGTACAAATGTTTACGAAAAGGAACTTTAACTTTGCATTTAAGAACTCATACCGGCGAGAAGCCGTATGTTTGTCTAATTTGTGGTTACAAATTTACACAAAAAAGGTCATTTAACAAAACATTTAAAAACTCATACCAACTAGAAACCTTATGTGTTCTAGATACGAAGATATTGTAATGACGAGAGTGTTGAATGTAAATAATAGTAGAGCAAAATGTTATCATAAACTGCCCCACGTTGATGAAGCCAATTTGTAGCGAATCTTGAAGTTATCGAAATGTGGTTAACAAGAAAAATTTAAATATTGGGCAAATTTGTAATGTTCAAAAAAAAAAATTGACACTTGTCTATTAAAATCGTACTTTGACGGTACGGGAACCACATTCAATAGTTACAAATTATAACCTATAAATTTGTTACAATGTACTTTCACAAATTAAAATTCAAGTTTTACTAAATAAAATATAATGATCTAAAAAAAAAAATTGTACTACGTTAATTGACTTGGCCATACATCAAATCAATTCCGCTTAAATAAAACTAATGGTGAATACATACAACATAAAGCTCGCCTCACACGATGCTTGTTTTGCTGATGGATTGCTTGCTGGCCGCTGTGATGGCCGGCCGTACTGGAAAGTGACGGGGTGCTACTTTTCTTGTTGATTCCTCTACTGCTTATATGCAACAACTTTACCAAGCTATCATAATAAGCATCTTCGAAGTGAAGCCCTAGCACGTGTTCATGAAGCAGTGGTTAAATTAAGGTCATCGGTTACCGTAAAAGAATGCGTATCAAAATTTCACACTCAAAAATTAGGGCTTCACATAAAAGTGGAACGGGCACCGATAATGTAAGTAATACCATTTAGCAAAATTATTAACAATAATTAAAAATATGTGTATTATATGGGCACATTTTTAGATACATAAACCGAGCTTATGACATTACGACAAAAGGTTGTTTTTGGCGTCATACTTACAATCTCGCAAAAGTAAGAGTTTGTGGAAGCCTGATGAAACGGCTGACAGAGCAGTTACGTCTGAGCCGAGTCCGGTACGTATTTTATTTTTTTTAAGTTTATAATTAATCTTGGTAACATTCTAGAATACTACTGGAAATTCCCAAAATTCAGAGTAACTGCTGAAAGATAACAGTGGTACTCTGAATGATGAACTTTTAGCCTTGGCTTTGCAGGAAGAACTCGAAGTGGACACGGAACAGGGTGACTTTTCTTTCTCGCAACGGGATCCATTGCCTTTAGCGCCTTCAACATCTGCGACACCTGGCTGTAATACCTCATCCACTTCAGAGACATCAACTACAAGAACAGCAAGAAAAATCATAATACAAAGATAAAATTAGAATAATTCATAAAACTAACGATTGCCTATTTCGATAGCAGTATATTGAAAGGGAACACTACCTACACTGTTAAAGTATTCACAAAATGTATCACGAATCTGTAAAGCATCATTATTGCTACGATTACTACATCACTGCTCTACAGGATGTTGACTGTCGGAGAACTGGGCTTCTTGACAGTTGTTAAACTTATTCAAAATTCTGTAATTCTGAGGAACATACCATTGATGAGAGTTTTTCTTCATAACTAGGTAATTGTGTAGAAGTGCACACGAATAAGTAATTTTTTCAACTTTCTCGACAGAGAGGTATGGTAAGAAGTAAAATTCGCCATCTATTTGCGAGATTACCAAAGGCATTTTCGACTGTCCTACGAGCACAGCTTAAAAACCATCTCATCATCAAATCCATCAAAACCATCCCGAATATCCAGCCGCTTGAGAGCCAGCAGAAAACCTAGCAAGCAAATCGCCACCTACCTACAGGATGAATTGGCAGCAAAAAAAATAAATTTTGTAACTAAGTTGTAACTTGAAACTAATTAATTTAAATTTATAGCCTTATTTGTCGAGTTTGCCATATCAACTATCTAGATAATGTTTATTAATATTCTTTTACAAAATCTTCCTCTCTTACTTCTGCCTTGGTAGAGCTTCTGGAAATAACTGACTAAAAATTTAAAAAATACTCATTTTATTTCTGTGTCCGTTGGCCAGTTTCGCTACTATTTATCCAGAATCATTTGCTTTTCCTTTCTTTCTATGCATGTATAATGCCATACGATAAATAAATAAATAATCCAGAATCAAAATGTTCAAGTCCCAAATGGCTTTAACTGCTTAAGCCATCGATTTTTTATTAAATAGTATGACATACACCCATATATTGTGAAGAAAACAATAACACAAAGTTTGTTTTCCTTTTGACGGTGTATCACAGGTTGCATACCGCACAGATAATAAAGTTTGTTGTCATTTTGACGGTGTATCACAGTTTGCATACCGTACAGGGTTGCCATAATATACAAACATGTTTACACTGTTACAATATCACCAACTTACAGTTATTAATTAATTTCTATTAAAATTTGAATATAACACAGTTTTTCGTTTGTTTACTGTTTCAAACGAATATTTTGTTTATGTTACAAAAGTGACAGCGTATATAAAATATTCTTCCGTGTATATGATGATACCCTGATGATGATAACCTGATACCCTTAGGTACTGCTGCTTTAAGTTTATCTGGAGTATCATGGTCTTTTTTCATGAACGGAGGCCCAGCAGAGCTCTTCATGTGGATTCCTTTGTTTTGCTTCTTTTTTCACTAGCGGTTTTTGTTGTTTCTTTTCCCGTTCTCTGGGTTTTTTTCTACAACGACATATATTATTGTTTTCGGTAACTACTAAAAACACTAATTGACAATTAACCACCAGTACGGAGATGATACAGTTTTATTATCAAGTAAATTAAAAAACCCACAACAAAAACACATTCTCTTAATATGAAACTTAGTATTATTTTAGTTAGTATCATTTTATTGTACCGTTTGCCAAGTATTTATTAGGCAACACCGTAAAATAAGTATCAGCTGTTGTTTATGTATGTTATGTTATTTTTATGTCATAATTACTTTTATTTTATGTGTATCTACAAGTCAAATTTAATTCATATATTACTTATAAGAGGCGCATGTGGCGAGTACGATCCTGTGCACGGTGTTTTGAAACAGAGCTAGATAATTGGCGATTGTGAAGCAGATTGAGGAGATTGATTGATTTGGATGTGTTTATTGGAGTATTGGAAAACTCTAGAAGAAGGCGACTATAAGCTAGAATATAAATTCGCACGAGAAAGACCACGAAAGTGAATAAAAAAATATTTTGAGGTTAACCCATAAAGTATCCTTTAATTCAAAACATTGTAATACGACTACCTCCTAGAAGTTGATTCGGGTGATCGTATTGACGCAAGGTGCGATAGCAGAGGGTACAATCAGGAATAAGCTAGATTAGTAAAAAATAAGTATAATATAATTAATTCAACAAAATTTGCAGTTCAATCTACAAGGTGTATGTTGGGTTGCATAGCTGGCAACCGATACAAAAGTTGCGATACTATAAATACCATTATAAGACAGAACAGGCAACATACTATACGAAGCACCCGGTAGAAAATCACCAACGCTCGCAAATGAGCGAAGAGACAAAAAAAAGATTTAGAGAACCTGAAGCAGAACTCTCAGGAGAGGAAGAACAATTGGCTTTGACAGAAGCAAAAGAACGATCAGAACCCCGGAACAGAAACAGGCAGAAAAAGAAAGAGGTAAATTTAAAACCCACAACATGGATACGAACGAAGTTAAACAAATGTTCGAAACAATGATGAGCGAAATGAGGAAAAATGCAGCAGAAGTTAAAAAGGAAATGCAGGAAATAAGGAATGGATTCAAACAAAGGGAAGAGAAATGGGAAAAGGAAAGAGAACAACTGGAAGCAAGGATAGAGATACTAGAGGGCAAATTTGAAAGAGAAGATAAAATAAAGCGAAAGAACAACATTGTAATCAAGGGTCTGACCAATATATCAGATAGAGATACAACTACCAACCTGGAAAATTTTATAGAAAAAGAGCTACAAATTAAAGTAAAACTAATGAAGGCTTATAAGTTGAAATCGAACAACTTTGAAACTGTAGTAGGCGAAGTTGAATCGTGGACCAAGAAGATGGAGATTATGAAGAACAAAGCACATTTGGGAAGTAGAAGGATCTATATAGATAATGATTTGACAGTAGAGGAGCGTAAGATCCAAGGTGAAATAAGAGCGATAGCGAAGAGAGAGAAAGAAAACGGGAAAAAGTCACGGTAGGTTACCAGAAGGCTATAATAGGTGGAGTGATGTATAGATGGAATAAAAGAGAGAGAAGAATGAAAACGGAAGAGGAAGAGGGGCATGGCTCAAAAAACTAGTAACAAAACAAGACAAATTGGACGGATATATGGTAACGAACTCGGCAATGAATAAGGAAAAACGTCATGGAAAGAAGAGAAAGAATAAAAAGAAGCGAAACAGAGAAACCATGCGAATAGGTACATGGAATGTGCGAACAATGTTGAGAGAGGAAAAATGTTTGAAATAGAAAGAGAATTAAAAAGATATAGAATTGAAATAGCGGCGGTGCAGGAAACGAGATGGGGGTGAAGGAGAGGTCAATGCGAAGGATTACAGACTACTGTTCTCAGGAGAAGAAAACAATGCAAAAGAGGAATAGGATTCTTTGTGAGCAAGCGGCTAGCAAATAATATAATACAATTCGAGGCAATAAGTGGAAGATTGGCCTATATAAGAATTCAAATGAAGAATTGTAAGTTCAGCATAATAAACGCATATGCTCCAACAGAGGATAAGGATGAGGGGGAAAAAGAGAAATTTTATGCGGAACTGGAAAGAAGCGTAGAAGACGTACCCAGACAAGACATGTTGACCATCTTGGGAGATTTTAACGCACAAGTGGGAAAAGAAGAATACTACAGCGAGGTGGCGGGCAAATTTACATTACATGAGAAAACAAATGATAATGGACAGAGACTGTGCGGCCTGGCAACAGCAATGAACCTGGTTATAAGTAGTACGAAGTTTAAACACAAACCACTGCACAAGATAACATGGATGAGACCAGGAAGAAATTGCGATAAAGGAACTCAGATAGATCACGTGTGTGTATTAAAGAAAAACGCAACAATAATCAAAGATGTCAGAACCTACAGAGGAGCGGATGCAGACACTGACCACTTTTTGGTGGTGGCAGAGGTTAAATTGAAGAAAGCCGCAGAAAAACGAAGAGAAGCCAGGAAGAAATTGGCACTGGAGGGTTTCTATAAAGAAAGCACTAGAGAAAAATACGCCGAAAACACGAACAAATTAATTGGCAACAGACAAAAAGATCAAAATATAAATAAAGAATGGGAAAATATAAAATTGGCAATAAAAGAATCCGCTGAAACAACATTAGAGTACAAAAAAGGTCAAGAAAACAAGAAATGGTTTGATCAAGATTGTAGTGACAAAGTGGACAACAAGAGAGAAGCAAGATTGAAGTGGATAGCTACAAACAATGAGGAAGATAGGAATAAATATATAGAGAAAAGGAAAGAAGCTCACAAGATCTGCAAGGAAAAAAAATAAATGGTTGCATAACGTGATGAGCGAAATAGAGAATGATCGTGGAAGTAACAATACCAAGAGGTTTTACTTGGGGGTGAGACAACAGAAAACAAAATGCATGGCGAAAAACAGAACCATGAAAGATAGAAATGGAAGAAAGGTGAACAATGAAGAGGACATAGGTGAGATTTGGAGAAACCATTTCCAAGTATTACTAAACCAAAATGTGAAAGGAGATACTACCAAGGAAACAGCACTAGAAAGAGAGGATGAAAAAAAATAGCAGAACCAACATACTCCGAGGTGAATACACTGATTAAGAAATTAAAAAATGGTAAAGCGCCAGGTAGCGATGAGATACATGGGGAAATGATAAGAAATGCTGGAGACAATGTACATCAAAGAATATATGACTTGATAATAGAAATATGGAGAGCCGAGGAGATGCCAGACGAATGGAAGATTGGTAAAATTGTGCCAATACACAAGAAAGGAGATCTGGAAATATGTGGAAACTACAGAGGCATAACATTGCTACAGGTTATATATAAGATTCTATCGACACTCATCCATAATAGATTGAAAGAGGAAACAGATTGCATAATTGGCGATTACCAGCATGGTTTTAGAGAGGGCAGATCGACAGTGGATGCACTACACATTATGAAGCAAATAACAGAAAAGGCGCACGAATATAATATAGAGATGCATCTGCTGTTTGTCGATTTCCAGCAGGCCTTCGATACGATTAAGAGAGAACAACTATACAGAGCAATGCAAGAAATGAACATTCCAACAAAGCTGATACGATTGATACAGATGACGATGAGAAGATCAAATGCCATAGTAAAGGTAGGAACATTAGAAACCGAGAACTTCGAAATTAACGGAGGAGTGAGACAGGGCGATGCGCTGTCGGCGACCCTGTTTAACCTTGCAATGGAAAAAATATAAAAGAATCAGACTGCGGAGGAACTGTACGGACAAAAGAGGGCAACTGCTTGCATATGCAGACGATCTGGTGATTATTGCCAGATCACTGAAAAAAATGACAACAATCTTCAAAGAGATAGAAAGGAAAGCAACAACGATGGGTCTGAGGATAAACGAGAGCAAGACAAAGTACATGAAGTTCACCAAGACAGAGCGAAGACAAAAGGAATTAAGAATAGAAGGACGAGTGTTCGAAGAAGTTCTAAACTTCAAGTATCTGGGAATGCAGATAAATAGTACAAACGACCGAGCAGAGAAATAAAGAGAAGATACAGACTGGATGGAAAGCGGTATATGCGAACAAGAAGATGCTTAAAAGCAAGAGTCTGTCCATAGCAACAAAAGTAAGAATATACAAGACCTTTATTAGACCGGTGTTAACATATGCATCGGAAGTAATGAATTTGACAAAAAGAGAAGAAGAGAAACTGAGAATCTTCGAGAGAAAGGTGATAAAATGATCCTAGGACCAAAGAAAGTAAACGCCAATGAATACCAAATAAGAACAAACAGCGAGGTAAATGAAATAATTGGTGAAGAAGATTTGGTGAGATGTGTAAAAGCACGAAGAATCGCCTGGCTCGGACATCTTATGAGGAGAAGTCCTGAAAGTGTGCTAAGAGTGATCACGGACTGGAAACCAAGTGAAACAAGAGATAGAGGCAGAGTCAGAGCGAGATGGATGGACGAAGTTTTGGAGGATCTCGAAGCCTTGGAACTGAGAGATTGGAAGAAGAAGTGCAGAGACAGGAACTTGTGGAGAAGAGTGGTGGAGGAAGCCAAAACATGCGCGAAACTATGAGTATTGAAAGAAAAGGAAATCAGGAGTAATCCACCTGGAGAAATGGATTGTAAAGACTTCCAACGGAAGTGGGTATATTCCTTAGGAATGAACGCCGTTATTATTATTATTATTACTTATAATATGACAAACTTAAATCATGTCGGTAAGTTATTACATAAAAATTATTATAAATGCAGTAATTTAGGCAAAATTTATGTACTCATGTTGCAATGTAGTAATAATACGATTGTTTTACTTTAGATTGAAAAGGCAAAGGGCGTCAAATTGGGATGATCAGGAAAAAAAATATTCATAGAGGCTGTAAAGTCACATCTAACGGTGATCGAAGATAAAATGAAAATACTAGTTGTATTCGTAAGTTGTACTATTTTAATTATTACCCATTTCAAATCTTATCGGACAACCTTTTTATATAGGAAAACTAGATGAAAGGTGAATTTACGGGTATACGAGGTGCAGATGTAAATAAAAGTAAAATCGAATAAACGATGAGACATAATTGGATGAAGTACATACATATATTAAAAAAGAAAATATAAGAATAGTTGTTATACGATATATAACATTTAAACAGAAAGAAACATTTACGATTTAAAAATTAAATATAAAATTTATTTATACAATAAGAGAAAATTAGCACAATAAAATATTCTATTCACTTAATTATTTACAAATTTGAATTTTCAATAAACTTCCATTCCAATTTACGATAAGACGGTATCATACAAACGAATACTAAGTAAATCTAAAACATTTTAATTCTACAATTAAAAGGTAACGATAACATTAGCTGACTCAACATTAGTAGCAAAGACCTCAAGAGTTTTTTTGTTAAAACACAAAATTAATAAAAGCAAAAATAAATTATTTATAAATAATATGCTGCATTATAATAAATTTATGGTTTCTAGTTGCGGCACTGATAAAAGTCATTTCAACGCTGGTTCGATAACACACTAACTGCACCGATTGGCCCAATCCAAATTATTCCAGTTCTGGTTAAATTCAAAGTTTGAAACCCAAACAATGAATGCTTGGGTTTCAATAAATTTACTTTTGCTGAATTTTGCAGAAAACGGCAATTTTGTGCTTTTTGGAATTCGGCGGTTTGCCATAACATCCCTCGTTTCTCTTCTACTGATGTTTACCAACAGTAAACTGCTACACTTCAGTTGCACGAGATTCATTAAATGAACATTTTCTGATACGATGGTTTCTAGCTGGTATGAGTATCTAAATGCCTAATTAACTTTACTTTTTGTGAAAATTTATACCCACAAATTTTACAAACAAACGCTTTCTCACCGGTGTGAGTGCTTAAATGTATTTTTAAACCGTCTTTTCGTGAACATTTCAACTCACAAATTTCACAAACAAACGGTTTCTCACCAGTATGGGTTTTTAAATGCCGTGTGAAACGTGATTTTTCTAAAGTTCTGTACTCGCATATTTCACAAACAAACGGTTTCTCAGTGCTGTGAGTTCTTAAATGTGCCTTTAAACCTGCTTTTTGTGAAGACTTGTGACCACAAATTTCACAAACAAGTGACTTCTCACTGTGGTGGGTTATTAAATGTAGTTTTAAACTTGTTTTTCGTGAACATTTATACTCACAAATATAACAAACAAACGGTTTCTCACCGGTGTGAGTTTTTAAATGTGCTTTTAAATATGTTTTTCGTGAAAATTTGTACTCACAAATTTCACAAACAAAAGGTTTTTCACCTGTGTGAGTGCTTAAATGCCGTTTTAAAATATCTTTTTGTGAATATTTCAAATCACAAATTTTACAAACAAACGGTTTTTCACCGGTATGAGTTCTTAAATGTTTTTTTAAATAAGATTTACATGATGATTTGTACTCACAAATTTCACAAACAAAAAGGGTTTTTCACCTGTGTGAGTTCTTAAATGTATTTTAAACTGGCTTTTCGTGAATATTTTAACTCACAAATTTCACAAACGAACGGTTTCTCACCAGTATGGGTTCTTAAATGTTGTGTAAATGTGATTTATGTGATGATTTGTATCCACAAATATCACAAACAAACGGTTTCTCAAGGGTGTGAGTTCTTAAATGTACTTTTAAATCACATTTACCGATAGCGACATACCCACAAACTGCACATTCAAATTTGTTTGAGCCATTGAAAGTCTTTGGTTGTTTCATCGGTGGTAATTCTTCTTCTTTAATGTCAATCGAATGATGCAAATCTTCTACATTAAATTTCTCGTCTTCAAGCTCTTCTGGTTTTATTTGGTAATCGCTGCTTGAATTAAATGCAGTGTTCGAATCTTGAGCCATAATTTGTAACTCTTCCGGAGGGATAACTTGAGTCATATCTGTAAGACATCGTAATAGAAGAAATTAATGGTGCATTATTATAATTACTCACCTCGGGTAGCAGATTCCACGTGGAAGACCGATATTTGTAAATTCTAAAATTTAATAGGCGCCAATTACGAAAAGTTCTTTAATATAACCGACTTGAATGAACCTGGGTGAAGGAAACAGTAATGCAGCACTACAATACAACTATTCCAAAATGGTTACAATCGCCCATTTTGTTTTTTTAGTAATATAAAACAGTGGTGGCGCCATCTTCCGGCTAGTTTATTGTCATTAATTTGATAGCTTATTATTGACGGATAATCAAATCAAAATTAACAAAATTATTTGTTGTATGTATTGTATACGTCGCATTAGTGCAGCGTCAGCTATTGTGACACTGGATCCAAACAATTGCATTTTAACATGGTAAATTTCCTTATTTTGAGAATTTTTCGGTTAATTGGAATATTTAAGGAAATATTTTTCTACGATAAGGTACCTGTATGCATTAGAAATATTACACATTCGTTTAAGCATGATTTATAAGCGATGACGTTAGTAATTCGCTTCTGAAAAAAATGAGGTTATGACACCTACTTACTTGAATTTTTATTTTTAGCTGTATTTTTGTATTCCTTTGTGCATTAAACGACTTAAAAGTAACGTTCGAAAGTAGAACGAAGCCGGATTGAGATCGTGAATGAAGTTTTGATAAAATTACCCAATTTGTTATAATCGAAGTAACATTTCAGTGTAGATAACTACAAACGTCTTCGTGTAAGTAATTATTTATGCAGCGCTTTATTTTTAGATCTCAATGTGATTACGATGGACCCCATACTCTGAACATTATTATTAACAAAATAACGTACATTATTAACAAAAGAGAACAATGCAAATTCTGTACATTTCCTAAAGATGAAAAGATGGAGTCGAAGGTGGAAAAACCTAAGGAAAGAACTGTTGAGTTAGGGTATACTTTCATTTACTTTTTTGTGGTTAGTTTACATCATAAATACCTGTTTTAGATTAAACCAGAAACCTGGCGTGAAGTACGAGTTTGTAGTTGCAATTTTAAAGACGCAATAAGGAAAAGTGGATTAGCAATATTTTAACATAACACAGCGACAAGGTTTATTATTTCTTCACGTTTATTGATAAAAAAGGAAAGTAAAGTGAAGAAAAATTTGACCAAGCAAAACTATGTAAAGGCCAGAGCGCTTCGCTTCGTTACCGAAGTAAGTTACTTACAAAAATTGCAAACTGAAAGCAGTGTTTTATATAATATTTACTATTTTAGTTGTCCACGACAAGATTTATATGTAACATGTTTCTTTTATGGCCGAGGTTGAAATTTACTTACCGCCGATTCAAGTAAACAAATTGAATGAAAATATACTGCAACAGATGTCATAGAGTAGAAAACCACTTCTCTTCCAACAGTGAATTTTGATTTTGTTTTTGAAAAGAAAATTTTTTATTGTAATTTTATATTATTTAAATAAATGTTTATAGTTGATGAAATAAATGTATTGACTTTGACCCTTAAAAACGATATCGATGTCCCTTTTTGAATATAAAAATAAATTTGTTGTCATCGAACATCTTATATTATTTTTACAGATTAAGGTCGGCATTCTATAACCCATACTTTATGTAAAGATTCTTTAAAAAATTGGAAAAAGTTTACACCCAAATTATTGACACATTTGATAAAATTTTACATGGAATCAAGTTTTCCTTTCGTAAAGGAATTTCATCATAAGGAATTATTAGTTACAGAAGTATCATATTTAAGAAAAACTATTGGAAGGAAATTAAAGCTACACTTTCAAATGTTATTAGTTAGTAAAACACAAAATTTTAGAAATGTTTTTTATTTATTGATTTTAAGCAAGTACTGATTCAAATACAATTGTTCTAACGTTTGCATACTTTTACTTAAGTCTTTGCTTCTCTAAATTAACACAATACGACTTGGTTGCCATGTCCAGTATACAATTGCACTTGCTTTTAATTATTTAAACTATGACATCTGTTTCCTTTTTTATCAATAAACGTGAAGAAATAATAAACCTTGTCGCTGTGTTATGTTAAAATATTGCTAATCCACTTTTCCTTATTGCGTCTTTAAAACTGCAACTACAAACTCGTACTTCACGCCAGGTTTCTGGTTTAAACTAAAACAGGTATTTATTATGTAAACTAACCACAAAAAAGTAAATGAAAGTATACCCTAACTCAACAGTTCTTTCCTTAGGTTTTTCCACCTTCGACTCCATCTTTTCATCTTTAGGAAATGTACAGAATTTGCATTGTTTTCTTTTGTTAATAATGTACGTTATTTTGTTAATAATAATGTTCAGAGTATGGGGTCCATCGTAATCACATTGAGATCTAAAAATAAAGCGCTACATAAATAATTACTTACACGAAGACGTTTGTAGTTATCTACACTGGAATGTTACTTCGATTATAACAAATTGGGTAATTTTATCAAAACTTCATTCACGATCTCAATCCGGCTTCGTTCTACTTTCGAACGTTACTTTTAAGTCGTTTAATGCACAAAGGAATACAAAATACAGCTAAAAATAAAAATTCAAGTAAGTAGGTGTCATAACCTCATTTTTTCAGAAGCGAATTACTAACGTCATCGCTTATAAATCATGCTTAAACGAATGTGTAATATTTCTAATGCATACAGGTACCTTATCGTGAAAATATTTCCTTAAATATTCCAATTAACCGAAAAATTCTCAAAATAAGGAAATTTACCATGTTAAAATGCAATTGTTTGGATCCAGTATCACAATAGCTGACGCTGCACTAATGCGACGTATATGAAGTGGCACGTTAAATGAGTATAAAAAGCAGATTTTATTAAATTCGCTTTTTAGACTAAACAGGAGGACAGAATTTTGAAAAAGACTCCTAGCTGATTTTGCTAGGAAGTGTGAGTTTCACCCACTAAACTCACCTAGCGGTCTTCACAAGGCTCACGGACTTCGCTTTTCTGCATTCCTTTAGGTTCTGGTGTACTTCTTCCACGTACTCGTTTCGCGTGTATGCGTCCTGTATTAGCGTCCCTTTTTATTCTTTAAAAGGATTGTATTTGTAACTATCGTCTCCACCTTTGTCACTATCACTAAGGTACTGTTGGTCGGTTTTCTACGGGAACGTAGATCTAGTAGCCTGGCAGCTGCTTCTTTCCTTCTTTCCGCTTCTTTGCTGGCTTTCATGATCTTCGTGAGCAAGTTTTTATCTGCCGCCAGATGATGGGACTGTCCGTCGGCCGATGTTGTCCGGCCACGATTTCCCGACGAGTGCAATATTAAGCCTTTCCTTGGCCTGCTCCCATCTGATACAGATGAAGATGGCTTGTTCTGCATCATCCAAACTGGTAAGGATTCACCCTCTTACCAAAGCGGTGCAGTTATGCATTAAAGCAGGCGTGTTCAAAAGGGTCTTTCTCTATGTTTCCTCTCCGACCAGACCCGACTTCGGGAATTAATCAGCGCGTCCAACTGATTGACCTTGAGCCTCTCCATCTGAGGTGCCACATCTGTTTGGTTTCTCCCGGTTGACATGGTTCATCTCGATACTTTCGTGATCTCTCCAGTGCCTTAATATCCATTGGAAGGAAGAAGGCCATCACCAGAAACAAGTCCAGGGACATGGTGGTGTATCCGCAGATGACGCGAAGCGCCATCTGTCTCTCGTGAGGAGTCTTCTCCTGTTACGCTGCGTATCGCGCGGGGTCAATGGCGTTGTACCATATCGACGTCGCGTAGAGCATGATCAAAGTTGTTCCAGAACTTAGCGTCCTCTTCTGGATTGTCTTCGAGCCTCCTATGCTACGCATGAGGCGGGCAATGGTTGTTGTTGCCTCTAGTACTTTCGCTGCAACTTACTTTACGTGCTAGGTGAATCTAAAGTGTTTAGGTATCTATCTTCACCCCAAGAACTGTGACCTACTAGAGAGCTGCAGCTGAACTCCATTTAGCTGAAAGCGAACGCTGGGCTCTTTCCCCTTCCACACACGGCGACACCTTTGAACTTTTCCGACACCAATGTAAGTACTTTGGGCTTCGTCCACTTTGCAATAGTGTTGATCGCCGTGTTTGCTTATTCTTCCAATTGGTCCTCCTCTCTCGCCTCTACAACCAGCGTGATGTCGTTGGAGAACCCTATCGATGTGACTCCGGGCGGCAGGTCTACGCACAGTATGCCGTCGTACATGACGTTTCACAGGGTTGGACAAAGAAGTGATCCCTGTAGAACCCCGTTGGCGAACTTCATCCGGTGGTCGTCGTCTCCGATGATGAGGAAGCTTTCCTTCAGATATCTGACTAAGATGTTGTAGATGTCGGAAAAAGTGTGGCGGTTCCTCAGGGCCTCGAAAATGTGTCGCTACCGTGCGCAGTTGAACGCTTGCGCGCGTCTAAGGTGACGGACGACCAGAGCGTACCTCCTCGTTTTCCATGTACCGCTGCGGGCTTCTCTCACTACCATAACCATAATATAGGAAAAGCGTAAACGATGCCAACCTAACTTTTCCTGTCAATTTACCAAACAACAACCAGTGGCGACACTAATATCCAAATCTACCGTGTTCGACTTAGACGTTTACACCGCCGTGTAAACGCAAACGTAACCGCCATTTTCTCACGCTCACAACGCTTATTTCATTTAGGTTATTTATTTAAAAGCTGAAGTTAACCTAAATATTTTAGGTTTACTATTTAACTTCAATATTTAAATTTAAACACAAAATTACTTACCCTATATTAATTATTATGTCAATAATTTATTGCCCTTGTTTTACCCGCTAAATTTTTTATAAAAAAGATGAGTGACAAGATTGTAAATGAAATTAATTGACCCAAAATAAAGTTTTGTGTGAAACAATTGTTATTAATTTGTGAAAAAAATACCTAAAAAAGTAATTGCGTTTAAAACAATCATTATTTCAGATTGTTTGAATATTTTATAGGTTAAGCAACTGTCACTTTTAAATTGCAGCGCTGATGGTGCTAACATATCGTTCGATTTAGAACGTCAGCGTGAGCGTTGTAAGCACATATTTTCCAAGTCGAACGGCAAAATTTGCGTGCTATAAGCGTCCGTTGGTACTAACAGCGCGTAAGCGTCCAAGTCGAACACGGTCTAAGTACTTCCGGCTTAAAAAATAGTACCAACCTAAAAAATATTACCAACGTAAAAAAAACCATCAATATCCCCATCACGTATACAATTAATCGTCAGAGCACGTCAGCACTTTGAAAGGTTAGCATTGCCTTTTCATCGCATCCCATCGCACAAAAATTTAACAATTTTGACAAATTTTATCGATTTTTTTTAAATTTTTAAAAAATATTACTGTTATTTTTAAAAAATTTTGACGAATTTTATAGATATTTTTCATATTTTTAACGAACTTGACAGATTTTTTTTCAAATCGTATAAAAAATTTGGCCAAATTTATCGACTTTTTTCAAATTTTTGTTTTGCTTTCCTCAAGATCTTCCTATTTCATGTTTTGTTGCTTATATTTTTTATATTTAACTTAAATTAAAAAAATCCATCTTTACTAAAATACCAGCTGACCTACTTACTTTAAGTACCGGTACTTAAAAATAGTACCAACTTAAAAAAAAAACTTTAATATCCCCACCAGGTATACAATTAATCGTCAGAGAACGCTAGCACTTCGAACCGAACGTTACGTTTGCTGTTCATCGTATCCTATCGCTCCACAATTTAGCAATTTTGACAAATTTTATTTGATTTTTTAAATTTTTTAAAAAATTTTATCGATATTTTCTTAAATTACTGACAAATTTTGTTGACTTTTTTCAAATTTTTGACCTATTTTAGTGATATTTTTCAAATTTTTACGATTTTTACCTTTTTTTTTATTCTTCGGGCAATTTATTGCTTTTTTCTAATTCTTTTAAAATCTAAAAATGTCTCATACCAACTCAAGTTGGAACGTATCTAGAGCATCGTTGAATGCGACACGCATTCGTGTGGCACCTCTGCCTTCAGCAGTTCAGTGCTCCAACTCTTCTTACCCTTCCACACCTCTCAGCACTTCTAATCCTTCGGTCATTCAGCCTTCGTGCACTAAAATCGAAACTCCCATTAAGCAATGGACTGTTCCCAGAACATCCATGAATGGGTCGCGAATTCGAGTAGTACCTCTACCTTCAACTCAGGTGCCGGCTTCCGCATCTTTGTTGCCAACCACTCAACTGCAAACCTCTTCGACTTCTTCGGACATGACGTCTTCGTGCACACGAAACGAAATGCTCACTAAGCAATGGACTGTTGCCAGAACGTCCATGACTGGGTCAGAGATTCGAATAGTACCTCTACCTTTAACGGTACCGCCCTCCGCATCTTCGTTGCCTACCACTCAACTCCAAACCTCTTCCGCTTCTTCGAGCACGATGTCTTCGTGCACACGAAACGAAATGGTCACTAAGCAATGGACTGTTCCCAGATCGGCCATGAATGGGTCGCGAATTCGAGTAGTACCTCTACCTTCAACGGTACCGGCTTCCGCATCCTCGCGGCCAACCACTCAACTTTATACCTCTTCCGATTCTTCGGACATGATGTCTTCATGCACACGAAACGAAATGTCTTCTAAGCAATGGACTGTTCCCAGAACGTCCATGACAGAAACACGGATTCGAGTAGTACCTCTGCCTTCAACGGTATCGGTCTCCGCATCTTCGTACCCAACCGCTGAACTCCAAACCTCTACCGCTTCTTCGAGCACGATGTCTTCGTGTACACAAAACGAAAAGCCCATAAAGCAATGGACCGTGCCGAGATCGGTTTTGAATGGAACACACGTTCGGGTAGTAGCTCTACCTTCAACGATATCGGATGTTCCTGCAGTGATACCAATGGAAACTGCCGAAGCATCGATTTATCCGACAAACCCGTACTTCCAAAGGTTACTAACATGACTGTAACAGCAAATTTCAAATGCAAATTAAATCTAAAAGATATCAATTTACGTTTGGAGGGTTTGAAAACTTACGATAGAAGCCACTTTAATCGACTTATTTACAAGTTAAGAGAACCCAAGGCCACCATCCAAATTTTCCCTAACGGTAAAATTGTTTGTACGGGAGGTAAAACCGAAGAGTCGAGTAAAAGAGCTGTTTACATAATGGCAAAGCGATTGAAAAAGCTTGGCTACTCGATTCGCTTTTCACAGTTTAAAGTGCAAACTATAGCCGCAGCTTGCAACATCAGATTTAGGTTATGTTTGGAATCTCTGTTTACGGAACTCGAAGGTCCAGGCTGCGAATATACATCGGAGATATGCTCCGCTTTGATATATCGCATGAATATTTATAACATTACTTTTATGATATATCACACCGGAAAATTATGGATGACCGGTGCCAAAAATGAAGACGATATAATAGAGGCATTTCACCTGCTTTATCCGTATCTTCTCAAACACAAGAAGAATTAAATTATAAAACAGACGAATTAGTTCTATAGAAAGTTACCGGTAATGTTGCGTGAGGAATTAGTGCCTCGGGGAGCACGTAAAACCGTCGGTCCCCTGGATTGATCAATTTCCAAAACAGGGTCACCGGCACAGCTGAGATCAGCTTTCTGCAGCTACCTCAGATGTTGAACAAACAAGCTTAAAGAACTAATTCCTGTAGCATCGGTACACTCCCAGTACGGGTTTTAGGGCTATTAAGCCTCTAGTGCTATTAATAAATATTCTAGTTGGTAAGAACGAATTTTTTGAGTGTACCGCTAGAAAAAATAATAGGTCGCAGACCTAAAGTAAGAAGAAAAGATAAGAAGTATGAACATCATATTACTTCCATCTTTTTCCTACAAGTTGTGTGCATAACATCTGTACATGACTCCTCCTCGACGGTATCATCACCTTGACGTGGTGGGGAGGCTTGCGTGTCTTGATTGTTTTTCGACCACTTTGGCGAAGGACAGAGACCAGACTAAGAATGATACCAATTTCATATAAAATTTATGCCATCAGACTCCAGTAATATTGTCCAAATCACTGACCATACATCGAAATTATATAATATAAAATGGCACTTACGTCATCGCCCGTAAACACAGCCATTGGTTATTAGCCAAAAGCAAGTACCGTTGTTTGCGGTTCCGTCAGTATCGGAGCTGTCGAAAGCACTTTCTGAAAGTAATTCGATTATCAATTACCAAGAACCAATTACCAAGAAAGTACTTGAATTACCAAATACTAAATTTTCTTAAAAGTATTTAATCCTTTTAACACTTGATCTATAAACCTTTGGAACGTTTGTGCGGCGTTGGGTAAACCGAACGTCATAATAATGAATTCAAACAGCCCAAATGGAGTTGTGATTGCCGCCTTGGGGTTGTTGTCTTCGTGTTTCAAGTTTTGGTGGCATTTGTTGTGATACTTTGTGATTTTTGTTCTATCGGAAAACCAGTGACGTAAGCAATACAAGTATACCCAGTGGCTTTAAACAGATAAGTAAAATGCATTAAATAAGCAAAGGTGGCTTTATTCTTCGAATTAACCTTTAGATCCCTTAAATTGATCACAAAATAAACTCACTAAAAAATAAAACACGTGGGTTCTTAATATTTTTATTAAAAAATATTTAGGTATTTTAAACAACTGCTGATAAAGTGGTAAAAATCAATCTTCATATTTTAGATTGGTTAGTAATTATAATTCAGTCGTGGGTGACTATCTTTGATTGGTAATTTCTGGTATAAATCTGATCGTAGCAAATTTAGGAAATTCTAGTTTTAACTTAAATATTACGTTTTACACCATCTTGAGCTGATCAAGTCAGTATAAACAATTCCTATACAAAACCGATTAAAAACAAGTTTTGGTGATGTTGTTTCACTACTGTCGTGCCATCTGTTACCATTTTCTACTTCAAAAAATCCTGCTTTTACAAAAACTTGCAGTATGCATTCTCTTTTCGGAATGTTCTTCTCTCGAACCTAACGAATGCTGATGTTGAACATTGAACTATATTTGGCAACATGTCCTAGTTGCTCCCCCCCCCTCCATAACCTAAGACATCAAATTCCGTTTTTCTGTTTATTTATACTCACAAATTCCACACAAAATTGTTCTTCGCCTGAATGAGTTTTCAGGTGTCGTTTCATATTTTTCTTCATTGTATATTTACGATTACAAATTTTACATGGAAATGGTTTCTGGCCAGAATGAGTTAACGTATGCTGCTTCAGGCTTTGCGTAGTTGAACATTTATACGTGCAGATATTACATGCAAACGCTTTCTCGCCATGAGTAGCCATGTGCTGCTTTAAATATTGTTTGATTGAACATTTATAGTCACAAATTTCACACCCAAACGGTTTTTTCACCGATATGAGTAATCGTAATGTGTCGTTTTAAGTGTTCCTTGGTCGAAAACTTAAGTTCACACATTTCACATGCAAACGGTTTCTCACCAGTATGAGTTTTCATGTGCCGTTGAATTTGTTGTTTGCGTGAACATTCATAATCACAAAATGCACAAACAAACGGTTTCTCGCCAGAATGACTATTGATAATATGTACCATCAGATCCTGCTTGGCCGAACACTTATACTGACAATTTCCACAGGCAAACGATTTCTCGCCAGTATGAGTTTTCATGTGTCGTTCCAGATTGTGTTTAATCGAACATTTATATCCACAAATTGCACATGTAAACGGTTTCTGGCCGGTATGAATTGTAGTATGCTTTTTTAAGTTCTGTTTAATTGCACATTTATAGTCACATATTTCACATGCGAATGGTTTCTCGCCGGTGTGAGTCCTGATATGCACCTGCAAACACTGCTTGGTTAAACATTTGTACTCGCATATTTTACAGACGAACGATTTTTGACCGGTATGGATTTTTATGTGACGTTCTAGATTGTTCTTAATCGCACATTTATAACTACAAAATGTACATGCAAATGATTTCTCGCCGGTATGAGTTACAATGTGCTTTTTCAAATTTTGTTTTACCGAACATTTGTAGTCACAAATTTTACATGCAAACTGCCGTTTCAAATATTGTTTGGTTGAAAATCTATTAGCACAAACTTCACAAGAAAATAGTTTCTCACCGCTGTGTGCAGTCATAGAAGGGGACCTATCTTCTTTAATATCAATTGAGTGATGCAAACCTTCTAAATTGAATTTCGTATCTTCTTTTATTTCGCAATGTTTTTCTACGAATATCTGCTTTACTACATCTTCTCCATTGTGTATGTATGATGAATCTTCCGTTTCCACCTTAATTTTTATGTCTTTCACGTTTGCTTCTTTTACTACGTAGTACTCTACTGAGGGTACCGCTTTCTCCATATTAATGGTAAATGGTTTGTCGATCTGGAGCACAAAAAATATCTTTCGATTTGAGGTTATGTTTTCAATAATGTTGCATTGCCAACCAAAATAATTTTATGGCTAGAAAAGGTGGTAAATATGATAACTACGATTTGAACGAACAAAATTAATGATTTTCGAAATTTAAATTACTATTTACTTTTGGTATAAAAATACTATGGCCAAAACCGAATACCAAAATTTATGAATTAAGTAAAATAAATGCTTATTTTTTAATATCAAATCTCACTGACGATTGATAATTACTGTAAAGTTGGCAGCTGTTCGATCTAACCTTGAATTTTTATTATGATTGATAATTTTCACTAGTTGGCAGTTGTTCAGAACACCGTAAGTTATAGCTTAATAAAATTTATTTGTCTTTTCTTACCATTTCTTGGCACATTTCCAATTAAAGAGATGATTGTGTTTTTCTAATTATGAGTTGTTTAAGATCAATTTTATAAAGTTTTTTTTTGCCATAATTATTGAGC
This sequence comes from Lycocerus yunnanus, assembly GCA_036346125.1. NCBI lineage: Eukaryota > Metazoa > Arthropoda > Insecta > Coleoptera > Cantharidae > Lycocerus > Lycocerus yunnanus. The sequence continues at coordinate 469,279 of JARFIX010000111.1, forward strand.
TTAACAACTCCCGCAAAGCAAAAAAAACTAACTTCCTTCATCTCCAAGTAATTTTATGTTGCTTTTTATGTTTGAATTGTTGCTGCAGATTATCATGTTTATTGGTGCAGCTAAATTACACAGTCTAGATCCCTTGTCATTTGGGAAATCCCCTTCCAGATTTCTGGAACCCTGTACAGGATTACATTCCAGGAAAAATAGTCACCCTATTCAAAGGTGTTGTTCTAAAGTTCAAAAAATGTTGGAAGTGGCTGATACCCAATATATTAAAAATAGTTCAGCAGCAAGGGGGGGTATGTAATATTTTAGTACTAACAAGAAGAAACCGGCAACTTCCCCTCACTGAATTGATTCCTTTTCATTGTGCGTGTAAGTCTTGTATTGGACTTCAACAGGTGCAAGTATAAGGGTACGCTTCTTTATCAATTTCAAGAAAATTGAATTGGCATAATTATATATTACTGATGAACTGCATAAAAATTAACATAAATTTGGTAAGTTGTTAATCCGTAAGATTGCAAAAAAACATGCGAAGGTACTGGGATCGCTTACAGCATCTACCAATTTGTTTTTTTATTTCTTTGATTATATATTCCTCCCAGTATAATATGTCATCGTGCTCAAGGAAACCAAAGTGCTATAATAAACCCTACTCATAATCTGTAAACATAGCATGTTTTACCTTTCAGCAGTAAGACCCCCGGTTTGTGCAGTTTATTTTTTATTAGTAATAAATTGAAGACATCAGCATTACCGATCTAGAAAATATCTCTAGAAAAACTAATTAATCCTAACTTCAACAAGTCACACTCAAGTAACTAATATTCCAATTAGCCCAAGTTATAAACCTAAGTTGTAGAGACCGGGGGGTCTGGGGTGTGGAGCACCCCAGGTACCTCAAACTGTGATAGATAAATTTGCAAACTTATGGTTATCAGAATTAAGCGATAATAAACCCTACTCATAATCTGTAGACATTGAATGTTTTACCTTTCAGCAGTGAGGCACTGGAGGATGTTCCACACCCCAGACCCCCATGTTTGTGCAGTTTATTTTTATTAGTAATTAATTAAAGATATCAGCATAACCTAATCTAGAAAACATCTCTAGAAAAGCTAATTAATCCTAACTTTAACAAGTCACACTCAAGTAACAAATATTTCAATTACCCCAAATTATAAATCAAAGTTGCAGAGACCGGGGGTCTGGAGGTGTGGAGCACCCCAGGTACACTCAAACTGTAATAGATACATTTGCAAACTTATGGTTAAGTATTAAACGATAATGGTAAAGTTTTAGCACAAAAATATAAACCAGTGACGACGAATTGGGGAGATTATGAATTCCCCAGTATAATATGTCATCGCTCTCAAGAAAACCAAAGCGCTATAATAAACCCTACTCATAATCTGTAAACATTGAATGTGTTTACCTTTCAGCAGTGAGGCACTGGAGGGTGTTCCACCCCAGACCCCAGTTTGTGCAGTTTATTTTTATTACTAATAAATTAAAGACAATCAGCATAACCGATCTAGAAATAATCTCTAGATAAACTAATTCATCCTAACTTTAACAAGTCACACTCAAGTAACTAATATCCCAATAAACCTAAGTTTTAGAGACCGGGGGTCTGTGGGGTGTGGAACACCCTCCAGTGCCTCCCTGTTGAAAGGTAAAACGTGCAATGTTTACAGATTATGAGTAGGGTTTATTATGGCGTTTTGGTTTTCTTGTGTACGATGACATATTATACCGGCGAAAATTCATAATCCCCCCTCTGATTTTTTGTTATCGCTTTATGTTTTTGTGCTAAAAACTCTCACCATTATCGGTTAATACTGATAACCATAAGTTTGCAGATTTATCTATTACAGTTTGAGTGCACCTGGGGGGTGCTCCACACCCCCCAGACCCCCCGGTCTCATCAACTTTGGTTTATAATTTGGGGTAATTGGAATATTAGTTACTTGAGTGGGACTTGTTAAAGTTAGGATTAATTAGTATTTCTAGAGATTTTTTCTAGATCGGTTATGCTGATGTCTTCAATTTATTAGTTATATAAAATAAACTGCACAAACCGGGGGGTCTGGGGGGTGTGGAACACCCTCCAGTGCCTCACTGCTGAAAGGTAAAACATGCAATGTTTACAGATTATGAGTAGGGTTTATTATAGCGCATTGGTTTTCTTGAGAACCATGACATATTATACTGGAGAGAATTCATAATCTGCCCCCCCCCCCCCGAATCTTGGTCCCCGATTTATGTTTCTTCTGCTAAAAACTTTCATCATTATCGCTTAATACTGATAGCCATAAGTTTTACAAATTTATCTATCACAGTTTGAGTGTTCCCAGAGACCCCGGTCTCTACAACTTTGGTTTATAATTTGGGTTAATTCGAATATTAGTTACTTGAGTGTGACTTGTTAAAGTTAGGATTAATTAGTTTTCTAAAGATTTTCTAGATCCGTTACGCTGATGTCTTCAATTTATTACTAATAAAATAAACTGTATAAACCGGGGGTCTGGGTGTGGAACACCCTCCAGTGCCTCACTGCTAAAGGGTAAAACATTATGAGTAGGGTTTATTATAGCACTTTGGTTTTCTTGAGAACAATGACATATTATACTGGAATTCATAATCAAATAAATAAAAAATAATTGGCAGGAGCTGGATGCGATCCCATTAGTTATTATTATGTTTTATTATTTTGCAATTTTACGCAATTCCATTAATAACTTACCAAATTTATGTTAATTTTATGCAGTTCATCAGTAATATACAATTATTCAAATTCAATTTTTCGAAATTGGCAAAGAAGCGTCCCCTTATGCTTGCACCTGTTGAGGTCCAATGCAAGACCTACAAGTACAATGAAAATGAATCAATTCAGTGAGAGGAAGTTGCCGGTCTCCCCTTGTAAAATAAATTCAAGTCTATGTATACCACATATAGTTTATATTGTAATGTCGACATTACATAAATCCTATATTAAATTACTTTATGGTATTATTTGTGTAAAGTAACTCTTCAGCGAGAACCGGAAAAGCCTGAAACATTTAAATTTTAATTATTAGAAATTTTAAGGTAACTTAACATATTCGATTCAATGTCGATTCAATTCCAAATTTGCATCGTTGATCTGTTTTCGAATGGACTCTGATATCGTTGAATTAAGATTTCAATTGTTGGAAACAAAAGTTTTTGGTTTAGTTAAGGTTTAAGTCGAGTTTGCTAAGACAATTAAGAAAATGGTAGTGCTTCAGATAGAAAAACAATGTACTTCGAGTTAAGAAAATTGCCGCGAATCTTTTCAAGCAACTTAAGGGACAGTGGTTAATGAAATTTACGTGTATAAAAGCATCATCAGAATCAAGAGAGCAGCATATCTGTACTCTCTACACAAGAAGTTTGATATAAAATCAAAATAAAATTAACACCAAAAGAAAGAACATGGAAATTGTTTTATAAAAAATATTAGACCAGAAAAATCAAGTCAAAATGAACGTCACAAAAAGTCAAAATGTCACAGAAAACGTCAAAATGGTAAACAAAATTGGCAACAAAATTGCGTATAAATATGTCAAACGATGATCAATGTTTATAAATAAAATTTTAAAGGTAGATAATCAGTAAAATCTATCCATGTCAACAATAGTTTTATTTTTGTTGGCAGAAAGAGTTTTACTACAATTGGTTTCACCAACGGGGCAGTTCATTTGTTCAATTCAATTTAAATTAATAATTATAAGCACCTAATTTCACTACAATAATATATTCCTCTTGTAAATAAAGTTGAACTCGGATGACCGCAGTTATTAGGCTTCTGTACAGCTACCTTTCTTGTTTACAATTTATATTATTATTTTATTTAAGAGTACACTTTTTGAAACTTGAAAGCGATAGTCTTTATACGGCATTTTCAAAATCGGTAATTCGATATATCAAAAACTACTGCATCGGTTTGTTTCAAACTTCCTTTAATTTCGTTCGTTCCATTAACCACTGTCCCTTAAATTGCTTGAAAAGAGTCGCAACACTTTTCTTAACCTGCAGGACATTGTGTATCTACCTGAAGCACTACCGTTTTCTTAATTGTCTTGGCAAATTGAACTTAAACTTAATTAAACTAAAAATTAATATTTACAAACTTAAAACTAAACTTGATTTTGTTTCCAACAATGGAAATCTTTGTTCAACGATGTGGGAGTCCATTCGGCTTGCTTTCTGAAACAGATCAACAATGCAAAATTTGACTGTCCGTAATGATCTAGTATGTATTTGTATGAGTTTTCGTGTTAGAATTGACTCGACAATGAATTCTGGTAATTTAAATTACTTTCTAATTTCAAATGATTAAAATTTAAATTATTCGAGCTTTTCCGGTTCTTGCGGAAGGCTTATTTTATACAAATGTCATGAAATGATTCAAAATTCAGATTGATGTAATCGTAATATTACAATTATTTTAAATTTTAGTGTAGGTAGGTGGATTTTTAACTTACAGTCATTTATATTGGCTTCATTTATTTGACATAATATTTGTAATAACATCTGATTTTTGATCTTTTTCTTTCTTTAACCACTTGTAAGATTTTAATATAATTGCGTTTTCCTGGTGGTCATCAGCGTCAGACTTGGTACTTGTTGGCTCATTAAGGTTTTTTCATATTTTAAAATATATATTTATTTTATTCTTTAGATTTCGCTTTTGGATTGTACTAATGTTCCTGTAACAAGTATATATTACAATCATTTTATTAAAATAAAAGCAAAGGATAACTAACAGGGTACTCGCTGGGAAAGCACTCACAATTTTCTCTTGTTAATCTTGCAAAATCTTTTGCTTGTAATATTACGAGTATTATTAATTTTATTTAACAATAATCGGTCGTCTTCATTTAAAGAAGATTTCTTCGATAACAGATTTATCCCATTCACATCTCATTTTGTAAAATATATTTTATATTCTGAAAATAAATTATAAAATTAAAATTTTTCTTTTCTATTAATAAAATACTTATGAAGTTTAAATTTTCAAAACTGTTTTCATGGGAACTATCGACAAGACCTGTGATCTTCAAGCCATTTTTGAATATTTTCAGAACAGGTCAAAGTAGAATACTTAAAAAATACTTTACGATAGCGTATTTTGTAAAATATTGAAAATATTAAGAAAGTTTATATTTTACCTCGGCGGCTTTCGAATGTTTAAATCGTCTTCTTAAAAAAATTTTTAAATCAAAATGTATTGATGGAGTTAACTCTTTTAAATCAAAATCATTAATATATCTTAACGTCTCCAGTGTTATTTCTTTTTCTAAAATAATTAAAATTTTACATACAATTAAAACATGTTTAAAATTTTTTTTTTTAAGTTAAATAAAAAGTAATCAGATAAACTTACTTCAAACGTATTCTTCATTTCATTTGTGATCATGTTCAAGGTTTCTTTATCTTTAGCCATAATCAACCCATCCATGTCAAGCATCAATAAAGTTAATTGTTCGTTAAAACTCACCAATGTGAGTTGTTAAACCACCTTGTTAAATTTTTTTTCAGATATGGAAGCTAAAAGTCAATATACCAGAAACGGAAACAATTCAATTCACCAACAACGCAGTTACCACTGACACTACTTGGGAAAATAAAATATTGGACAACACTAGAGCCAGGAAATACGGCTACTGGACAAGACTAACTTTGGGAATCAATTATTATACCCATTCATAGGTCGAATGCTAAAACACCAATAGAAAAAACGAAAATAATGTACAAACCTGTTCGGTCGATATTCAAATTAAACAACCATCTGAGCCACATTTATTTGAAGATAAAGTCCATCCAAATTATAGAAAATAAATTCTGGCAAATATCCGAGATTCCAGTACACATTTCCACCTGGAACTTGAAACTCAATCCATGTTGGGTTAATTATTAAACTACTCCGGAGGGAGAATTAGAGCCATATGCCTAAAAGTATAAGAAGAATTTTATAGTGCATTATGGGGTATTTATAATTACTAACCTTAGTAGCACATTTCCACCTGGAAGACCTGTAAATTATTAACTTTGAGAGGTGTAGATAATGCAAACCTGTTTAATTTGACATACAGCTTGAAAATTCTGTCAATCTTGGTTTTTATTTTAGTAATTGTAGTGGCGCCATCTTTCGACAATTTTATTATTAATAAAATTTGACATTGTGCTGGAAGACAGCATCAAATTTTCTCCAAGTATCTCAATAAAACAGTTGTTCAAACAAATACTGAAAACTTTTTATTATTTTGTTTTATTTTACAAAATTCTCCGTTTCACAACCATTTAAACTGCATTTCAGATTAAATCTATAACATGGGAAAACCAAAATCAAAGTTCATCCGACACACATCAAAAGCAAAACAAATGCAGACAGGAAATCAGTAGTTGAACATTAAAAAAAAATAAACTATACCAACATAACCTCTATCGCCAAACTCGACATTTAAAAAAAAATTTTCATTAAAATTCGTTATAATGGTAAGCACAATTAAAAAAAAAAAATTCCTAGGTTCGGGTGTCTGGCCGGCCTCACAGTATATAATAATTATTATAAATATCTTACTTACGACTACAGATTTAATCTTAAAAATAAAAAAAAGTAAAAATAAATAAAATTTTACATCGAAACTGTGTCTTGGTGGTGGAGTTATTAAACGTCTTCAAATTTTCTTTTCAGGAAATATTTTCGGTTTCTCTTCGGTATGAGTTAGTAGATGACCTTCCATAGCTTGTTTATAAGTAGATTTATAATCGCAAATATCACACTTAAATAACTTCTCGCCTGCATGTATGAGTAAATGAGATTCCAAATTTTCCTTTTGAGAACATTTGTAATTACAAATTTTACATTCAAACGGCTTTTCGATGACATGAGTGAATAAATGAGAATTCAAACTTCCCTTTCGGGTACATTTATAATCGCAAATATTACACTTAAACCGTTTCGCAGCATAGTGAGTGAGTAAATGAGATGTCAAAAGTTCTTTTTGATCAAATTTATAATTGCAAATGATACACTCGAACTTCTCCCCGGTGTGAGTTTGTAAATGTGTGTTCAAATCCTCTCTTCGAAAAGATATATAATTGCAAATGTTACACTCGAGCAGTTTCCCCCCGACATGACTTTGTAAATGTTTTTCAAACATTCTTTGTGAGAAGTCTTATAATCGCAAAGTTTACACTGAAACGGTTTCTCGCCGGTATGATTAAGTAAATGTCTCTTCAAATCGCTCTTTCGGAAAGATTTATATTCACAATTATTACACTTAAATGATTTCTCGCTGGCATGAGTTAGTAAATGAATTTTCAAACATTGCTTTCGAGAACATTTATAATTACAATTGTTACACTTATACGGCTTATCACTGCTATGAGTTAGTGAATGACTTTTCAAATAAACTTTTCGAGAACATTTATAATTACAAACGGTACACTTAAATGGTTTTAGTGTGGTATGAATTTTTACAAACTCTTCAAGCTCCAATTCGATATTATCTGTTTCGTCACATACCCGATATTCCGGTGGCTCGTATATTTGAGATCCAATATCCGAATAATCTTCTTTAATGTCGATGGAATGATGCAAATCTTCTAGTTTGAAATTTGCATAATCCAACACTTTAATATCCACACCGGCATTTTTCAATTCTTCTGAAAATACTCCTTCGTTAAATGCAACATTTTGAATGTCATCGGTATGATGCAAGTCGTCTTGCTCCAGGTCTTCAGTTTTAATATTTCTACAACCATTTTCCACCAATTCTTCTGAAAATCTGGACTCATTCATAATTTTATCACACCGGCATTCGTCACGTTCGTTACACGATTTACTAACCACAATTATTATGCTAAAACAAAATGGAGATCATGGCTGCCAACCTAAAGTTAGGGTATTTTACAGAAAGAAAAATAAAATCCAAACAAATTTTTAATTTTGATCGTGAAAAGTTGAAAAACTATTGTTTTTAACTGTAAAGTGGTATATAACCTAGAAATATGACAGTTCTTGAACGACATTTAAAGTTGGAATTTTTTAGAAAATATTGCTGTAATTTCATTCAAACTCGTTTTATGGGCACATTTATAGTTACAAACTTCACATGCAAAGCGCTGCTCACCGATATGTTTTTTTAACTGAACTTGTAAGTTTTGCTGCGGTGCATATTTCTCTTTGGCAATTTTAAAAGTAGATGGTTTTCTGAATTTTTTCCTTACGTGTTTTCGTTTCGGTTGACAATCTTGCACAGCAATCTCTTCTTCATTGTTAATGAAATTATTTAAATTAAATTCCATTTTTGCTTCTGTCGTAATTTGGAAATCAATGTTTGAATGACTTGATGTTTGCTGTAACAAATCATTCATTAGTAAGTGCTTTGATTATGAAGGGTGTTCTTCAACACATTGCAACAATACAATTTGTGACACAGCGGAATTTAGATTCATCTCCAAGTTAGTCAAGCCAACAAATAATAGCATCCGGAGACCTAGCTGAACCGTTCCATCTCATCATTAATAAAATAAGATTACATAGCACAGAATTGTTACTCTAACGGACGCATTCAAAGTTATCAGACTTTTCAACTCAAAACATTCAATGTTTACAGATTATGAGTAGGTTTTATTATAGCGCTTTGGTTTTCTTGATAACGATGACATATTATACTGAAGGGAATTCATAATCTGCCCCCCTCCCCCCGATTCTTGGTCACTGCTTTATATTTTTTGTGCTAAAAACTTTCGCCATTATCTTTTAACACTGATAACCATAAGTTTGCAAATTTATCTATCACATTTTGAGTGTATTTGAGGGGTGCTCCACACCCCCCAGTCCCTACAACTTAGGTTTATAATTTGGGCTAATTAGAATATTAGTTACTCGAGTGTGACTTGTTAAAGTTGGGATTAATTAGTATTTCTAGAGATTTTTTTAGATCGGTTATGCTGATATCTTCAATTTATTATTAATAAAAAATTAACTGCACAAACCAGGGGGTCTGGGGGGTGTGGAACACCCTCCAGTGCCTCACTACTGAAAGGTAAAACATTCAATGTTTACAGATTATGAGTAGGGTTTATTATGGCGTTTTGGTTTTCTTGAGAACGATGACATATTATACCGGGGAAAATTCATAATCCCCCCTCCGATTTTTGGTTATCGCTTTATGTTTTTGTGCTAAAAACTCTCACCATTATTGGTTAATACTGATAACCATAAGTTTGCAGATTTATCTATCACAGTTTGAGTGCACCTGGGGGGTGCTCCACACCCCCCAGACCCCCCGGTCTCATCAACTTTGGTTTATAATTTGGGGTAATTGGAATATTAGTTACTTGATAGTGACTTGTTAAAGTTAGGATTAATTAGTATTTCTAGAGATTTTTTAGATCGGTTATGCTGATATCTTCAATTTATTATTAATAAAAAATTAACTGCACAAACCGGGGGTCTGGGGGGTGTGGAACACCCTCCAGTGCCTCACTGCTGAAAGATAAAACATGCAATGTTTACAGATTATGAGTAGGGTTTATTATAGCGCATTGGTTTTCTTGAGAACGATGACATATTATACTGAAGGAATTAATAATCTGCCCCCTGATTCTTGGTCACTGCTTTATGTTTTTGTGCTAAAAACTCTCACCATTATCGGTTAATACTGATAACCATAAGTTTGCAGATTTATCTATCACAGTTTGAGTGCACCTGGGGGGTGCTCCACACCCCCCAGACCCCCCGGTCTCATCAACTTTGGTTTATAATTTGGGCTAATTGGAATAATAATTACTTGAGTGTGACTTCTTAAAGTTAGGATTAATTTGTATTTCTAGAGATTTTTTCTAGATCGGTTATGCTAATGTCTTCAATTTATTAGTTATAAAAAATAAACTGCACAAACCGGGGGTCTGGGGTGTGGAACACCCTCCAGTGCCTCACTGCTGAAAGGTAAAACAATCAATGTTTACAGATTACGAGTAGGGTTTATTATGGCGCATTGGTTTTCTTGAGAAGGATGACATATTATACTGAAGGGAATTCATAATCTGCCCCCCCCCCCAATTCTTAGTCACTGCTTTATATTTTTTGTGCTAAAAACTTTCACCATTATCGGTTAATACTGATAACCGTAAGTTTGCAAATTTATCTATCACAGTTTAAGTGTTCCTGGGGTGCTCCACACCCCAGACCCTCCGGTCCTTGCAACTTTGGTTTATAATTTGGGGTAATTGGAATATTAGTTACTTGAGTGTGACTTGTTAAAGTTAGGATTAATTAGTATTTCTAGAGATTTTTCTAGATCGGTTATGCTGATTTCTTCAATTTATTATTAATAAAAAACAAAGTGCACAAACCGGGGGGTCTGGGGAGTGTGGAACACCCTCCAGTGCTTCACTGCTGAAAGGTAAAACAATCAATGTTTACAGATTATGAGTAGGGTTGATTATAGCGCTTTGGTTTTCTTGAAAACGATGACGTTATTATACTGGGGGGAATTCATAATCCCCCCCTCGATTTTTGGTCGCCGCTTTATGTTTTTGTGCTAGAAATTTTAACCATTATCGCTTAATACTGATAACCATAAGTTTGCAAATTTATCACAGTTTGAGTGTGGGGTGCTCCATTTCGCCATGGATTGCACAATCTTTGTATACGTAGAGTCCTATAAGATTTTTTTAGTGACGGTTTCATAACTCATACCTCGTAATTTAATTTTTGGGTTAAAACACTACAGTGAATAATTGAGAGTACACCCTCACCACATTTGACCCCCCCCCCCACTGGGTTCAAGGTTGCCTTGTTTACAATTGCACATATTTCTCAACTGTCTTGAGCGTAACCAATAATAGCTGAGTGTATCTGGGGGTGTAGAACACCCCAGATACACTCAAACTGTGATAGATAAATTTGCAAAATTATGGTTATCAGTATTAACCGATAATGGTGAAAGTTTTAGCACAAAAACATTAAGCGGTGACTAAGAATCGGGGGCGATTATGAATTCCCTTGGTATAATATGTCATCGTTCTCAAAACCAAAGCGCCATAATAAACCCTACTCACAATCTGTAAACATTGAATGTTTTACCTTTCAGCAGTGAGGCACTGGAGGGTGTTCCACCCCAGACCCCGGTTTGTGCAGTTTATTTTTATTGGTAATAAATTGAAGACATTAGCATAACCAATCTAGAAAACATCTCTAGAAAAGCTAATTCATCCTAACTTTAACAAGTCACACTCGAGCAACTAATATCCCAATAAGGCAAAGTTCTAGAGATCGGGGGCCTGGGGTTCTGGGAAAACACACTACATAATTTTATTGGCATTAAATATAGTACTTCCATTAATAAAGGGTACTTTTTGAAGAAATTGCAAATGGTGGCAAAGGTTAAAGTTGAAGAGATGGAGAATATGGATATTAAACTAAAAGATTTACATTATTAGATCGACATTAAAGAAGAGACATCTGTTGCAGTATATTTTCATTCAATTTGTTTACTTGAATCGGCGGTAAGTAAATTTCAACCTCGGCCATAAAAGAAACATGTTACATATAAATCTTGTCGTGGACAACTAAAATAGTAAATATTATATAAAACACTGCTTTCAGTTTGCAATTTTTGTAAGTAACTTACTTCGGTAACGAAGCGAAGTGCTCTGGCCTTTACATAGTTTTGCTTGGTCAAATTTTTCTTCACTTTGCTTTCCTTTTTTATCAATAAACGTGAAGAAATAATAAACCTTGTCGCTGTGTTATGTTAAAATATTGCTAATCCACTTTTCCTTATTGCGTCTTTAAAACTGCAACTACAAACTCGTACTTCACGCCAGGTTTCTGGTTTAATCTAAAACAGGTATTTATGATGTAAACTAACCACAAAAAAGTAAATGAAAGTATACCCTAACTCAACAGTTCTTTCCTTAGGTTTTTCCACCTTCGACTCCATCTTTTCATCTTTAGGAAATGTACAGAATTTGCATTGTTCTCTTTTGTTAATAATGTACGTTATTTTGTTAATAATAATGTTCAGAGTATGGGGTCCATCGTAATCACATTGAGATCTAAAAATAAAGCGCTACATAAATAATTACTTACACGAAGACGTTTGTAGTTATCTACACTGAATGTTACTTCGATTATAACAAATTGGGTAATTTTATCAAAACTTCATTCACGATCTCAATCCGGCTTCGTTCTACTTTCGAACGTTACTTTTAAGTCGTTTAATGCACAAAGGAATACAAAAATACAGCTAAAAATAAAAATTCAAGTAAGTAGGTGTCATAACCTCATTTTTTTCAGAAGCGAATTACTAACGTCATCGCTTATAAATCATGCTTAAACGAATGTGTAATATTTCTAATGCATACAGGTACCTTATCGTAGAAAAATATTTCCTTAAATATTCCAATTAACCGAAAAATTCTCAAAATAAGGAAATTTACCGTGTTAAATTCCAATTGTTTGGATCCAGTAAAACTGACCTGTCACAATAGCTGACGCTGCACTAATGCGACGTATATGAAAACATAACATAAGCAAGGTTATATCGTTGATTGAAAATGGAAGGCTAGAGTTACGGCAAACGTAACTTTTAGGAAGTGGTTAAAGTTACGGCAGACCGTAACCCAACTCATTTTATATTACGAAGTTAACTAATTTTCGATTTATTACGTCGGAATTGTTAAAATAATATAATTTATTTTATGCCAATGTAAAATAATTTATTAATTAGATTTAAGTAATAATTTTTAAAATAAAAAAATTTTATTTAAAAATAACATAATCTGCACTTTATTGTAGCTAATATATAATATTAGATTAGCTAATATTTTATTTGCGTATATTATTAGCAAGGTACATTTGATCATAATAATAAAAGTCAGATTTGTTATTTTAATAAATTATTTTTATTTAAAAATTATTAATTAAATCGGTAATTAATAAATAATTATACAATGCATAAATATTATATTATGTTAGACAATTAAATCAAAAGTTACGTTAACTTGCGTAATATAATTATATAATTGCGTAATATTATTGCTAACACATTTGACATATATAAAATGTACAAAATTTGTTATTGGTTATAAATTATTTTCTAATTTAAAAAATTATTAATTAAATCGCCGTAATTAATAAATAATTAGAACAGATAGCTAGCGTAAAATTCTGAAAATTTGGAAAAATTAATGTATAACAAAATTTCTAAAATAATTTTGGAATTATTATGTCGTAATAATCAATAAATATTACACTTGCATAAAATATTATCTGTTTCAACAATTTTGACCGTAACTCAAAATGTGGAAAAAGTTACGGTTACCAACTTGCCGTAACTATAAAAATGAGGTTAGGTTACGGTCTGCCGTAACTTTAACCACTTCCTAAAAGTTACGTTTGCCGTAACTCTAGCCTCTCCTTGAAAAATAGTAAGATACGCAAGCTTATGAGTAAAAATGTGCTGAAAAAATGTAATGACATATAGGCGGCGCTGTTGTAGCTATGTATCGAAAATTTCTCAGTTGGATAGTGATTGTAGTGGTGTGTGGTCGTGTGTACTGCTCAGCTAAAATGTCAACGGCAAGTCACACATGCGTGTACATGAACTGTAAAAATACGTTGAAGAATAGGCGTGATTTAACGTATTTTAAATTTCCTATTAAAAATTTAAATAGATGTGAAGAATGGAAGAAAAATTGTGGCAATATTAGTATAGCAGTAGCAGATAATAAAGATATATCTCAGAAATTAATTTGTGAGGAACATTTTATAATTAGTGATATAATGTGTAATTCTGTCAGGAAATATTTAATTAAAAGTGCAATCCCGATAAAGTACTCTGTTCCAATAGAACCAATACAAACTATGAGTGAAACAATTCCTTGTTTACCTAGCACTAGTAGAATTAATGTTTTAAAACTTATGCGGCCCAAAAAGACGATTTTCTATCGCTTCCGGTAGTTCATGTGTATCCACAGTAAGTAGAAGAATATTAGATATGCCTTCTCCCGTAGAACAAAAAGTGCTTACCCCAAAGTGTATGAGGCGAGAATCAAAATTGAAACTGACTCGGAATAAATTAAAAGCGAACATAATGCTGAAGAATAGGCTAAAATTGAAGTTAACTAATTAATTCAATTGTTTTAGGTTTAGTATGTTTTAAACTGTGTGTGTCAGCTCGACGCACGACTGGAGTTTACTCCAGTAAAAAATAACCAACTTTAAGAAAATTGATAAAAAAATGTTTTTTATAAACATTTTTTTAAAACTATTATAATTATTTTTTATTTAAAATATAATATTATCTTAATAACTAACAAAATATGGTTATAAAAAGATAATTGTCACTAAATCTTTTACGTACAATAATAAATAGTACATGAAAATTATTTAAGTATGCTAAAAAATAACTTTTCGAAAGAAAATTTTATAAAAACATTATTATATATAATCATCATTATAATAAAGAAATATTGTTGATTTTTCAGATAATATTATCGAATTATTGACTTGAATTATTGATATTTAAAAATTATTCATAAAATAAATCATAATAACCTGGAGGAATTTATAGACATCGAAAATAATTTTTGGTTAGGTTAGAAATTGTCTAAATTGGATTAAATATCGAAATATAATGATAAAAATTATAACTTCACAATAACAATATTAATTATTGATATGTATAACAAAAAGCGGGCAGGATTTGGTGCGGTTGCGCTAATGTAAAGATACGCCTCTCATTTTCGTTTTTAAAAACGTACCTTTTACCCACGTGGTTGTTAAATGTTCCGGCAATATTATCTTGCGCACCATAGGTGCGCACTAAAAAAGTAACGCGGTCATTTCTTGCGCACCATAGGTGTGCACTAAAAAAGTAACGAAGTCATTCATCAGTAGATTTTACACCTCATATTTTTATCATACCGGGCGCCTTATATATGAAAATCGATTCTTAAGGAGTAAACTCCAAAATGTTACAATTTTTTTTAATTTAAATAAAAATATGTTTTGTATTTACTGATTTTCACTTTTGATCATTACCGTTTATTATTACGATCCATTTGGTCTAAGAATGCAGTAATAAAATTTTATAATTGCACTAATTTCATAAATTCGCTACAAACATTTATGAAAAATTATTCAATCGGTGACAGCTCAGCGAAAAATATTACGTATACTTGCATAACGCTTGCATACTAGTTTACTTATTACATAAACAATGATATCAACTCAAGGCTATGATGATGGTGTTGTATAACCAGATAATAATTATTATGGTACCATATAATACTGTTGGGGGCGACACTTGGTTACTACTGAGTTTGTCGGAAAAGAGAGGTGTTTAAATTACTGGTGGGAGAAAAGTAACAATTTCTTATTGCATTGCGTATCTTACTATTTTTCAATCAACGGTTATATGTTTTCCCAGTACCGTAAGTGCACACTAGGGTAGTGCCAACCTAACTCAAGGCGCGACATTCAAAAATTCGCAACATATACCGAGCTGAACAAAATATATTATATAAAATCAATATAATATAGCGGTAAATTTAAATATTCAAAATAGTATTACAGTAATTTAAATAACAAAATTATCAACATGTTTCTGTTGTTGCAAAAGTGGTACGTTAATTTAATGACTTTGAAGGCCAATAATATACTTTACCACAATCAAACGCACAGAATTAGATACAAATAAAGTAACACAAATTACCCAAAATTTGTGTTGGTAAGAAAATAAAAGTGTGACGCAAAAACAGTGACGGAGCAATGTGCTTTGAGAAACAACTTTTATTTGACCCACAACGAGAATTACAGAGCACACGAGAGGAACGATAGAACGAGGAAGATGTATGCTAACTCTCTTGCTGATAACAAAATTGGTACCAAATGTAATTCGTTTTTATTTTTATTTAAAATTGGTGAGTTAACCCTTCACTTTTCTGATTGTCTTTCACTAATTTGATTTTCTACGGTATTGTTTAACTTTGATTCTTATAATTAAAATTATAATTACATGGTAAAATAGTTTTCTTTTAGGAATGGTTTATTTTCTGGATTTTAATTACATAAACAATTGCATTCTCATCCAGACGATAAAAGAATTATCGCATACAAAGAATGGCAACTTATCGAATAACGATGACATCGAACGAAAAGCATCAATAGTTTTACGAAGTTAATTAACCGTGTTTTCTTTTATTTTTAAGTTTATCTTTCAATTGAATTGATCAGTTCAATACATGTTCAATACATGTATATTTATTAGTAATCTGACTGAGATGATGAAGCAATATAAGTTGAAACAAAGACGAAAGCAACAAAATGATAAGAAGCGGAAAGGAGAAAAAAAAACGTTGTGTAGAGATTAAAATGGAATTGGATGGTGACGGTTTCAAAGATTCGATTAACTTATTACCACACTTTGAACCGCTACTGGAGAAGTTTTAAGTTGGCAAGGAAGCTCTCCAGCGGGCAGCGAGCAACAGCCATCTGGCGAGCACTTACATGTGCAGCGAGTGCATAAGTTGACATACAACAAACAACATCATAAGTCTAAATCCGATAATGCGATAGTTTAAAGCTCCTTAAATGGATTATCTTATACCATCTGCACGGATATAACATTAATATCTACATAAACAAAAATTGTTGTTTTTAAACTTGAATTACAGAACAATATACTAATATCTTTCAAAATGCCAACAAAAAAGCACGTGGAATTGATATCATTATTCCAAGAAGAAAGTCTCGATTTCGCAAAAAGCAGTAAAACAAAAGAACTTGTAATTCAGCTAACAGAATCCACCTCAGAATGTTATACCGAAATAGATTACGAATTGGAGTTGGCAAAACAAACGAAAACAGTCCCAAAAACGACGATATGCACGATATTGTGGCCAAATTGGAAGCTAAATACGGAAACAAAAGCAAAAAATTTAAAGCAAAAATCTCTCCAACTAATTGTAACGGATACGAATCCGATTCGTTCATCGACAACTCGGAAGCGTTCGACGAGCATATTCCCAGCGACATTTCAACCTTGTATGGTGGTTTCTACATTAACAGCGGCCCATTGATGTTCATAAGGAGAAGGAACAAGAAGATGTGTACACGCGAGTTGGAAAATATGCGTCTTTATCAAAACCCAAAACTGAGTTATTGAAAGAGTTGGGCCAAAAAATATTTACTCTGAAAAAGGTAAATTGAGTAAAGTGAAAAATAAAAAAATGTTAATTAAGAAGGGCAAAGTTGACCCGAAGAAATCCCAAGTAGCAAAATCAAAGAATCCATTGACCTCGTTTCAAAATATGTTTAAATTGTTAAAGAAAAGTGACAATCCAATCTCATCGGATGACCAGAACACTCTTCTCCACAACGAGGATAAACTTCCAACTAATATCCCTTCTGACATAGCGAATATTGTAGAAAAAATTAAAAAAGCTGTAGGGGGAAGCAATTCGAAGGACAAAGTGAAGGGCAGACCACCTATCAATAATTTTCTGTTGAAATTGGAATACAAATGTAAACGTTTGGATAAAACCACGAGAATAAAAGTTTACGATCATTTGGCGCCGTTCGTTAAATGCAAGAGAAAGACACTAACCAATCGTGTTAGAAATTTAAGGATCATAGAAGAATATAAAAAGGCTGATGAGTTACTAGAAAAGTTAAAAGTTGCCGTTGTCCAAATAATGGAAAACGCACAAGATGAAACTCAAAAAGTATTTGTATGGAATGACGAAACAAAAGAATTGCTTAAGGATGCTATCAAACTGCGAATCAATTGTTTTAAGTTCGATAGAAAGAAGAAGTATACGAATGAATCGCGTTTAGTGGCATTTATTAAGACTAACGTTCTTCCCATATGGCCGGAAGGTTGGATGTCGGCAAGCGGATTGTTGAACTATTACGATTCCGTTTCCAATAACGCGAAACAATTGAGCTCACTTTTGAGCAATCCAATTCTACCCCCACTACTGTGGGGTCATTCACCAATCACTTTAACAATCGTTCAACAATCACATCAGGAGCTAATGTTCCAAAGGCAAAAATTATTTTGCATTCGCCAGAAGAAATTATTGATGTGAATTCAAATGAAGGTGTGATTATAGATTTAACAATTTAAAAAAACAGTTGCCACAGGCTATTTGATTATTAAACTGTTTTATGCTTTATGAACTATATTTATGCGCTGTAAATTAGTTTAATTTTTTGCTTTTTACAATTACTTACGCCAAAATTTAGAAATTAAATAAAGTTAACACAAACGTGATATAAATTACTAACGAATCTCCAATAAGAAGCTTTCATCGTTTCCCGACCGCAACCCTCCACGTGGCAGTGAGTCGTTCCGTGTTTTTCCACGGTAAATTTAAAATTTTACTATCTTTAATGTCGTTTATGATAGTAATTAACGTTTGATTGTGATTTGAGGAATCATTTGTCATGTTTAAGTGTTTCGTACATCTAAGATGTTGTTGCGAGCAGCGAGCGTATGTCGGATATCGTTATCGTTTCGAATTATCGTTAACTAACTCATTGAGGAATTTATACTTTTATTTTGTTAGCCTCGAAGCTTTTTGTAGAAAATACCGTTTTTGACATTAGTAGTGTCGCCCTCTATAACCATCTCGATTTCGATCTATTCCGGCGCATGCGCAATCAATATTTATACTTTTTTTTTGCGTGGGGAGGTG
This sequence comes from Lycocerus yunnanus, assembly GCA_036346125.1. Lineage (NCBI taxonomy): Eukaryota > Metazoa > Arthropoda > Insecta > Coleoptera > Cantharidae > Lycocerus > Lycocerus yunnanus. Next base: position 488,023 of record JARFIX010000111.1, read on the forward strand.
AAAATCCTCATGGATCCCGCAGGCCCGTGCCCACGGGTATGTCAGACTTTTACTGACTAAAAACACCTCCCCTGGTGTTATGTCGCATCTACTAGTATTTCACGCGTTTTGCAAGTGTTCCGCATTTGCACTACTCCTTGCCGCTGTGATTTGTTTTTTGTCGCTTGCCGTCAGTCAAGGACAAGTCGCGACTTCTGTCGCCATTTCGTTATCGTTGCTCAGCACCTGGATCGCTTTGCCGCGCTCTTTCATCCATTTCCTTTTTTCCAATGATTTTTTTAATCATATTTTGGATGCTCAGCCAATTCTCTTCGGAAGACAAGAGTTCGTCTACAAAATTTTCCGGCGATAGTGCGACCCCTACTTCCGCTCGCTGTGTTTGCCACTCCGGGCAGTGGAATATCGTATGTTCTGGGGTGTCATCTTCCGGACAATAGTTGCACGTGGGTGACGCGGCCCTACGGATCTTGAACAGATAACTACCAAAACACCCATGCCCCGTCATCGCCTGTGTGAGGTGAAATGACAGCTCGCCGTGCGCACGTTGTAGCCACTTCGTGATGGAGGGGATCAGCTTGCGGGTCCATGCGCCCTTCTCTGTCGTCGACCAGCGAGCCTGCCACTCTAGCATTAGCTCTTCTCTGTGGATTTTTTCTTGCTTTTGTTCTTATAATTGCGGCTTCGCTCAATAGCAAGGAGATCGATTGGAGGCAACCCTGACAGAACCAGCAGCGCCGCCCCAGACACCGTTCTATACGCGCAGCATACTCTCAATGCCGCCTTTCTTTGGACTTTTTGTAGCTTTTGGCGATGTATCTCATAGTCCATCGCCTCTATCCAAACCGGCGCCGCGTACAGCATAACCGAGTGCACCACTGTCGCCAGCACTCGTCTTTTGCGGTGTTCGGGCCGCCCTCGTTCGGCATTAGCCGGCTTAGTGCCGTGTATGTTCGTTCGGCGCTTGTCGCTACCTTTGCGAGGTGTTGCCCGTAGCTCAGCCTTTTGTCCAATGTCACGCCCAGGGTCTTAAGGAATGCCTGCGGTTCGACTACGTGCGGACCTAGGCTGAATTGGACATTAGATATTTTTCTTCGGCCTGTTAATAATATTGCCTCTGTCTTCCCAGGCACCAGCACCAGCCCCTTATTGGCCATCCACTCCACGACTGCTTGCATGGCCAGATTGGCTATCGTCATGAGCTCGACCTCGGTTTTGGCCGCCACGAGCACAGTGAGGTCGTCGGCAAAGCCGATTAATGTGACGCCCTCTGGAAGAGGAAGTCGCAGCACCCGTCGTATTTGACATTCCACAACTGTGGTCCGAGCACGGATCCCTGGGGAACTCCGCTTGTAGTTTTAATTTGTTTTTTTAGGCTGCGCTCCTCCACCAGGAGCGTCCTGTCGGAGAAGTAGTCTTTAATAATGTTTATTAGATACGTGGCGATGCTTCTCTTCTCCAATTCCTCGACTATATGCTTCCACCCGGCCGAGTTAAATGCGTTTCTGACGTCCAGGGTGATTAAAGCCACCATTTTCCTGGTACGCCACGTGCCGGATCTTGCTGTACTTGCCTCTTCGACGATCCTCTGAATGGCATCTATCGTTGAGCGGCCTTTGCGGAAACCGAACTGGTTTGGGCTCAAATCTTCTTTTGTGCTCAGTTCATCCATCAGTTTGGTGAGCAAGAGGCGCTCGTATAGCTTGGCCAAGTTGTCCATGAGGCAGATGGGTCTGTACGAGCTCCCCGAGTAGGGGAAGAACATTACGATAGAAGAGGACAGACGTTACTCGAGCTATGCGAAGAGTGCAGTCTGCGCGTGTGCAATGTGGGAAATGAACCAACCTTTTCGAGGCAGTCAACGGTGGACCCCACTCGGGAGTCGACATCCATTATAGACATCACGTGGGCGACGGATGGCGCGATGGAAATGGTGCGTGGGTGGCGAGTTCTTTCGGCCGAGAGTCTCAGCGACCACCGCTACATACGGTACTCGTTGGAAGATGTAAGGGGAGATGATCGATCCGAACGGCGTCTCCAAATATTCAACAAAGAAAGATTCACCGCGGAGATACATAACCAACTGCGGGAATGGCACGGAAACAACGCGGATGAGTTGTCTCAGCGCATTCGCTGCGCATGCGGAATGGGGCAACGATCAAACAAAAACAACAAAAAACCCGTGTACTGGTGGAACACACACATAGCCAGCATTAGAAGGGAGGCTGTCTCTCTGCGAAGAAAAGCCCAAAGAAAGCGTAAAACAGAGCCACACGAAGCGGAATACATCCTAAACTTATACAAATGTAAAAAAAAGGAGCTGGGCAGGGAGATAGCCTCCAGCAAGAGGTGCTGTTGGGATCGACTAGTAGAGGAGGTCGAAAAAGACACATGGGGGCTGGGCTATAGAATAGCCACAAAAAAGATTAGGGGAAGAACATCTACAGCTGGAATGCCGCCCGAAACTATACGAGCGTTGGTGGGGGAATTGTTTCCGGCGCACTCAGGCGCAGACAGGGAGGAGCTGCCGAGGGGAAGCTGTCCCAAATTTGATGTCGAGGAGCTGAGTCAAGCAGTCAAGCAGATGAAGACCCAAGCCCCAGGGCCGGACCAAATATCAGCGGAGGCTCTAAAAATCGCTATCGGTCTGTACCCGGACACCTTTCTCCAGGTTTTCAATGCATGTCTGGAGGAGGGGCGCTTCCCAACCATCTGGAAGCGGGCAACCTTGGTGTTGGCAAGGAAGGGAGAAAAACCCCCAAACCTACCGTCCTCTTACAGACCGATCTGTTTGATAGATCACATGGGGAAGCTGCTTGAAAGACTGTTGCTAGAGAGGCTGAAAGCCGAAATTGCAGAAGCCGGAGACCTGTCCCCGCGGCAGTTTGGGTTTCGCGCGGGGCGTTCTACTATACAAGCTCTACAAAGAGTGATCGAAGTGGCTCTGGAGGCTAGAAAGGGTACATGGAGGACAAAAAGTTATTGCGCCGTCGTCGCGGTGGACGTAAGAAATGCGTTTAACTCGGCGAGGTGGTCGCATATACTGGCCGAATTAAAAAGGTGGAACATCTCGCCTTATCTCAGGAAAATCCTGAGTAGTTACCTGAGTGAGAGACAAATACGTATCGACGAGGCTTCCCTGCAAGAAACGATTAACGTGACAAGTGGGGTTCCGCAGGGATCAGTTCTTGGGCCGACCCTGTGGAACGTCATGTATGATGGGGTCCTCCGCGAGCCCAGACGCGAGGGGGTGGAGGTGCTGGGCTTTGCCGACGATTTGCTGGTGTTGGCTACGGACCGAAACCTGGAAAGGCTAGCCGATAACATCAACAGCGAGCTAGCAAACATCAGTGCGTGGATGAAGGGAAGGGACCTCATACTAGTGCCGGAAAAGACCGAGGCGGCAATCCTCTCCGGAAGACGTAAAGCGAACATCACCTTTACGTTGGATGGAGTGGAAATAAAACCGACGGCAACGATCAGATATCTGGGGGGTCGTATTGGATAGGTCTCTGACCTTCGGCGAACATACACGACAAGTGGCCGAAAAAGCGGGGGCGGCAGTGGCGGCATTGACCAGGCTGATGCCGAACGTCCGCGGCCCTACAATGGCAAAAAGAAGGCTACTGGTAGCAGTAGCTGACTCCATAATGCTGTATGCGGCTCCAATTTGGCACAAGGCCATGGAGGTCGAGCGCTACAGAAAATATTTTGCAAGACTGCAGCGACTATTGGCAATTAGGGTCGCGCGACTGTACCGGACGGTGTCAGAGGAGGCGGCGTTAGTGATTGCCGGGGTGCCGCCAATTGAACTCATGGCCGCGGAAAGAGCTTCTTTGGGTGCGCTTGGTGAAGGTCACAGAAAGGAAGCGCGATTGGAACTCTTGCAAAAATGGCAGGAGACGTGGTCCAAACCCGGCAAGGGGCAATGGACGCGGGACCTCATTCCCGATATTGAAGCCTGGATGACGAGAGCCCACGGCGAAGTATGTTTTCACTTGGCCCAGGTGTTTAGCGGGCACGGCTGCTTTTCATCGTATTTATACAAGTACGGAAAACGGGAAGACAGTGCATGTTTTTATTGTGACAGCGAGGACACCCCCGCACCATACACTGTTTGTTTGCGACAAGTGGCAGGCAGACAGGGACCAGGCTGCCCAGATCCTAGGACTTGCACTAACAGGTGAAAACCTGATCCATACGATGCTGGGCAGCGAAATCAGCTGGAATGCTGTACAAAACATGGTACAGCAAATCATGGCTAAAAAGGAAGAGCACGAGAGAGCAATCCAGCGAGAACAAATGAATGCCAGTACAACATAGGTAATAGGGACGCGCCTGACGAAATGCCATGGCGAAAACCGGGCGACGTCCAAAGGAGTGGGGTTTTAGTGGGTAAAAATCCCACACTACCACCCAACTACATCTGGGTGGTGTCTTATTGAAGATTTCCCCACTCCCAACGCACAAAAAAAAAAAAGGTCTGTACGAGCTAGGTTCTTCTAGCGGCTTTTCGCCCTTCCTAATCAGTACTAATCTTGCTCTTTTCCAGACCGACGGAAAACTTTAACACCCTCAAGATGGTTTCAGGGTGCTGCTCCGCTAGTGTTTTTATAACCTTGCTAGGTATACCATCGGGACCCGGTGCCTTGCCCGTTGACATTTTTTGTAGAGCAATCTTGAGTTCGTCGTTCGTAAATGGGGGAATATTTCCGCTTTTCCTTCTCCCACCGGATGGGAACATGCGTGGGAAACAGAGTAGAGATGATGTGCTCCAGTCTTTCTTCAGTGAGACCGGGGATTCCGCGTTTAGCCAGCTTGCCAGCTACTATCTGGTAGCCCTTGCCCCACACGTCGTTGTCTAGCTCTTTGAGGAGGTTTGTCCATGCCTGTTTTTTGCTGCTCTCGATGGCTCTGATCAGCTTCTTCTTGGCCATTTTTAGTTCTGTATGGACCTCTTCCGCCTCTTCGCTTTGTCTTCTCCGCCGTCTTTGATACCGCCTTCTGATTGTCTGGCACTCTCTGCAAAGAACCGCAATCTCTTTGGTCCACCAGTACACCTCTCTTGAGTATTTCTGGCTTTTTTTCCGGCATGGAGGATTTGCAGATTGCCAGCAGGGCTTCTGTCAGTTCTTCGACGTTGTGTATTTGGTGGTGAGCCAACCTATCGGCCGCCTCTTGGGCTTTTTATTTGTCGAACTTACGCTCGTTCCAGGTCTTGGCAACCGCCTGCAGATGGGCAGGTCTCAGTTGCATCTCCGCCACTACGAACTGGATGTAGTTGTGGTCGCTGCCGGACTCGTCTTTGAGAACCCTCCAGTTTCTGATGTATTGCTGGAGGTCCGGGGAGACGAAGGTGACGTCTACAATAGATTCGGAGCCCCCCCCCCTTTTGAATGTTGGTTTGTCTCCGACGTTTACGACTTGAGATCTGCGTCGCCCTACTATTCCCCAGATCACAGCCCCACTCCGGACTCTTTGCGTTAAAGTCACCCCCCACTATGGTTGGGGGGCCCTTCATTCTGACACACTGGGCCAACTCTTCCAACGAATCCTCAAACTCGGACAATATCTTGTTTGGGGAGAAGTAGCAACTGTAGTACGTTATCCCCCTTTCAATCCAAGCAAAACATCGGCCAGCGCCGTGCTCCCCTACCTCGCCCCAGTCAGCCGCCCATACTGCCGCAGTTCCATCGCTATTCAGAAACCACTCTCCGCCGCTGCTCGAGCCTTGTTTGGCTCGCTCGCCAGGATTACTCGCGTGTTGAGCCTTCTTACCGTTAGGTTCAGGAGGTCGTGAGCCAGCTTTGCGGTGTGCAGGTTCACTTGCAGAACCGGTCCCCGCCCTCGCCGTTTGTGCAGTCCTTGCGAAATGACCCGCCTTTTACACTTTCGGCATATTTTCTCGGAACTGGTGCCGCGGCATTTCCAGCTGCCGACTCTGTGGCCGTTCTTTCCGCAGTCCTCACAGAACGGAGGATTCCGACACTCCCCGGACAGGTGCCCCCTCCCGCAGCAATTCCAGCACCTGTCAGCTCTATCTCGTCTTCGGCACTGCTCCGCGTCGTGGTCGGAGGCCCAGCACTTAAAACAGCGATAGCATTTCCTTATTCTGCATGCGCTGCTCAGGCCGATTTTGATTTTCTCCGTTCTTAATAACTTCTCCGCCCCGTCGGATCCACGTCCACCGTGGCCAACTTCGTGCCGCTGTAGGCTCCCACTAGGGACCGAAGGGTTATGAGCCCCTCGGTCCCAATGACCGCCCGTAGCCCCTTCACTACGTCGTCCTGATTGGCAGTGGCATCAATGTGCCGCACCTGCAACGCTATAGTGTTGCTCGTCGTTGTGCCCGTTTTTGCAGTGGTTCGGACCTTAGGTTCTCCGAAGACCCCCTTCAGTTGTTTGCAGAGGGCTGTGACGTTGTCAGGGTTTTTTCATCCACCTCCATAAGGAAGGTTTCCTCTTTGGTTTGTCGGGCCTTTAGAATTGTTTCCGCTGTCTTTTCGCTTATCACTCGCGGACCTTTTTAGCTCGGTCTCGAATGGAGCTCCGCGGGTAAGTTCAACTATGATAGCGGGCGATTTCCACTTTTTGTTGGCGCGCACTGTATCCGGCTTTATTTTTTCTCCATCGTTTTGCCTCTCGACAGAAGCGTCGTGACCCAGCTTGGCCGAAGCCAAGATGAATTTTCATGGGAATATAATTCATGGGGTGGTTTCGTTGCCTTCCCCTTCCGGCTTTATTTATCCGGCTAATATTTATACTTGTCTGACCCCGACCTTACGACGAATTAGATGGTAATTCTTTGCCGCGTTGCGGTGTGTGCTCCGACGAATTTAAACTGTAACTCTTTATCAGCAGTTGTTTCTAAGGTTCCGTAAGTTTTAATATTTTTAAAATATTAAAAACAAAACTGACTTGTTTTATTTCATTGTGGGATTATTTCTTCAAACCAACCAAATTAAATACTTGCACCTTTTGCGTCAAACAAATACCCATACGTATGCAGTGGTAACCAAACATTTTCAGTTCTTTAAAACAAGACAAGAATCTACTACGATTGGCAAGTTGTTCGTACGTCTAAAACAAACATGTAATATTTATAAAGAAAGTAATTATAACAATGACATAAACCAAAATAAATTTAGATGATACAATACCCAGAAATGAGCTAATTACCACCATGACGTTATATTTAATTCATCCAACCATCCCCAAGGATTAGAAAACATCCCTCCTACCACCTACATCGGGAAGGCAACAAAAACCCCCCCCTAACTATTTGGTCTCCTACGAAAATTCCACCTGGGATAGCAATATGAAAAGCACAACTGTGTCCAATAAAACAAAATGTTTCCAAAACAAAATATTACTTATTATTATTACGATTACAATAATAACAAGAGATAATGAATATAATAATAAGTTTACAAAAACATATAATTGTCATATTGTACATATATTCATTCCAAATGCCACTTTAATAAACTTCCACTTTGCAAATTATTTCGATCCAATATCCAGATTTCCGAAGAGCTTATGACCAGCACGAGCTTTTAAATGCCGTTTCATGTGTGATTTTCGTGCACATTTATAACCACAAGTTGCACAAGCAAACGGTTTCTCCTTGGTGTGAATCTGTATGTGCTGTTTTAAATATGATTTGACAGCGCATTTAAAATCACAAATTGCACAAGCGAACTGCTTCTCTCCGGTATGTGATTTCAAATGATTTTCCAAACTTCTTTTGTGAAAGTATTTAAAGTCACAAAATTCACATGCAAAGGGTTTCTCTGCATTGTGAGTTTTTAAATGATTTTTCAAATATGCTTTTTGTGCACATTTATAGTCACAAATTTTACAAGCAAACGGTTTCTCCCCAGTATGAGTTTTTACATGATTTTCTAACCTCACTTTGTGAGAAGTTTTATACTCACAAATATCACAAGCAAAGGGTGTCTCTCCAGTGTGCGTTATTAAATGACGCTTTAAATAGTCTTTTCGTGCACATTTAAAGTCACAAATTTCACATGCAAACGGTCTATCCGTGGTGTGAATTTTAAATGCCGAGTTAAATTAGATTTGTCAAAACATTTATAATCACAAATTTCACAAACATACGGTTGCTCTCCAGTGTGAGTTTTTAAATGACTTTTTAAACTCTTTTGGTGAGAACATTTATAATCACAAAGTTCACAAGCAAAGGGTTTCTCTCCCGTGTGTGTTTTTAAATGAATTTTCAGATATGGCTTTTGCGCACTTCTATAGTCACAAATTTTACAGGCAAACGGTCTATCCCCGGTGTGAATTCTTAAATGACGTGTTAAACTAGATTTATCAGAAGATTTATAGTTACAAATATTACAAGCAAAGGGTTTTTCCCCGGTGTGAGTTCTTAAATGAATTTTAAATATGTTTCACGACCGCAGCAATACCCACAAATTTTACAAACAAAGGTTTCTTGGCAGTGCCAATTGTTAAATGACGTTTTAATACGTGTTTACATGTACCGATATCGGCACAAATTGCACATTCAAATAAATTTGTGCCGTTCGATTTCCGTGCAAGATTATTCAGTGTTACTTGTTCAGTATCGCTCTCTGCTTTAATATCAATGGAATGATGCAAATCTTCTACATTAAACTTCACATCTTCTAGTTCTTCGGTTTTAATTGCGTAACTGGTGCTCGACTCATACAAAGTCTTCAAAACTTGCTCGTTGCTGTCCGTCACATGTGACTTTTCCGGAGGTGGTATTTCAGCCATATCTGCAACAGATTGCATTATAAGGAGGAGCAGTGTGTCATGTGACAATAATTATTTGTATTTACCAGTAGCATATTACAATTCGGTTTTTATTTTTATAACGAGAACTACTATAAATTCAATACTTTTCAATACAAAACTGTCAATTGTTGAAAATGACACTGAAGAAGCACAATCAAAACATGCTAAAAACATAAAAACAAAAACATGCTACTGGTATCGATTATTTATCGCACAGTTTTACACAGCTGGTTTACTTACCGTACAAAACTAGTTTTGTTTGCTGGGAAACTAATGCAGTTGTATTTTTGGTATTTTTCTTACAGCTGAGTAGTGCTTACAATGAGAGATGTACTACACTAAAACGATAAACTTCTGCACTTGATGGACTGCCGTTGGCTAGCACCACATCACCTTCGTCTGGAACTAGAAATTTGCGATGCGGTTTAGATTCGTGGACTTCTGTTAATCACAGAAATGACTATTAACAGACTATTTACGGCAATCGGAGCACTACAACACTAAAATGCATCAACATTAAAATTATGTCAAATATTGGTGACAAATTAGTGTCAAACATGAAGAAATTAAGCGTTAGTTTGGTGCGCCATCTATTGTAGCAAATTTTATACAATCTTAGGTTTGGCTTCATACATCCGGTGTTGATTCACGAACGCGCGATGGCGCATGTGTTAATATTTGCTTAATAATTTCTGAATAACACGCCGATTATAAAATTTAAATTTGAAAAAACTTAAGTTTGATGATGTAATTTGGGAATACCAACATTCAAAGTTCGCGTCACAAACTTCAAAAAACAAACGTCGAGGCGGGGCTAAAATAAGGTCACGTCCATACTTTTACCAGTTGGAGGTACTTGAGGGATGTTTTTAGTAAGTAAAGCCGCACCGAGTCGCTCCGGGCTCTACAAGGGGCTTTTGACAGGTGCAACTACATCAAGAGTTGCATTCACACAAAAAGTGAATTTTTTTCGAAAAATGTTGTCCGATCACAAATTTAATTTTTTTATTAGTTAATTATACCGTCATCCTTCATAATTTGTTGTAAAAAAACAAGATTTTGGTATCTCTACTGTCACCACAACCTATTTTAATTTCGATGGGCGGGGTTACAGTTCAAAAGAGCCAATGAGTAAATTGCATTGTTTTTTTCAAAAATGTGTAAATAATCTGCAAATTTTATTTTTTTATACGCTAATTAGACCCTCATCTTTCATAAACTACTTCAAAAATGGTAACAATCGCGATCAGGGAATTCGAACCGTCACCAACATGAATAAAAATTACTGTAAACATTGTGAAAATGTACTCGTGTGTGGTAAAAATTATAAGGTAAATCGCACGTGAAGGGGAGTGGGGATCACACCACATCTTACCTAAAAGAAGAGGAAGCAAACAAATTTTGAAAAATATATACTTTTAGGAAGAATTCGAAATTTGGCGTGGTTGCGTTTGTCAAAACTGACTTTCCACAGCCTCCGCTATAGTCCGGCCGCTACAAGTATCACTCCACTTCTTACCACGGGAGTGGAGGTCAACAAATTTTGATAAAAATACACTTTTAGGGTGAATCCGACGTTTGGTGTGGTTGCGTTTATCAAAACCGGCTTTAAGCACCTTTTGCTACGTTTTCGCCAATGCAGAATTCACAACACATTTCACCACGGGAGAGGAAAATCAATAAATTTATAAAAAAATTCACTTTTAGGGTGAATACAAGATTTGGCATGGTTGCGTTTGTCAAAATTGACTTTACGCAAGCTCCGCTACGCTCCGTACGCTGCAAGCGTCACACGACATCTTATAAAAGAGAAAGAGGTAAACAAATTTTAAAAAAATACACCTTCAGGGTAAATCCGAAATTTGGCATGATTGCGTTTTTCAAAATCGATTTCCCTACTGCGATCCGCCCGCTGTAGGAATCACACCACATTTCACCACGGGTGGGGCCAGTTAACAAATTTTAAAGAATAATCATTTTTAGGGTAAATACGAGATTTGGCGTGGTTACGTTTGTCAAAATCGATTTTCCGCAACCTCCGCTGTGATCCACCCGCTACAAAGATCACACCACATCTTATCTAGAGAGAGAGGGTTAATTAATTTTGAAAAAAATACACTTTTAAAGTGAATCCGAGATTTGGCATGGTTGCGTTTGTCAAAACGGCTTTGGCAGCCTCTCCGCGCTCTAGCACTACAAGGATCGCACCACATCTTACGATAGGGGTGGGAGTTCTAACAAATCTTGAAAAAATACACTTTTAGGGTAAAACTGAGATTTGCCGTGACGGCGTTTAACAAAATAGACTTTCCACAGCCTCCGCTACGCTTCGGCCCCTAGAAGGATTGCACAACATCAAACCCATGGTGAGGGGAGTAAACAAATTTTGATAAAAATACACTTTTAAGGTGAATCCGAGATTTGACGTCATTGTGTTAATACGTTGTGAATACTGAGTTTAAGCTGCTCCGCTATGCTCCAGCTGTTGCAAGAATCACAGCACATTTTACCTAGGGTGAGGGAGTAAACAAATTTTGAAAAAAATACACTTTTGGATGAAATCCAAAATTTGGATAGGTTGCGTTTGTCGAAACCAACATTCCGCAACCTCCGCTGCGACCCGGCCGCTACAGGAATCACATAACATTTTATCACAGGAGAGGGAGGTTAACAATTTATGAAAAATTATCCTTTTAGGGAGAACCTGAGATGTGGCGTAGTTGCGTTTGTCAAAACCAAAATTCCGCAGCCTCCGCAACGCTCCGCACGCTACAAGCATCACGACATTTTATCAAGAGGAAGAGGTAAACAAATTTTGAAATAATACATCTGTAGGGTAAATTCAAAGATTTGGCGTGATTGTGTTTATCAAAACTTGCTTTCCGCAGCCTCCGCAACACCACTGGGAAAGTGGGACAACAAATTTTGAAAAAATACAGTTTTAAAGCTAATCCGAGATTTGGCGTGGTTGCGTTTGTCAAAATCGACTTTCCGCAGCACACTCTCCGACCGCTTTAAGGATCTTCCCACATCTTACCAAGGGGAAAGAGTAAACCAATTTTGAAAAAAATACACCTTTAAGGTGAATTTAGGATTTGCCGTGATTGTGTTTGTCAAACTGGACTTTTTGCAGATTTGCTACCCTCTGACCGCTACTAAGATCGCATTACATTGTACCAAGAGGGGAAGGTCAACAAATTAAAAAAATTTTAAATTCATTTTAGGATGTATACGAGATTTGGCGTAGTTAAGTTTCTCAAAATCGATTTTTCGCAGCTTCCGACCGCTACAAAGTTCACACGACATCTTACCTAGGGTGAAAGGGGGTCGACGACTAAGTTTGAAAAAAATACACTTTTAGGTTGAATCCGAGATTTGGCATGGTTGCGTTTGTCAAAACTGACTTTCCGCAGCCGCCGCTACGTATCGGCCGCTAAAAGAATCACACATCTTACTAAGGAATAGAAGGTCAAGAATTGAAACAAAACACTTTTATGGTGAATCCGAGATTTTGCGTGGTTGCGTTTGTCAAAATCGATTTTTCGCAGCTTTGCAACCTCCGCTACAAGCATCACACGACATCTTAGCAAGGTAGATCAGGTAAAAAAATTTTAAAAAATGCACCTATAGGGTGAATTTCGAAATTTGGCGTGATGCGCATCCTAAAATCGATGTCAAAAGGGGGTTGACAATACTTGCTAAAAATACACTGTTAGGGCGAATCCGAGATTTGGCGTAGTTGCGTTTGTCAAAATTAACTTTCCGCAGCCTACGCTCCAACTGTTTTAAGGATCTTACCACATCTTACCTAGGATGAAGAGTGGAACAAATTAAAAAAAACAAGCTTTTAGGGTGAATTCGGTTTTTGCGTGGTTGTGATTGTCAAAATTAACTTTCCGCACCCTCCGCTATGCTCCGGCTGCTACAAGGATCACACCAAATCTTACCAAGAAGAAAGGGCTGTTAACAAATTTTGATAAAAATACACTATTAGGGTGAATTCAAGATTTGGCATGGTTGCGTTTGTCAAAATTAACTTTCCGCAGCATCCACCTCGCTTCAGCAGCTACAAGGATAACACCACATCTTACCAAGGGAAGAGAAGGTCAACAAATCTAGAAAAATACTCTTCTAGAGTGAATCCGAGATTTGGATTGGTTGCGTTTGTCAAAACTGACTTTCCGCAGCCTCCGCTACAAGCATCACACGACATCTTATCAAGGGGATAAGGAAAACAAATTTTAAAAAATACACCTATAGACTGAATTCCGAGATTTGGCGTGATGCGTATTCCAAAACCGATGTCAAAGGAGAATCAACAAATTAAAAAAAAACTCTTTTAGGGCAAATCCGAGATTTCGCGTGGTTGCGTTTGTCAAAATTGCCTTTCTGCAGCCTACGCTTTAAGGATCTTACCACATCTTACTTAAGGTGAGGGGAGAGTAACAAATTAAAAATTTTACACTTTTAGGGTGAATTCGGTTTTTGCGTGGTTGTGATTGTCAAAATTAACTTTCCGCACCCTCCGCTATGCTCCGGCTGCTACAAGGATCACACCAAATCTTACCAAGAAGAAAGGGCTGTTAACAAATTTTGATAAAAATACACTATTAGGGTGAATTCGAGATTTGGCGTGGTTGCGTTTGTCAAAATCAACTTTCCGCAGCTTCCGCTACACTCCGGCCGCTACAAGGACACACCACATCTATACCAAAGAGTGGGAAGTTAACAAATTTTGATAAAAATACACTATTAGGGTGAATTCAAGATTTGGCATGGTTGCGCATTTCAAAATCGATGTCAAAAGGTGGTCGACAAATCTTGAAAAAAATAAACTTTTAGGGTAAATTCGAGATTTGGTGTGGTTGCGTTTGTCCAAATCGACTTTCCGCAGCCTACGTTCCGGCCGCTTTAAGGCTCTTTCCACATCTTACGAAGGAGGTGGGGGTAAACAAATTTTAAAAAAATTCATTTTAGGGTGAATTCCGAATTTTGCGTGATTGCGATTGCCAAATACGATTTTCCTCAGCTTTGCTGGGCTCCGGCCGATGCAATGATCACACCACAACTAAGCAAAAGAAGGGGAGGTCAACAAATTTTGAAAACCAATACACTATTAGGGTGAATCCGAGATTTGGCGTGGTTGCGTTTGTCCAAATCGACTTTCCGCAGCCTACGTTCCGGCCGCTTTAAGGCTCTTTCCACATCTTACGAAGGAGGTGGGGGTAAACAAATTTTGAAAAAATTTACTTTAAGGTGAATTCAGATTTTGCGTGATTGCGATTGTCAAATACGATTTTCCTCAGCCTTCGCTGGGCTCCGGCCGATGCAATGATCACACCACAACTAAGCAGGAGAGGGGGTCAACAAATTTTGAAAACCAATACACTATTAGGGTGAATCCGAGATTTGGCGTCGTTGCGTTAGTCAAAACCAACTACGGCCGCTTCAAGAACAAACCACATCTTAACAAGAGGGGGGGTTAACAAATCTTTCAATAATAAAAATTTTGGGTAAATCCAAAATTTTGCGTGGTTGCGTTTCTGAAAACCGAACTTCCGCAGCCTCCGCTTCGCTCCGACAGCTACAACGATCACACAACATTTTACCAAGAAGGAGGGGGTTAACAAATGTTGAAAAAAATACACTTTCTGGGTGAATTCGAGATTTGGCATAGTTACGTTTGTCAAAACCGACTTTCCGCAGCCGCCGCTACGCTCCGGCCGCTAGAAGAATCACACCACATCTTACCAAGGAGTGGAAGGTCAAGAATTGAAACAAAAACACTTTTATGGTGAATCCGAGATTTCGCGTGGTTGCGTTTGTCAAAATCGACTTTTCGCAGCCTCGCTATCTTCCGGTCGCTACAAGGTACGCACCAAATCTTACCAAGGAGTGGGAGGTCAACAAATGTTGAAAAAAATACACTGTTAGGGTGATTCTGATATTTGGCATGGTTGCGTTGGTCAAAACTGAGTTACCGCAGCCCCGCTTCACTCCGCCCGCTACAAACCGTTCCGACAAGTGCATTACTCTTTAAAAATGTCCTCTAAAATGGTCCAACTCGGCAAAGTGGGAATATTAACCCGACAGATATCAGGGAGCGACTGATAACTTCCCACCGTTGTGCGACCACTATCGACTAATAAATTTGAAAAAAATTGCGGACGTTCTTTGTAGACGGTTTCTTTGCGCTGAATCATAGTAACGCCCTCTACCACGAGATCTATGATTATTGTGAATAACTGAGAAACAAATTCTACTAAAAAAACACTAATTGAATCTGACAATGAAATCCACTCGCACCGAGATGGCGCCTTGGCCTTGTCGTAATAGCACTGTGGAGTACCAGGACTATGCCCCATACGTCTTTCATCGGCTTAGAACGGGCGTTGGTGGGATTGGAAAGGCGTAAAGCCAATCGGGCAGGTCCGGAAGGTGTGCGATCATGGCAGCATCACGCATTCCGGACCAGGGAAACAGGTAGTAGGAGGTTGTACAGTCCAACTCGCAACGAAGCAGCAGTACAACGACGCCAGTGGAAGTATATCACAAATCACAGGTGTGGGCCTACATTATTCTTCAATCTCAGCTTCCGTACACTGGATCTCCTGCTTCACGTGGCACCCGATCAACCACGGAACACCACCGGTGAAAATTGATCGACCGGCCCGAGAATCGAACCCATGTTTTCCAGGTATGAGCAATGAATCCAAGCGACCGGACCAATTTCGTGCTCTTAATTGACCGCAGCTACTGGTTCATTCCAGTAGGTCGGGATGCACAGACCGCCAACAGAATGCAATTTTTTTTCCGTTTTCATGAACTTTAAAATCGATTTTTAGCGATATTATTGGTAATATCAAGTTCATCCTCACTTTAATGGACTAATTTTAATGTTCTTTAATTCTAAAAAAAAAATTGTAAAATCGTTAGACAAAGAATGGCACTTAACGAACTCTAACCTAATTTGGGTAGAAATAGATTATTTGTAAAAAGCAATTGTCATTGTAGTTCACAAAATAGTCAATTGTATTGTAATTAGAAAAAATTGTTATTTCTCGCTTGGTGTAAATTTTGTTATTAACTGTCATCATCGGTGACAGACGTTTGTTGTGGAAATTATTAGGATGCAAACCCTAAAACTCCCTAGATCATAAAATCATTTGTAATTTAATCAGAAAAATATTTATTATTGTTATATTTCTGTATATCGGTTGGTACCAAAATTTCTGTTTTATCCTTAAAGCTGTCAATAAATTCCCTCCACCAAGTTTGTTCTTTCTGTAATTTGTTGACCCAGGCGGATCGTAAGATCTTCCCTCGTAAGCTTTGATCCCTTGGTAAAGAACCTAAAAAGCCGAACATTTTGTAGCTCTTGCTGTCCGACTTGGTAGAAAGAGTACAAGAGCAAAGCCGATACGTACTTAATTGCACCTAATTAATTATTTTTGTATCAATACTCTATGCTCTTCAATTTATTATTAAAATTTTTTTAAATTTATGTTAAACAATTATTCAACAGATAAATTATAGTTTTATTTAAAAAATTATAAATTTTAAGAAAGACAGTTTTTGGAAATACATCCCGAAGAGCTAGCGCTTAGGGAGTTTTCCTTAAAACAGTTAATTTTAAGATTATTAAAGACTTCATTTATTTCGGATGACATGAGTTTTTAAATGATTTCTTAAACGTGCTTCTTGCCTACATTTATAATCACAAATTTCACAAGCAAAGGGTCTCTCACCACTGTGACTTAGTAAATGAATTTTTAAACTTCCTTTGTGACTACATCTATAGTCGCAAGTTTCGCACGCAAAGGATTTCTCCCCGGTGTGAATTCTCAAATGATCTTTCAAATATGCTTTACGTGCACATTTATAATTACAAATATCACAAGCAAACGGTTTCTCCCCGGTGTGGATTTTTAAGTGACGTCTTAAACTAGAATTTCTAGAAAATTTATAGTCACAAACCGTACAAGCAAAGGGTTTTTCCCCGGTGTGACTTCTTAAATGAATTTCTAAATATGATTTTCGACCACATTCAAAATCACAAATTTTACAAACAAAAGATTTCTCGGTCGTGTGCATTCTTAAATGTACTCTTAATGCGTATTTACATGCAATAGTATACCCGCAAGTTCCACATTCGAATAAGTTAGATTTTCCTGCAGGTTTATTCAGTGTCACCGGTTCAGTATCGCTTTCGTCTTTAATATCAACGGAATGATGCAAATCTTCTAAATTAAACTTCACATCTTCTTGTTCTTCTGTTTTAATTGGGCAATTGCTGCCCACTTGATCGTTGTTGGCCGTTATGTGTAACTCTTCCGGCGGTACTATTCGAGCCATATCTGTAACAAGTTGCATTAGGAGTAGTGTGTCATGCGACAATAATGATGAATATCTACCAGTGGCCATATTTTCTCTTTGAGGTTATATTATTTTTGGATTATTTTAAAGTGGGGAGGTGAACCCACCCAAATTGCTAATTATTGAAACTGACACTGAAGAAGCTAAAATAATATTGAATTTTTGAAAACAACGAAATTTAATTATTGCTGCCCGAATATAAAATAAAAAGCAGTAGTAAATAATTTTTTCGGTGGAAATAATTATTGTAGTCTAAAACAGAGATTTGTTAACAAATAAAATAGTTCTTTCATGTTCAGAAACATGCCACTAGTAACTATTGCGTATCGTACTTTACTTACCAAACAAAACTAGCCGAGTTTGCCACTTCGGAATAGTGAATGTGTAGTTTTAGCTTGAAATTTTTCTTACCGTCAAATAGTGGATACAAAAGTGATACATCTACAATGATCGATGTACTACACTAGAGCGATGAACTGGAGTGCCGGTGGATAGTCCCATATGTTCTTCGTCGAGTACCAGAAACTTGTGTTGCGGTGTTAGATTTGTAAACTTCTGCTAATCACAGAAAAGGCTAATAACAAATTATTTCTTGCAATTAGAGAATAAATAATATTATTTTTGCTGTGATAACACTAGAACATAACAACTTTAAAATTGGGAATGACAACCATTCATTAATCGAGCGGTGCGCCATCTAGCGTTACAGATTATCAATTTCTATTTGGCAGTGGCGACTCATGGAGAATTTAAATAATGTGGCATGGTAGTAGGAGTAAGACAAAACGACAAAACCCACCAAGGCTACTACTTGAAGATCAAGACACTAATTTTTTCCGAATTTTACAAAAAATATTTTACTTTTTATTGCAGTTGACATAACTGCAGTTGTTCATAATATAAAAAATCGGTGACATTTATTTTAATGAGGTTCGTGGTCAAGTTGATAAAATTGTGGGTAGATGGCGCCTCTTTTGTAAGGAAAGTTGTTTTAAAAATATAAAATGGAAGATTTTCACCATTGTCAAGTTGTAATAACGCAGTGCTCCGTTTTCCTTATTTTCTTTACCCAGGTTCACTCAAATCAGTGAGTTTGTAGAATTCACATAATATGTTGGTCATGAAACATTTGGAAATGTGCTACCAATGGTTTGTAATTATTTTTGACTTGTAATGCACCATTGCTTAAAATGTAACCCGTTACAGATGTACCTCCAGAAAAATTACAAATTATGGCCGACATCGCTCAAGTTTCAAAGACTCCATACATTAAGGAAGAAGTGCAAGAAGACGTGAAATTTAATCTAGAAGATTTGCACCATTCGATCGACATCAAAGAAGAAAACAATAGTGAACAATTGGCACAGAAAAATCTGACAGAAAATTCAAGAACCCCATTTTATTGGAATGTGCATTTTGTGGGTATAATACAGAAAGATATAAATTGAAACTGCATTTAAGGATTCACACCGGTGAGAAGCCATTTGTATGTGAAATATGCGGACATAGATGTTCCGACAAATCAAATTTAACAAAGCATTTGAAAACTCACCAAGGCGAAAAACTGTTTTCTTGTGAAGTTTGTGATTGCAAATGTGCACGAAAATCGAGTTTAATCAGGCATTTAAAACTTCACACCGGTGAGAAACCGTTTGATTGTACAATTTGTGACTACAAATGTTTACAAAAAATAACTTTAAGAGAGCATTTGAAAACTCACAGCGGTGAAAAACAGTTTGCTTGTAAAATTTGCGACTACAAATGTTCACAAAAATCAACCTTGACGAGGCATTTAAAAACTCACACCGGAGAGAAACCGTTCGGCTGTGAATTTTGCGACTACAAAAGCTCACGTAAATCAAATTTAACAACGCATTTAAAAACTCATACCGGTGAAAAGCCGTTTGGTTGTGAAGTTTGTGATTATAAGTGCTCACGTAAATCAAATTTAACTACGCATTTAAGAACTCACACCGGTGATAAACCGTGTGTTTGTGAAATTTGTGAGTATAAATGTACACGGAAGTCAAGTTTAATAAAACATTTAAAAACTCACACCGGCTAGACACCTTTGTATCGGAAGATTTATGTAAATTTAAATTTCTGACGTCAGTTGGTAAACATCGGCAGGAAAGAAACGAAAGATGACGAATCGAAAGCCCCAGGTGATCGCTAGAAGTTAGATGGAACGGAAGTGTATTAAACGTTTCTTTGTTGTTAAGCTTCCTTTATTTTGGTTGAAAATCTCTTTAAACTAAAACAATGTGATTAATTTAATGATAAATGAAGGGCACACGGGAATAACGATCAGGGTCCAATTTTGCTGAACAATAAACTATTAATGCCATCTGTTAGATGGGGAAGCAATTAAAATTCGTGGTTTAAATTTAATTTCTGCATAATGTAAAACTTGTGACGCTGATCATTATTCTCATGGACTTTTCAAATGTAGTGATTTTATTATTCAGCCGTTTAAGGCTTCATTGTTTCTTTCGAACTTTTTAAGCCGTAAGGGGAGTCACATTTATTGTCTTAAAATACCACTGATAACAGTTTTCTATGTTGGAGATTTTATACAACTAAGGGTTCGAGTGCAAACAATAGTATTTTCTTGCAATTTTTGTTCTTACTTAGGCCGGTATTCTGTAACTTGTCGCTTACGTGAAGATTCTATAAAAAATTATAAAACTTAGTTTACACTCAAAATTTTATTTGGAAACCAAGCTCTTCCGTTAGTTCCGATTAGTTATAGAATATCGGCCTTACTTTTTTTCAATTATAATTGAGCTGCCGATCGAAAACTTAATTAGGGCATCAAAATGTACATTTGTTTTTTCAAACATGCCAGTTTTTCAGTATAAATTTATTTATATTTTTGAATTTTTACTTTTTTTATATTCAAATTAGATCTGAATTTATCACTATAATTTGTCAAGGTTCACGTCAGCTTCGTGCGACTTTCGGAGACCCTGCGGCCTATATCTGCCACCAAAATCTCAATTTTTTCTGCACAAAAACAAAACTTTTTCATATTGCACATTAAGCAGGTCAATTAAATCTTATTGCTGTCATTAGACGTTTAATAATAACCAATGCTGAAAGCTTACGAATAATTTCATTTTGTTGTTTATTTAACCGTTTAATTTTAATCTAATATTAATTTCAGAGGTTAATAATATATATAAGGTCAATTCAATGTAGAGAAAACTTAAAAACTAGAATTTAACATTAAGATTCAATAAGTCGACTTGAGTTGAAATTCAGTCAGATGTGTCAGTCAGTTTCGGTCAAACAAAAGTGAACTTATTTATTCGTGCTTTTAAAATGAATGTGAATAGAAAACTTACCTTGGTTGCCTTGGTGAACATTTAAAAATTGAATTTTTATGTACAGGGTACTTCATAACAAGTTTAGATTCAATTAATAAGTTTATGTCATTTTTATTTATTTTTATATATTACAAATTTATTTTACAATTTGAATTATTATTTAAAAACGTCTATACAGAGTGTTACTAACAAATACGACTGAGATAGGCTGGTGCAATTATTACAAAAAGCGTATGTCGATGGAAAAGTTAAGTCGTAAGCTGCCGATCCAATCGTCATTGACGCAGAGTAAATTTTATAAGCAGAAAGCATTATTTTTCAATAAAAAACCATAGTAATTTGTTAAAGTTAATAATAAGAAAAAAAAATTGCATGTACAAAAGTAAATAAAAAAATTTTGGGTTTCTTTATTTGTAATAGCTCATCTCTCTTTCTTAAAATTCTTTAAACTACAACTGTCGGTGGAGGCACCGGGCACCCCCACCATGTCACATATAAAGATCTTATTACTTTTATGGTTCGTCCAACCAACCACTGGTAAGTGACTGGTCAATAATAACATCGTATTGACACAATCGACCATTATTACAGTCCGCTTACGATTTCACCAAAACTACAGTACTCCCATATACGATTGCTGAGGGGAAGGGATTTGAGTGGGCTGACATTGGCGAGGTGGTGGTGTACAGCTGCTACTTCTCCCCAACACTGGTAGACAAGAATACCTGGAAGATATCAACAAAATGATAGACCAAACTCGACTAGCGAGAAAACTCTTAATAGTGGCTGGTGATTTCAATGCGAAAGCTCCCGAATAGGAAGAAAACCACTATGATGTCAGGGGAGAAATTCTAAGTGATGCCGCCGCCGAAGCCAGTCTATGTTTGCAATGTGGGTGATGAGCCGACGTTTTGCAGGACCTGCACAAGAAACCGAGAGGAAAAGTCGACATAACCTTGGCCTCGGAGGCTATATCTAGTGATATAAGCGAATGGAGGGTCCTGACGGAGAAAACTCTAAGTAACCATCGATACATCCACTTCCTCCTCAAAACGGAGAAGAGAGGCAGACCGAAAAAGGAAAGATGGATCGCAAAGAAGTTGGACAAGAAAATATTCGAAGAGCTGATCCAAAAAACAAGTAACTGATGACTGCCAAGTTGGGAGTAGTAGTGGAGGGATTGGGTAATGGGCGTTTTTGAGGAATTTAGTTTAGTTATATCGGAGAGTGTTTTGTTGCTTTTTTGTAGTGCGTGGCTCTAGGTTTTAGTACTCACCTGTTCCGTATAGGTCACATATACAGTGCATTCCTTGTGGTTTACCGCATGGTTGCCCTTGCAGTTGCAGCATTTCACCGCTTCATCTTGGGTTTCTCTAGGGCATTCAGCGGGCCGCTAGGCAATTGAGGCAACGTGGGAGAAAGTTGCAGTCTGAACTGCCATGACCAAACGCCTGGCATCTGTGATATTGATTGGACGTCTTGTATTTTTGGTAAATTTGAGCTGCGGTGGAATTGAATAAAGAAGGAACTGGAACACGTTCCCACTTTTTTGTCACTTGGGTGACTTCAAGATTGTGGAGTTTCATTAGTTCTTCGTTTATGTATTTTTCAATGAAATATTACAATCCTTCGAGTACCATCTAGGCTTGCCGATCTTCAGCCGAGGTGAAAATATGTCTCTTACTTCCTCGTTGAATAGAGTGGTTTTAATGGCACGATAGTTCTCAAGGTTCCGAAAGTAAATCCAAGTTTTTCCTCTGATGGATATTGAGGCAGTATGCTAAATTTATCGCAGGTTTCTAGTTGGTAGGGGGTAACTGGCATGATTTCCGTGTTTGAATTTTGGTGATTTTTGTTTTGGTTTCACTTAGTCGAAAAGAAAACGGTTTCTTATCGGTGTGAGTTCTTAAATGCACATTTAAACGTGATTTGTGTAAACATTTAGTCACAAATTTGACAAGCAAACTGTTTTTCGCCCGTGTGATTTCTTAAATGTTTAATTAAAGTTGATTTAAGCGAACATTTGAAAGTACAAATTTGACAAGCAAAAAATGATTTCTCGCCTGAATGAGTTCCCAAATGTCTTTTAAAATGTGATCTATGTAAGCATTTGTAATCACAAATTTGACAAGCATACGGTTTCTTGTCTGGGTGAGTTTTTAAATAATGCTTTTTTAAAATTGGTTGATTTGAACATTTGTAATCACAAATCGGACAAGCAAAATGTTTCCCGCCTCGGTGAGTTTTTAAATGCAATTCCAAATTCGATTTTTGAAAACTTTTGTAATTACAAATTTCACAAGCAAATTGTCTCTCGGTGGTGTGAGTTTTTAAATGATAATTTAAATACGATTTTTGTGAATATTTGTAGTTACAAATTTGACATACAAATGGTTTCTTGTCTGTGTGAGTTTTTAAGTGGGATTCTAAACACGATTCTTGTGAACATTTGTAGTCACAAATTTGACAAGCAAACTGTTTTTCGTTTTCACATTTGGATAAATTTGAACTTGTAGCTTTCGCCTGTGTTAATTGTTCACCCTCGCTTTCTTCTTTAATGTCAATCGAGTGATGCAAATCTTCTAAATTAAATTTCACGTCTTGAGCACTTCTGTTTTGATTTCGGAATTGTTGATCGATTTATATGAAGTCAGCGCAACTTGACCGATGATGTTGGCCATAATTTGTAACTCTTCTAGAGGTAGAACTGGAGCCACATCTGTAGGATTATGTAAAAGTAATGATATATCGTAAGGCAATCAGCTTAACTTTGTATTCAAATGTAAATGACAGGCCCGATAAGGTGAAATGTTAGGTTATGATATTAATGTAGGTTGTCATTTTATCTTTGTATACAAAGTCGAATGAATAGCTGAAATTAATAAAAAAAATTACAAACCATTGGAAGTAATCTCCACGTTCAGAATTTTTAAAGATGATAAGGTTTAAAAAAGCACTGCACAAAATATTACTTCAAAATGGTGAGTCAAACATTTTGTATTATACAAGTGACAGTGGCGCCATCTTCCAACAATAACATGATATATATTAATGAATAGTATCACTAAAATTTGAAATTGGAGAAATGAAAATAATTTTGGAAATAATATTTAGAAATGCAGAAAAAGACAAACATGGGCAATCTGAACGACGTTCTACAGGACGTTTTTTTAAACTTTCTCACACACACATTTACCAAGTGACATTTTTAAGGTCAGGGTCTTTCAAACTTCGGAGTCGGTTGCAAAAAATAGTAAGTAAATTTTATATTTTCTTTATCAATCTGGGACAACAATATTTTGAACAATAACATGATTTAAATTAAAAAATTACAGATAACTAACACGAAAAGTCAAATCAACTGCGACACTAATCAACTTTAGGCATCGCTGCATTAAAAATAGTTTAAAATTGGTGGCAAAGATAGTTCGTGCAATGTAAGGTAATATATTGTGGTATAACAGTGCAAATACCTAAAATGACTGATCGGGCCCCACGTTGGTGAAGCCAATTGAAGTGTATAGAAAGCCGTTAGCCAAATTTTATACATTTTTTTATTAATTTATATTTACTAACTTTGTACAATTAAAATCAATTTCATGTACTTGCGGAAAACCTAATTCATGCCGATTGATTTTTTAAATCATCTTTAAGGTTTCTTTTCATGTACATTTATTTATTACACATTTCGTTTTTAAATGACTTTTTAATTCGACTTTAAATTTACATTTATAGTCGCAATTTGCGCATGCCAAGGGTTTCTCTCTTGTATGAGTTAATAAATGTCTTTTTAAATGTGCTTTACGTTTACATTTATAAGCACAATTGGCACATGCGAATGGGTTCTCCACTGTATGGGTTAATAAATGACTTGTTAAATGTACTGAACGTTTGCATTTATAATCACAAATTTCGCATGCAAAGCGTTTCTCTTCTGTATGAGTTAATAAATGAGTTTTTAAAATTACATTACGTTTACACCTAAAGTCACAAATTGAGCATGCAAACGGGTTCTCCCTTGCATGAGTTACGACATGCTTTCTTAAATATGCTTTAGTTTTACATTTATAGTCACAAATTGCGCATGCAAATGGTTTATTTACTGAATGAGTTAATGAATGACTGGTTAAATTTGATTTACTTTTACATTTATAGTCACACATTGCACATGCGAATGGTTTCTGTCCTGTATGAGTTGATAAATGACTTGTTAAATGTACTGAACGGCTGCATTTATAGTCACAAATTTTGCAAGCAAACAGTTTCTCCTTTGTTTGAGTTAATCCTTTTAATTTAATTTTTTTGAAAATGATTTACATACAAGTTTTTTTCCACTTGTTCGAGGTTTGCATTTTCTATTCGATCGAGATTCGACAACTGAAGTCTCTTCTGTAATGTCGATGGAATGGTGCAAATCTTCCAATTCGAATTCATTTTCTTCTTCTTCCGTTTTAATTTGGACGGGGCTATTTACAGGATGTGGAATTTCCTGAAAAAAATTAATCGTTATTAGATTTACTACTTCATCCCTACAACCATCGGTAACTTTGAAATTATTACTTTACAAAGTAGAAAGGGGGGGGTTCTGTTGTGGATTTTTCCGGCACTAACACCATTGTAGTACGGGGAGGTTTGAAATGAAATTTATTGTATTTCTACTTCTGCGGTCAGCACGACCAGAAAGAGAATCGAGTAGCTTGGGAGGGGGGGAGGTATTGAGTTGAGTAGCGTGAGCATGCTGCCACCACTTCTTCTAGAAGCAAGAAAATCGGGGTTTTGGAGGACGTAGAAATCAAATAATTTCTTGCTTTCAATAAATTTTACTTTTCGTAACCAAGTTCGGGGGATCAAAAACAAAACAAATAAAAGAAAATTGATCTAACATGCGACAATATTTACTGATGTTAATTTGTCCAGTTAATTTGTTGTTGCCTTCGGGAGAAGGGATAATTCTTCAATTTGCTCTCTGCTTATACAATGTTTAACGGCTTTATTGAAAGCCTGTGCTCTTGCAATAGATGTCTGCTCTGGACTTCTAATAGTAATAGTTGGGTTCCTCGAGAGAAACCCTTTCAGCCACTTTTTTCCGGCCATACCAATTTCTTTGTTAAATCGGTGCCTAATTTTATGCTTCTTCGCTATTTGAAAAACAAGCATTTGTAACTCTTCACTAGTAAGTCCAAAAAACCTGGATTCTAAATTAACGACATGCTTTGCAATTTCGGCTTCTACTTCAATATCAAATATCAGCTTATGTCCACCCAAATATCCTTTAATACTGTCCTGTTCGTTTTTAAACCTCCTACGGAGTGTCGTTCGAGGTACTTTAAAGATTTCCACTGCTGCTGTATAGCCCATTGTTTTATTTCGTAATGCTTCTAAGGCTTCAGCCATGCTTCTTTCATTCCACTGCTGTCTATTTGTTGACTTATTCTGAAATTATAAAAAGCATTATTTTTATTACATCTATTCCCGTGATGGCCTCTACGCATACATAACAGTTTGGTTAAAAAGTTCGTATCGTTTTGAAGAAAAAAACATTTTTTTGGCAAAATTCAATTTTATTATTCAACATAGTTGCCTTCGAGAACGATACACCGATTATAGCAGTCTTCCAACTTTTCGATACCATATTTGTAGTACGATTTGTCTTTAGCCTCAAAATAGGCCGTTGTTTCAGCGATTACTTCTTTATTGGTGCTGAATTTCTCTCCACCGAGAATTCTCTTGAGGTCTGTAAACAAGAAATAGTAGCTGGGAGCTAAATCTGGAGAAGACAGTGGGTGGGGAAGCAATTCGACCATCGTTTTCATCGAATTGTCACACGGTGCATTGTTTTGGTGAAACAACACTTTTTTTCTTCAAATGGGGTCGTTTTTTCGCAATTTGATCCTTCAAAAGCTCTAACAATGCTAAATAATAATCGCTGTTGATTGTTTTTCCCTTTCCAAGATAATCGATAAACAATACTTATATCATGCACATCCCAAAATACAGACGCCATAACTTTATCATCCGACTGTTGTGTTTTTCTTCGCTTTGGATTGGGTTCATCACTCAGCTGACTGCCGATTGAACTCTGGGGTGTGGTGATGGATTTATTGTCACATATCGATGCAAAAATTCGATTTTATTGCGGTTGAACAGCGCAAAACACTGCTCCGAATCATCAATTTTGATCGACCGTAAGCTAACGCAGCATCCACTTCGCGGACCGGTTAAGAATCCCGAATCGGATTTTACCATTTTGAAGTGGATTATGAAAGATAAGGGTCTAATTAGCGTATAAAAAATAAAATTTGCGGAATATTCACACAATTTTGAAAAAACGGCTTTAAAGTTAATTCGGAATGCAATTTTATCATTGGCTCTTTTGAACTGTAACCCCGCCCCAAAATTGAAAGAGGATGTGGCGACTGTAAATATACCAGAATCTCGTTTTTACAACGAATTATGAAAGATAATGGTGTAATTAGCTAATAAAAGAATTAAATTTGTGATCGGACAACAAATTTCCGGAAAAACACTTTTTGTGTGAATTCGTTTCGAGGTGGGTGCACTGTCAAAACCTACTCTCGCACCCGCCCTCGCCCTCTGGGGCTCGTACGGGCTACGAGCGGTTTTGACACGCGCTAAACTCATTAAAACATCCTTAAGCGGCTCCAACTCGAAAAGTTTGAAAGTTGACGCGGCAGATCTCTGAGAGCGACTGGTATCTCCCACCACTAGTCACTGTCGACCCAGGCACAGCACACGTACCGCCAACAGAATGAATGATACCTTTTCATTTTAATACACTTACATGTATTTCTTATGGGAAAATTGCAATTTTCAAAATTAAATTGTGGCCTTATTACAACTCCGACAAGATTGATCCTCACCTTAGAGAGCTTGTATTTTTGTGTTCTTTCGTTTGGTATAGCCATTTCTATAGGGAAAAGTGTATTTTGAGTTCGGGATTCTTAACTCTAGCCCACTTCGCATGTCCAAATATTCATGCGGGATATCTCCAACACGTTCCTTTAATATCTTCAGAGTCTCAGCCATCTCAATCAACTTCACTTTACGGTAATTCAAAAATATTTTGTGGTTTTTTTATATTTACGTCTGTAACAGTCTCCTTTGGACGTTTACTACGATCATCATCTTCGATGGTCATATTGACTGTACGAAATTAAACAAACCACTTACGAATGATTGCTTCCGCTGGAGCAGAGTTTTGAAGCCAAGTTTTTGTTCCGGCACTATTTTTTTCCATTAAAAAACAGTATTTCATTACCACATGAAATTCCTTTTTATCCATTTCTTTTCCATTAACAAAAGTTGCTTTACTCAAAATGCTGTAACTCACGAACCAATTGTCCAATCGCTGTCAAATTTTGACACGTATCGTTTAAAGGTTGGTTCTCACTGAAAATCATATGAAATAAGTTCTAGTGTCCTCCTCTATTAGAAACAATACAAACCTTTCACCCGACCTCGTATTCCTATGATGGCCCTCGAGCCATCATAAGCAAAACGTCATGTAACTCTAAAACACTAAAAATTTCATGTAAAAACATAACCTTAAAACTACCACCGAATATGTAACAAATGCCATGTTAAAATATATCTCTACAAATTGTATCAGTTTATTCCTTTAGATACGAATGCAACATGCATTTTGAAATAGTAATTTTACCATAAGTTACTTCTTCTTCTTCTTAGTCGTTAACTCGATTTCGAGTGTCGTGACCCTTCCCTATATGGGTGGGCTTTCTTGGCTAATTACATCGGTGGGTAGCCACTTCCTTCCGAGGAAGACGGTCAGAATAAATTTTGTACTCCACCGGCTCGAACCGGGTATCTCGGTTTGGTATTCGACACAATTAAGTGCCAGACCATGACCGTCTTCATAAGTTACACCGTGATTCATTTTTTAATAGCCCCCACAACCAACACAGTTATTACTAAAAAATTGTTTTGTATCGAAAACATCCACTAAATGAAATGGGCAATCAGATATACATAGGATCGAGGGGTTAACCGCTGGTGAAGTTTTTTGTACACATCTAATGAAGTACATGAAGTACTGGGGAGGGGGGGGTGTAGAACACCTTCCAGTGCACAAATTTTGGAATGAAGAACATTGCAGAACATGCAGAACCCCAGACCGAGTAGTTTACTTTTTATCAGAAGTAAACTGAAGATCTACCGTTGCAGAAGCACTGGAGGGTGTTCCACACCCCCCAGACCCCCCGGTTTAAATAATTTATTTTTTATTAAAAGTGAATTAAATATTTAAGCATATCTTAAGTTTATTAAAATTAGCTATGGCCAAGTAAATGTGTTTAATTCGTAATCTGACAATTAATTATAAACTACCTAATTATAAATTCCGTACTCCTGGAGGTAGATCTCTACAACAGGAGAGTTCAGTTTACTTCTGATAAAAATAAACTACTTGATCCGGGGGCTGGGGGAGTAAACACCTCTAGTGCCTCTGCAACGGGAGATCTTAGGTTACTTCTGATAAAATAATCTACTCAATCCGGGGGGTCTGGGGGGTGTGGAACACCCTCCAGTGGTCAAATTTTGGTATTTCTGTAAGTCTCAGAAATTGAAAGTCTCTGATACTGAAAGTATCGATGTGAATTATGCTGAATTATTGAACTGCTGAATTATATGAAGGACAAAGAAGTATGGAGAATTATGATGAAGAACGTGAAGTGTGAAGTTAATTGTACACGATTTCCTCTAGCGGTTGACCCCTTGCATAGGATACATAACAGAAAATAAAGTAACAGGGCCGTAACATTTCCCCTAATTGAATTGGAAATCCAATATTTTGACACTTTCGGATTGGAACTTGCATTCGGTTTCCAGATGGTGCATTACTAGTGCTGTTTTCAAATCCTTTGCTTACGTGTTGGGACACTTGGCAAAAAAGTCAATCAAACTAAAAAGTGTCCACCTCCGGCTTAGTGGAACTACTCTTAAGGTATATTTCTTATTATAAAATATGATTCATAGTTTACCTCATTACTATCCTGATATTCTAAAATCGCATCATCTTCCTCTTTAATATCAATGGAGTGGTGCAAATCTTCTAATTCGACTTCCATGTCCTCCATCTCATCTGTCGTAACTTTGTCATCGTAGTCTTTATGTACATCATTAGGAGCACGCAAACCATTGACATGTTCTTGAAAATGATCAAACTCTTTCAAGAGTATCATTCCGTCCATCGTGGAAGTAAAAATTGACAACTTGAACTTTGAGCAGTAGTATGGGACACCGACAGGCTATGGAACGGTTCTATTCCTCGTTGCGCTGGACACTCCTGTAATGCAGAGTACTTTATTATTTATAATATACGTCTTAAACTGTCTTGGTAGATATTGTTAAATAGCAATTAAATGAAAACTTGCAGTACGACTCGAGAGAATAACGAATATTTTAGTTAACCCACGAAAAGCACTAGCTCACCGAGATCATGGGTACGTAGACTTTAACTTATAATATCACATATTTATATTTTATATAATCGGTCGGAAATACTTAAGCAAAATTGTAAATTTGTATGTGTAAAATTTACAAAATTTTGGTTTTAATAACTCGAAACCGCATCGTTTTGACTTAAGTTACTTTGACCTAACCGCAGAGATATTATTTTTCCCAAACCCGTTTGATGGGATGATAGGTTTCTGATATACGGCTGGCATCCTCCCTTAGTTGGCCACCCGTTACCTACCTTCTTGAAGGTAATTAATCGAAGAAGTGCCTCGACCTTCTTTAGAGTTTTATACCAAAATAGATAAAGAATTATAATATTGGGAAGAAACGCGATAACTTCTCTTACCTTTTTCTAGGTGAACTTCTTCTGTATTGCACTGTGCATTCGATAACCAAAAATGACTTGGCAGCAGTTCACTTTCTTCGGGTGAATGACGAGTAGCAATTATTATATATATAAAGCTGCTCACTATACTGCTTATAGAACAAACACTTTTTAAAATCCAATTTTAATAACAAAAATGTAATTTCAATAAAATGCTAATAACCACCGAAATAACGCGGTGAAAATTTGACAATCATATTTTTATTATCGCCATCTCTTAACGGTACCGTGCAACTAAAATTTAAAATCAGTGGAAAGCGGTTATCAGTGGCGTCGCGGTGCATGGGAAATTACCGCCCATTGAACAAACTTAAACTTTTCTGTAAATTTTATCCTAACCAATATACCTCAATTCGAGTAATAAATAATTTAATTTTTCATTGATCTCAGTATAATAAGCGGATCATTCGTTAAAGAAAACTTTTATTTTTAACGCTCAGTCAAATCCTTAGAAAAATAATAATTTTTTTTGTATTTTTAAAAATGGCAGGCAGAAGAAGAAACTCGTAGCTAAAGAGTTTAAGGCAGTGGGTTGGTATGACTTCGATGGACATTTTTAGGGCAGCGTTCAATAAATTTATGCGGATCAGGGTCCAGCCAACGTCTAAAAAAGATAGAAGTATGAACTGACAATTACTTTTCAAGGACCAATAAACTAGCAGTTGACTTTTGTTTAACTGAAAACTATTGTTAGCTTGGTAATGTCATTTCGAAATTATAAAAAATGACGATAACATTGTTGGTAGATGGCGCCACTGCAGAAACTCAAAACAATCAATAATGGTACAACATGGATGGCTTTCACCGCCCTTACCGTCTGTTATCTATGTTTTCACTATTGTCAAGTTGTTCTAACGCTCGATTTCTTCACCCAACATTAGTTAAATTAAGCAGATTTTCGTTATCAGTTGTGGGCGTTAGTTTGAAAGTGTCAGATATTTCGGCTTTACACCTGTCGATGTTCAACGAATAAATGGTTAGTAAGTATTATTTTTTAATTATGCACTATTACTGCTACCTAATGCACCCTGTTGCAGATATTTCTCAGATCCTACCTCCAGAGGAGTTATAAATTATGGCCAACATCGATGAAGTTCCGAAGACTCCGTATATTAAACAAGAAGAGTTAGAATACGACAAATTTAATTTAGAAGATTTGCATCATTCGATTGACATCAAAGACGAAGACAATGGCGAAGAATTGATACCGACGAAATCGGCAAGAAAAGTCAGCAACCCGAGTATATTCAAATGTGCAATTTGTGGTATAATACTACGTTTAAATATACATTCAAACTGCATTTAAGAACTCACACAAACGAAAAACCGTATATTTGTCAAGTTTGTGATTGTAAATTTTCCCAAAAGTCAAGTTTAAGCCGGCATTTAAAAATCCACACCGGTGAAAAATCGTTTACCTGTAAAATTTGTGGTCATAAATCCTCCCTCAAGTCAAATTTAGTAACACATTTAAAAAGTCACAGCGATAACAAACCATTTGCATGTGAAATTTGTGACTACAAAACTTCTCGGAAAGTGTATTTGATGGACCATTTAAAAACTCACACGGGTGAAAAGCAGTTTGCTTGTCAGTTTTGCGACTATAAATGTTCACGGAAATCAAATTTAACAACACATTTAAAAACTCACACACGGGAAAAGGAGTTTACTTGTCAATTTTGTAGTTATAAATGTTTGTTAAAAACAAATTTAAAAATACATTTGAAAACTCACACACGCGAAAAACCGTTTACCTGTAAGGTTTGTGACTATAAATGTTCACAAAAATCAAATTTGAAAACGCATATAAAAACCCACTCTGGTGAGAAACAGTTCTCTTGTAAGATTTGCGACTACAAATCTATACAAAAAATAAATTTAAAGATGCATTTAAAAACTCACCGTTGAAAAATTTGTGACTAACTCGGATCGGCTAGAAACTGTTGTATTGGAAAATGGACATTAAATTAAAATTTCGTGCCTCGGAAGTGTAGCAGTTTAGTGCGGATACAATCGATAAACATCAGCAGCAGAGAAACGAGAAGGAACCAAACGCTCCGCTCGATGGTCACATGTGCACCGCTCCTAGAATTGGGAATTCATATAGCAGATCCACATAATATAAATTAATTGTAGCAGTGGTGCCCGTTTTCTTCATCAAGAGATATAATAATAATTTATGTCACTACAGGTAATAACCAATAACAGGAAATATATAATACACAGTTCGGTGCGAAGCCTGGGGGCCCATGAGTATTTTTACTAACCGATCCCTGAACTCGAAACTGAATTTTCATTCTATTGTCAATTTACATTATATTTTAATACTGCGACTTTAGGGCCCATGAATGTTTTTTGCACCGAGGCCCACTCGGTGCTAGATTCGCTACCGATAATACCAATAACTATACATTATTCAAGATGTGTTGCTGTTTTTAGGTGCTCATACGAGGCATTTCTAATTCTACAATAAGCATTATCGAGATATATAATTATCACATTATAATATGTTATTTGTATTTGTGCATATGATGTTTACGGGATACTTATTCATTATATTTGTTGTATAACTGCTTACGTAAAATATCTCAGTATTACCACGAGCAGCTCGTGTTGGAAGTAACTTGTTTTCGTTCAAACAATTTTGCTACGTATAAGTCCATGCAGAAATAACTCAGATGTTACGTATCTGCGATTATCGGGACATTCGAAACTGAATTCACTCTACAGGATTTTACGATCAAATCGTTCCGGATACTTATGATGTGTTTTCAAGAAAAAATACTTTAAGAAACCACGTTGAACAGATTCGAGAAGATTTTGATACATTTATAAACCCATCTTTGTCACATTGTCGTTTGTTTAATTAATTGGTCTTATTGTGCCGATGTGGTTCCTTTTGCAAGATCTTCACCTCGGTGTCACATAAGGTCAATTATTTTGCTGTTGTAATAGTTGTATCCGTTGGGTATACAAGTGTGTTTTCATATCTGTTACTATTGATTGTAAGGTTTACATTTTATGTGTTAGATTGTATCTTAACTATCTATTAGATAAATTAACGAAGTAACCAATCGTATTTCTGATTTTTTGTTTTGTTGCTGTATGATTGGTTACTTCGTTAATTTATCTAACAGATATATCTAGGTGAAGCAATCGGGCATCAGTGGCGTATTTATAAAATTTTCATGGAGGAAATTTTGGAATCTCGTTAATCCATTGTGCGCGTCAGTGATAAAGCGCTAACTGACAAATTCCAAAAAAAAAAAATAAAAGAAATTCAAAACTTAATTTCAAACTCAAACGTATTTAAATTTTAAAACCGCTTGGCAAACATTATTTTTATCACAGAGGGTTTTGGGGATACAATCCGAGTAATCTTTGGAATAAATACACCACTGTCGGAGGTGCATAGTTGCAAAGCACGAGTATCCACATCTAATACGGTCTAGTTAAAATCCAGATTGAAGAACATTTTTCAGTGCTATTCATTGCCTACAATCAATACTGCTAATTTGATGTACTATAAATGACATTTGACAGCCTTCTCAATTTTTCTTTATTCTGCATTATTTTGTAAAGGTCAATAGCAGTTGCTAAGCTAGAAGTTGGCTAAGTTTAATCAGTGATAATCACGATTTTATTAAAATTAGCAAACTTGCCAGCTTAGCAATTGCTATCGATTTTTACGATTATTATCGATAAAAAACTTGCTAAGGCTGTCAAATGTCATTTATACGTCAAATTGGCAATATTACTTATATATTGTGAATCTTGCCGAAGATGAAACAAAATGTGTTAAATGTTGTAAAAGATATCTTAGAATTAAAATAAATTCTATAAATAGAATTTAAATAATGTGGATTTGCCCAATTTGGAATTAATGTCAAATTTTTTAACCACAATTCAATGGACCACTGTTATGTCATTAATTTAGTATTAAAATGTATTTCTTGTAATAATTTTATTATTTATTTACGAATGGCGATGAGTTTTTTTATTTCTACTTTCCTTTTCCTTTTATTTTCCTTACTTAAATTTTAATCGTTTGAAATTCGAAGGTAACTTAACTTACCAGGATTTGTTGTCGATTCTATCACAAAAACTCGTACAAATACGTAATAGATCATCACGGCCAGTCAAATTTTGCATTGTTGACCTGTTGCTAAAAGCAAAATGAATGGGCTCCCACATTGTTGAAAAAAGATTTCCATTGTTGGAAACAAAATCGAGTTTAGTTTAAGTTTATAAATATTCATTTTTCATTCATTCATTAGAACCAGCGCAGTTTAACCACAACCCCTAGGAGTGCGTTGGATACAGTTCGGCGTAGCCGTTTCACCACGGGTCCAGTTTGGCGCAGATCTGAATCTACATTTGTAAAGTGAATTATGAAAGATTATGGTCTAATCAACCGATAAAAATAATAAAATTTTGATAAAAAGTACACTTTTAGGGCGAATTTAAGAATTTGCGTGGTTGCGTTTGTCAACACCCATTTTGACCAGCGGTTTACTTATTAAAAATATCCACCTAGAACGGTCCAACTCGGCAAAGTGTGGATGTTGACCCGACGGATATCAGAGAGACCCACCAAATTGACCCTTACCTTAAAAGACTTTTAAAATAGCGCTCTTTCGTTTGGTGAAGCCATTTCTATAGGACAAAGTGTATTTTGAGTTCGGGAATCTTAACTCGAGCCATTTTAATTAGTAATAAATTTAAATATTCGGTTTTTTTGTGCAGACTGTGTATTCTTCTCTGTATATAATCGGGTCGGCGCCGATCTGGGTTATTCTACTCGGACTATATCACTTTAGTAACGAGTGGGGAAATAAATTAAACAAGATAGTGGCTGTCCGCCGAAGTAATTAGCCAGAAAATCACCTTTACAACAAATATTAAATGAGAAACTTTATTCACGAGACCCAACCGCAACCTCAAAATCCACACTTGACGTTTTGCAACCAATAATCTGTCGTCATACAAACAAGTGAACGCAGCCAATGCAAGTGCAACTGTCAAAAACAAAAGTAAACCCTGTCAGATTAAAAAATGCAATAACCTAAAAACAAGTGTCGAAGTCATCTCTCCTTAATTGACACATTACAACATAAGAAGGAAAACGAGGAAGGTTTCGAACGTGTCGCACATAAAAAATAAAGGAAATCGAAAAATCTAGAGGTAACCACTAAATCTGCTCTCGATCTTATAGGTCACCAATCAAAAGTGTGGCTGTTCGTATCAAAAGTCAAACCACACATTACCGAAGAAACTATCCAAAAATATGTGTCGGACAACCTAAAGACCGTAGAATTCAAGTTACTTGATACTGGATCGAGCTTAAGCAACCCAAGATGTTTTATCGTCAGTGGACACCGACCACAAAGACAAGGTATACAAAAACGATTTTTAACCTGTTGGCATCAAATTTGCTCGATTTGATTTCAGGAAAAGCGGCTCTTGTTTAAAGATCAACACAAAAATTTAAAAACGCTGCTTCAGGTTGTTACATCTTAAAATCCAGTGCATCACAAACAAAATTGCCACATTGGAACATTATACTACAAGAAAAACACATTGACATTAACGAACGCTGGCTGAATTCCTAAATCGGAAACTTGTATAACATGACAAACTACAACCTGGATACCCATCACGTAAGAACAAAATACATACATGGAGAGGTTGCAATCTATGTTCGTGATGACTTACACTATAAACCTCTCGAGCAAATCAATCGAGGTTGAAAGTGAATTCTCCGCATATCTAGATAAAAGTGTAAACACAGTAATACTGACAACGTACCGATCACCTTCAAAACGTGTGATCACCGATCACACCATGTGTGCTCTCACACATAATCGAAAGTTATTCCTATATATAAGAAGGGAACTACCGGCTAATCTCGATCTTGTCTACATTCTCAAAAATGTTTTAAAAAACTATCTACTATCGGATCGCCAACTTTCTATCCAAACATGATTGTCTTATATGCTATCAGAAGGATTAGAGACACTGCAGGCAAAGCAGTTACAAGTAGAAAAAAGGTGTACAACAAGAACGGGAATCAATTACAGGTAAAATTGTATAATTAAAATTTTTTTTTATATTAATATGTTTGTTGCAGATGTATTGTTTCAAATGTGTCAAAATTATTATCATTTAAGACGACATTTTTGGCCATAGAGAAGTAATATTCAATCCATCACTGTCGACACGGAAAATTTTGATTTGTCGGATGTATCTTTTACGTTGCCTATTGAATCGGAAGATTTACATGGGAACGTTTAATGTATATGTTATATGACAAGCTATGGAATATTGTGGCAAGTAGCCTGTATAAGGAAATAAATATAATAACTAATGTTTGAAAAAGCTATTTTAAACATCGGTATTTTTTTTCCCAAAGGGCCCATTTCTATCCAAACAAAGATTCGTCTTATATGCATATTTTAGAAGTGATTTAAAAGAAACAAGTGTGGGGTTTTTAAGCAGTTACAAGTAAAATCTCTTTCAATTGAGAGTCGTATCAACAAGACGGAACAATTACAAAGGTAAAATTGATTTGATTTTAAAATTATTTTTAATTTGACTGTGTATTAAGTTTTGCTAAAATATATTGCTTTTTAAATGTGTGTTTTCGTTATCATTTAAGAACGGGAAAATTTTGGACATAAGAATAATTAATTTCAATATGCTTTTCTTCGAATCAGATTAAATATTTATTAGGGGCGGCTTTGAAACTTCAGGTTGTCTTAATAGTGTGATGCAACAGAAGAATTTACATGGAAATGTTTAATGTATATGTTATATGACAAGCTATGGAATATTGTGGCAAGTAGCCTGTATAAGGAAATAAATATAATAACTACAATTTTTTTAATTTTAAAAACATTTGTTTGAATTTATTAGTTATTTTGTTTCCAAGGCCGCTGATATTCTTTTAAATTCAATGATTCTATTTATGCTATTTTAATAGTAATTTAAGAGAAAATTTTCAAGTGTTGGGTATCTTTACACGCAGAAATAAAATCTGTTTCAATTGACTCGTAGTCGTTCGAAAAGACGAGCAACATACGAACGCTAAAAATATTAAATTTAAGATTATTTTTAAGTTTGCTCCGCATGTAACTTAAGCTTCTGCTAAAAATATGATTGCTTTTAAGGCTCGTGGTTTGCTCGTCTTTACAAACGACTACGAGTATATTTTGACGTAAGAATAATTAATTTTTTGCTTTTATATCGTATAATTCAAACGTCTTTATTAGCAGTGCGGCTTTTTGAAACTTCAGGTTGTCTTAAATATGTATGCAAACGAGAAATTAATTAAGTTTTGAATTGAAATTTTAATTTGACTTCTAGGAAACTAAGATAGTAACAATGCGGTGCAACCGGATTATTCTTACGTCAAATATACTGTATCGCTCGAATAAATCTGATTTAATACTAGAGCACTCTAGCAATAGAAACTCAAAATGTTCCAGCACTTGTAGAGGAACACCTGTCTTTACGTGTCTTCCGAAGCATTACAAAGTGAGCTCTACCCGGATATGAAGCCGGGGTCTTACATTAGTAATTCTTCACGCTAACAACCATACCAATACCTAAAGCTCGTATCAACAAATGACACTAATTTTCAGTGTTTATTATACAGTGACTAGATGCTACAGCAATATGCTCATGTTGTTGCCAATTTTGAATGGAATTATCAATAAATGAGTTTTTATATTAAAATTTTTACATTACTTCTGCTGAATTACAGATATAAGTGTTATTTGACCGCTATATTAAATTTAAAATCAGTAAATAGCGAAAAAGAAAAATTAATAATTTTATAAATAATTCGATTAATGTGGCAATCACGATAAGTAATATTTACTATTTTTTTGTTTACTAGCACTAACAAACACTAAAATCTAGATTTATAAGTACAACAAAGTAATAGCAATGTTAAACAATACAGATTTGCTGGAAAATTCTTGCAAAGCCGAAAGTTAGCAAGCTTTTTTCAAGTTGATTTATAAGTTAATAAGTATTTAAACAGCACACCAAATGTCAATTACATTTTCTTTCTACACAATTTATTTTATTAAAAATCTCTTTAATTTTAATTTTGCACCTTGTTTTCCAAATTTTTCAGTTCAAATTGCGTTACTTAGAAACATAACCCTGTCAGTTCAATTAGAAAGATTTTTAATTTAAATTACAAAAAAACACATGATTTTTAAACTAATCTACAGCAATATCACTCCAAGTAATTTTATTTTGAAGGTTTTTCTTATAAAAAATTCTTATACTTTCACAATTTTAGAACAGACATTCAAACTTGCTTTGCAACGACAGAAATTCAACACAATCAGTACTATCCATGTCGGGCTTGCCTATAAGCAATATTTTGCTAATTTGACGTATAAATGACAGCTAACAGCCTTAGCAAGTTTTCTTATTTTGTACAGGTCGATAGCAATTTAAATAGACTTTAATTTTAAAAACTTAATATAGACTTTTGAATTAATATAAATTGATTTATATTAATAAACAAAGGTGTCGGTATAGACAATTTGATTAGTCATACTAAACAAAAATATTTGGCACTAAATTCAAACTTGATTTTATGTACTACGTAAATAGATTTGTAAATAGTTAGTAATTAATTTATAAATTTGTTGAGTTTTACGCTGTGGAGTCGGTTGCAAAAGTGGTAAGTAGATTTTGTATTTTTTCTTCATCAATCTGGCTCTGAAGAGATCAATTTCAAGTTGTGGATAAGATCGAAACCTAGGTCATCCAGTAAAATGTTGTAAAAATTATAATTTTTGTTTGTTATTTTTTTCTTTCGACGATGTTGCCGAATGCGGTCCTGCTATTTGCAACGTCTTCGTTTGTAATACGTTGTGAAAAGATATCTACTAATCAGATTTTCCCTAGCCCAGTGGCATATTTAAGGGAGAGCAAGGGGGCAATTGCTCCCCCAAAGATGAATCGGATTGTATCCCTGAAGCCCTCCGTGATAAAAATAATGTTACCGTGTGGTTTTAAAATGTAAGTAAGTTTGAGTTTGAAATAAGTTTTGAATTTCTTTTATTTTTGGAAT
Source organism: Lycocerus yunnanus (assembly GCA_036346125.1). NCBI lineage: Eukaryota > Metazoa > Arthropoda > Insecta > Coleoptera > Cantharidae > Lycocerus > Lycocerus yunnanus. Next base: position 527,489 of record JARFIX010000111.1, read on the forward strand.
TTGTTATCTCTTTACTACTGATGCGCCTGAATGGATTAAGGAGATTCTAAAAAATCATCTGGTTTGCCCCTCCCGTAGGCATTTTTTAAATACGCCACTGTACTAGCCTATCACCTCAACTATATTTTCTTTTTCAATTTATAATTCAGGTCGACTACGTTTGTCTTTTTTGCATTTCTAAAAATTTCTCATAAAAAGTTTTGAATTTTCACCAAATTCAAATTTGGCGCTGCTTTTAATTAAAAGAATCAAGTTAAACAACATAATGGAAAATAAAATTAAAATAATAAAAGTGAAGGGTAAACTCACCAATTTTAAATAAAATGGAAAGCCATGAACATTTAGTTTTAAATTTGGTACAAATTTTATTATCGGCAAAGAGAGGTGGTTATCTATAAATAACAACTTGCATAAAAAGCACCAAGGTGATGTTTTTAGGTGTTACGTCCTTTCGATTACTACAACGATGCCATCAACAACAATTTTCGAGTTCAACGTGTAGGAACACCATTATATTTACCAGAATTAATTCCTACAAATAAAACAAAATTAGTGCATCGAATCGATACAAATAAATAAAATGTACTTACTTACAAGATGATAACTTCGTGGCTTGGAGGTTAGAATGTTTATCCAAGTGATTTCTCCAGAAATAGTCACTCAGGCATGCGATCATCAAAAATAAGGTATTTAAGCACCTCAATTTTACAATTACACACAAAATTGATGTTTTTCCTTTTGTTTAATCATTCTATGATTAATTATTACCAAATTAAGCCTCCTAATGTCAACGTAAAGTGCCTCTGTATGACAGCTCTCGATATGAGTTAATTAATTACAGGAGAAGATTTTGTTAATCTATAATATTGTATTATTTTGGTAAAAAGGAATCATTAAGGTATTTATAAGTATAAATTAGAGTAGTTACAAGCAATTTCTTGTCGCCACTAAAACAAAATTTTTTTTTGACAACTGCAATCTGTCAAAAGACGATATAAAATTTATTTGACAGATATGTCAATTAGTGTTTGTATTCTTTTTTTTGCCGCGCCATATTAAATCACTTCAGAACTGTTTGAAAATCATATCGAGGTAGACATTAAAATCCATTTTCATCAAAATCCGTCCGACAGTACGCGCGCCGCTGGTATCGATGTTGTTTTTATCCCACATAGGTGGCGTTACTATAATTTTCCAAAAAATAATGTATCCACTGCTTACGTGCTGGCTTTGACGTGAATTTTTGAATGAGTTCTCATAGTGTCTTTACGTGCACTTTTATATTGACAAATCACACATGTGAACGGTTTCTCGCCGGTATGAGTTCTGATGTGCCCAGTCAAATCTCGTTTGGATGAACATTTATACTCGCAAACTTCACAAGCATATGGTTTCTCGCCAGTATGAGCTGCCATGTGTCGTTTCAACTGTTGTTTGATTGTACATTTGTAGTCGCAAATTTCACACGCAAACGGCTTCTCACCGGTATGAGTCCTGATATGTCCCATCAAACCTTGCTTGGTCAAACACTTAAAGTCACAAATTTCACACGCAAACGGCTTCTCGCCGGTATGAGTTCTGATGTGTCGTTCCAAATTATGTTTGGACAAACATTTATAGTCGCAAAATTCACAGGCAAACGGTTTCTTACCAGTATGAATTGGCAAGTGCCGTTTTAACTGCTCTTTGGTTGAACTTTTATAGCCACAAATTCCGCAGGTGAACGGTTTTTCACCGGAATGAGACTTGAGGTGTACCGTCAAATACCGTTTAATTGTACTTTTATAATCACAAATTTCACACTCAAACGGTTTATTACCTGGTTGCTCTTCGCTTGAACATTGATAGTCACGAACTGTGCCAGCGAATGATTTGTCAGTATGAACATTCACAAAAGAAGTTTCTTCCTTAATATCAATCGAGTGATGCAACTCTTCCAAGTCCAATTCTATATCTTCCTCTACTTCTTTCTTTACTTTACAGTATTGTATTGACAGTAACTGTCCCTCCGTAAATGGTTTGTCGACTGGTGATTCTCCATCGAGTTCAAAATGTTCCTCTTTCTTGACGTCAACCAAGTGATGATGCAAGTCTGTAATGTTCAATTTTATGTCTTCCTCCGCTGTGTTGTTTACTTCATTGGTCACTTCTAAGGGTACCCCCTTTTCCATAGTACGCAATGGTTGCTACCTGCAAATAAATTGCTCACAATTAATTTTATCCTTCTACGTTTTATTATTTTCATAATACATACAATAAAGAAGATCACACAAAATACATTCGCGAAATGACACTACCAACTTATGCTTCGATACGCATGTGTGAACTACATTTGTCTCTTGGCGGCATATTCAAATATTTTTGACAGACTATTTTCTATTGGTCCGCCGTTTGTATGCAAATTCGATCAAAAAAATTAAATTACAGAAATAAGTGTAAAATTACAAATTTATTTCAGAAATTATTGAAATAAAACGTAAATCAGATTTATTTTTAGAATTAAAGCTTTTTATTTCGGAAATTACGGATATTTCTTCTGAAATAAGAAAATAAATCTTTAAATAAATACCGAATTCCGAAATTAAATGTGTAATTTAAGATTTATCACGGAAATAAATATGGAACATCAGATTTATTTTTAAAATTACGGCTTTTCCTTCGAAATTATGGATATTTTTTTGAAATAGCGGACATAAATCTGTAATATTGGATACCTAAGTACTAAATTATTGAAATAAATGTGTAATTTAGAATTTTTTCAGAAATTACTGAAATAAATTAGTAAATCAGATACAATTTTGGAATTGAAGTTTTTTTTTCGGAAATTACGGATTTTTTTTCTGAAATCAGGACATAAATCTGTAAAATAGATACCAAATTCTGGAATTAAATGTGTAATTTTGGAGTTATCAAGGAAATAAACCTGTAATATTGGATACTGGAGTCCTAGATTACTGAAATAAATGTGTAATTTGGGATTTATTCTGAAATTACTCAAATAAATACGTAAATCAGATTTATTTTTGGAATAGAAGCTTTTTATTTTGGAAATTACGGATATTTCTTCAGAAATAAGAAAATAAATCTGTAAAATAGATACCGAATTCCGAAATTAAATGTGTAATTTTGGATTTAGCACAAAAATAAATACGGAATATCGGATTTATTTTTAAACTAAGCGCTTGTCTTTCTAAAATATAGATATTTTTTTGAAATAGCGGAAATAAATCTGTAATATTAGATACCCAAGTCCTAAATTATTGAAATAAATGTGTAATTGAGGATTAATTTCAGAAATTACTGAAATAAATACGTAAATCAGATTTATTTTTTGAATTGAGGCTTTTTGTTTCGAAAATTACGGATATATCTTCAGAAATAAGAAAATAAATCTGTAAAATATATGTAGATACCGAATTCCAAAATTAAATGTGTAATTTTGGATTTAGCACGGAAATAAAGACGGAATATCGGAATTATTTTTAAAGTAACGAGTTTTCTTTCTAATTATGGATATTTTTTTGAAATAACGGAAATAAATCTGTAATATTGGATACCGAAGTCGCAAATTACTGAAATAAATGTGAAATTTGGAATTTATTCAGAAATTACTGAAATAAATACGTAAATCAGATTTATTTTTAGAATTAGAAGTTTTTACTTAAATTACGGATATTTTTCTGAAATAACGAATAAATCTGTAAAATAGAACCAAATTACTGAAATTTAAAAGTGTAATTTAGATTTATCAAAACGAAATAAATACGTAAATCAGATTTATTTTTAAATTCAGGTTTTTTCTAAATTACGGATATTTTTGAAATAAGGAATAAATCTGTAAAATAGAAGCCAAATTACTGAAATAAATGTGTAATTTGATTTATTCAGAAAACTAAATAATCGTAAATCAGATTTATTTTGTAAAGTTTTTCTTTCGAAATTACGGATATTTTTCAGAAATAAGGAATAAATCTGTAATAATAGATACCGAATTCCAAATTAACTTTTAAATTTTAATTTACTGAAATAAATACGGAATATCAGATTTATTTTAGATAAAGTTTTCTTTCTAAATTACGGATATTTTTCTGAAATAAGGAATAAATCTGTAAAATAGAATCCAAATTACTGAAATAAATGTGTAATTTGGATTTATTTAAACGAAATAAATACGGAAATCAGATTTATTTTAGAATAGAAGTTTTCTTCGAAATTACGGATATTTTTCGAAATAACGAATAAATCTGTAAAATAGTCCAAATTCTGAATTAAATGTGTAATTTTAGATTTAACACGAAAATAAATAACGAATATCAGATTTATTTTTAAAGTTCGGCTTTTCTTTCTAAATTATGGATATTTTTGAAATAACGGAATAAATCTGTAATATTGGATACCGAAGTCCAAATTACTGAAATAAATGTGTAATTTGGAGATTTATTTCAGAAATTACTGAAATAAATACGTAAATCAGATTTATTTTAGAATAGAAGTTTTTATTTCGAAATTACGGATATTTTTCTGAAATAAGGAAATAAATCTGTAAAATAGATACCGAAATTCAGAATTAAATGTGTAATTTGGATTTATCAGAAAATAAATACGGAATATCGATTTATTTTTGAAGTTAGGCTTTTCTTTCTAAATTAGGATATTTTTTGAACTAACGGAAATAAATCTGTAATATTGGATACCGAAGTCCTAAATTACTGAAATAAATGTGTAATTTGGGATTTATTCAGAAATTACTGAAATAAATACGTAAATCAGATTTAGTTTTAGAATAGAAGTTTTTTTCGAAATTACGGATATTATTTCTGAAATAAGCAATAAATCTGTAAAATAGAAACCGAATTTCAGAATTAAATGTGTAATTTTAGATTTAACACGAAAATAAATAAGGAATATCGAATTTATTTTTAAAGTTCCGGCTGTTTTTTCTAAATTATGGATATTTTTAGAAATAACGGATATAAATCTGTAATGTTGGATACCGAAGTCTCAAATTACTGAAATAAATGTGTAATTGGGGATTTATTTCAGAAATTACTAAAATAAATACGTAAATCAGATTTAGTTTTAGAATAGAAGTTTTTTATTTCGAAAATTACGGATATTTTTTCTAAAATAAGGAAATAAATCTGTAAAATAGATACCAAATTCCGGAATTAAATGTGTAATTTTGGATTTATCAAGGAAATAAATACGGAATTTCGGATTTATTTTTGAAATTACGGTTTTTCTTTCTAATTAAGGATATTTTTTGGAAATAAACGAAGTAAATCTGTAATATTGGATACCGAAGTCCTAAATTACTGAAATAAATGTGTAATTTGGGATTTATTCAGAAATTACTGAAATAAATACGTAAATCAGATTTAGTTTTAGAATAGAAGTTTTTTATTTCGGAAATTACGGATATTATTTCTGAAATAAGACAATAAATCTGTAAAATAGAAACCGAATTTCAGAATTAAATGTGTAATTTTAGATTTAACACGAAAATAAATAAGGAATATCGAATTTATTTTTAAAGTTCCGGCTGTTTTTTCTAAATTATGGATATTTTTAGAAATAACGGATATAAATCTGTAATGTTGGATACCGAAGTCTCAAATTACTGAAATAAATGTGTAATTGGATTTATTTCAGAAATTACTAAAATAAATACGTAAAACAGATTTATTTCTGGAATTGAAGTTTTTTATTTCGAAAATTACGGATATTTTTTCTAAAATAAGAAAATAAATCTGTAAAATAAATACCGAATTTCGGAATTTAATGTGTAATTTTGGATTTAGCACGGAAATAAATACGGAATATCGTATTTATTTTAAAACTAACGGTTTTTCTTTCTAAAATATGGATATTTTTTTGAAATAGTGGACATAAATCTGTAATATTGGATACCGAAGTCCTAAATTACTGAAATAAATGTGTAATTTGGGATTTATTTCAGAAATTACTGAAATAAATACGTAAATCAGATTTATTTTTGGAATTGAGGCTTTTTATTTCGGAAATTACGGATATTTCTTCAGAAATAAGAAAATAAATCTGTAAAATAGATACCGAATTCCGAAATTAAATGTGTAATTTTGGATTTAGCACGGAAATAAATACGGAATATCGTATTTATTTTAAAACTAACGGTTTTTCTTTCTAAAATATGGATATTTTTTTGAAATAGCGGACATAAATCTGTAATATTGGATACCGAAGTCCTAAATTACTGAAATAAATGTGTAATTTGGAAAATTTTTTTCAGAAATTACTGAAATAAATACGTAAATCAGATTAATTTTTGGAATTGAGGCCTTCATTTCAGAAATTACGGATATTTCTTCAGAAATAAGAAAATAAATCTGTAAAATAGATAAGGAATTTGAAATTAAATGTGTAATTTTAGATTTATCACGGAAATAATTACGGAATACGGAATATCGAATTTATTTCTAAAATTACGGTTTTTCTTTCTAAAATATGGATATTTTTTGAAATAGTGGACATAAATCTGTAATATTGGATACCGAAGTCCTAGATTACTGAAATAAATGTGTAATTTGAGATTTATTTCAGAAATTACTGAAATAAATACGTAAATCAGATTTATTTTTGGAATTGAGGTTCTTTATTTCGAAATTACGGATCTTTTTCTGAAATACGGACATATGTAAATCTGTAAAATAAGAATCGAATTCCAGAATTAAATGTGTAATTTTGGATTTATCAAGGAAATAAATACGGAATATCGGATTTAGTTTTGAAATTACGGCTTTTCTTTCTAAATTATAGATATTTTTTGAAATACCGGAAATAAATCTGTAATATTGATACCGAAGTCCTAGATTACTGAAATAAATGCGTAATTTGGGAATTAATTTAGAAATTACTGAAATAAATATGTGAAACAGATTATTTTTGGAATTGAAGCTTTTATTTCGAAAATTACGGATATTTCTCAGAAATAAGAAAATAAATCTGTAAAATAGATACCGAATTCCGAAATTAAATGTGTAATTTTGGATTTAGCACGGAAATAAATACGGAATATCGTGTTTATTTTAAAACTAACGGTTTTTCTTTCTAAAATATGGATATTTTTTTGAAATAGCGGACATGAATCTGTAATATTGGATACCGAAGTCCTAAATTACTGAAATAAATGTGTAATTTGGGATTTATTCAGAAATTACCGAAATAAATAAGTAAATCAGATACAATTTTGGAATTGAAGTTTTTTATTTCGGAAATTACGGATCTTTTTCTGAAATAAGAAATTAAATGTGTAATTTTGGATTTATCACCGAAATAAATACGGAATACCGGATTTATTTCTTAAATAGCGGTTTTGCTTTCTAAAATATGGATATTTTTTCGAAATACAGGAAAGAAATCTGTAATATTGGATTCCGAAATCCAAAATTACTGCAATAAATGGGTAATTTGGGATATATTTTAGAAATTACTAAAATAAAAACGTAAATCAGATTTAAGTTTGGAATTACGGATCTTTCTTCTGAAATTAGTAAATAAATCTGTAAAATAGATACCGAATTCCAAAATTAAATGTGTAATTTTGGATTTATCGTGAAATAAATACGGAATATCGGATTTATTTCTAAAATTACGGTTTTGCTTTCTAAATTATGGATATTTTTTCGAAATAACGGAAATAAATCTGTAATATTGGATACCAAAGTCTTAAATTACTGAAATAAATGTGTAATTTGCAATTTATTTCAAAAATTACTGAAATAAATACGTAAATTAGATTTATTTTTAGATTTAAGGCTTTTATGTCGGAAATCTCGGATATTTCTTCAGAAATAAGGAAATAAATCTGTAAAATAGATAAGGAATTTGAAATTAATTGTGTAACTTTGGATTTATCACGGAAATAATCACGGAATATCGGAATACGGAATATCGGATTTATTTCTAAAATTACGGTTTTGCTTTCTAAATTATGGATATTTTTTAAATAACGGAAATAAATCTGTAATATTGGATACCGAAGTCCTAAATTACTGAAATAAATGTGTAATTTGGGATTTATTTCAAAATTACTGAAATAAATACGTAAATTAGATTTATTTTTGGGATTGAGGCTTTTATGTCGGAAATCTCGGATATTTCTTCAGAAATAAGAAAATAAATCTGTAAAATAGATAAGGAATTCCAAAATTAATTGTGTAATTTTGGATTTATCACGGAAATAATCACGGAATATCGGAATACGGAATATCGGATTTATTTCTAAAATTACGGTTTTGCTTTCTAAATTATGGATATTTTTTCGAAATAACGGAAATAAATCTGTAATATTGGATACCGCAGTCTTAAATTACTGAAATAAATGTGTAATTGAAATTTTTTTCAGAAATTACTGAAATAAATAAGATAAATCAAATTTATTTCTGGAATTGAAGTTTCTTATTTCGGAATTTACGGATCCTTTTTCTAAAATATGGAATTAAATCTGTACAATAGATACCGAATTCCAAAATTAAATGTGTAATTTTGGATTTATGCATTTTTTTTCAAAATAACGGAAATATATCTGTAATCTTGGATTTTTATTTCTTTTTTAAGTTTTCTTATTTCGGAAATGACGGATCTTTTCCCTTAGATAGTAATCTATATAGTAATAAATCCATAATATCAGATACCAAATTTCAAAATTACAGGAATAAATGTGTAATTTAGAATTTATTTATAAAATTACTGTTTTTGATTTCGGAAATTACCGATCCGTTTTCCAAAATAACGTAAATAAATCCGTAATATCGGATATTGAGTTTCTAAATTACGAACATAAATTGATTTCAGAATTACTTATAAAATTATCAATCTAATTTTCGTAATAACAGAAATTAATTAATAATATTTATCAGAATTAATTATGAAATTACAGAACTTTTTTCAAAAATAACGTAAATAATTGCGTAGCATCGGATACCAAATTCCTAAATTACGGATATAAATGTGTAATTTCTAATATATTTTTTAAATTACGGATATTTTTTCTGCAATAGAGGAAATAAATCCGTAATATCGGATATTAAATTCCTTAATTACGGACGTAAATTGTGATTTTAGATTAATTTATGAAATTATGAATCCGTTTTCTGCAATAACAAAAATAATCTCCTAATTTCGGATACCAAATTACAAAAATAAATGCGTAATTTTGGTTTTCGGAAATATATACGTAATATTAGATTTACTTTTAAAATTACGAAGCTTTTTTTAAAAATAACGGAAATAATTGCATAATATTGGATACAGAGTTCCTAAATAACGGATATAAATGTGTAATTTCGGATTTATTATGAAAATTGCAGGAATCAATGTGTAATTTAAAATTTATTTTTGAAATTACGGTTTTTATTTCGGAAATTGCAGAGCTTTATTCCGAAATAACGGAAATAAATCCGTAATATCGGATATTGCATTTCTAAATTAAGAACATAAATTGTGAATTTAGAATTATTTATGAAATTATGAATCTGCTTCCATAATAATAGAAATAAATTCGTAATATCGGATTTAATTGTGAAAATACGGATCTTTTTTCAAAAATAACGGTAATAATTGCGTAATATCGGATACAAAATTTCTAAATTACGGATATAAATTTGTAATTTTGGTTTTATTTCGGAAATTACAAGAATAAACGTGTAATTTACAATTTATTTTTGAAATGATGGTTTCTATTTCGGAAAATGCGGATCTCTTTTCCGAAATAACGGAAATAAATCCGTTATATCAATCTAATATTGAAATTCTAAATTAAGAACATAAATTGTGACTTTAGAATTATTTATGAAATAATTAATCTGTTTTCCATAATAACAAAAATAAATTCGTAATATCAGATTTAATTGTGAAATTACGGACCTTTTTTCAAAAGAAATAGAAATAATTTCGTAATATCGGATACAGATTCCTTAATTACGGATATAATTGTGTAATTTCGGATTTATTTCGAAAATTACAGGAATTAATGTATGATTTCATATTTATTTTTGAAATTACGGATTTTTATTTCGGAAATTACGGATCTTTTTTCTGAAATAACGAAAATAAATCCGTAATATCGGATATTAAAATCTAAATTGAAAACATAAAGAGTGATTTTAGTGTTTTCAATAATAACAGAAATAAATTAGTAATATTTATCGGATTTAATTGTGAAAATACGGACCTTTTTTGAAAAAAACGGAAATAATTGCGTAATATCGGATACCAAATTTCTAAATTACGAATATAAATGTGTAATTTCGAATATATTTTTGAAATTACGGATATTTTTTCTGAAATAGCGGAAATAAATCCGTAATATCGGATATTAAATTCCTTAATTACGGACATAAATTGTGATTTCCGATTATTTTATGAAATTATGAATCCGTTTTCTGTAATAACTGAAATAACTTCGTAATATCGGATACCAAATTACAAAAATAAATGCATAATTTTGGTTTTCGAAATAAATATGTAATATCGGATTTAATTTTAGAATTACGGACCTTTTTTCAAAAATAATGGAAATAATTGCGCAATATTTGATACCAAATTCGGAAATTGCAGATATAAATGTGTTATTTGGAAATTACATGAATAAATGAGTAATTTAAAATTTATTTTTGAAATTACGGATCTTCTTTCCAAAATAGCGTAAATAAATCCGTAATATCGGATATTAAATTCCTTAATTACGGACATAAATTGTGATTTCAGATTATTTTATGATATTATGAATTTGTTTTCAGTAATAACTGAAATAACTTCGTAATATCGGATACCAAATTACAAAATAAATGCGTAATTTTGGTTTTCGGAAATAATTTTGTAATATGGGATACCGAATATCAGGACCGCAGCCAGGATTTCTTTTCAAAGGGGCACTTGTAAAAAGCCTTTTTTTAACTTTTTTTTGGGCTTCTCCTTTATTCCGGCAGTTAAATTTGAAAAAGATATTTTTCAAATTTTAAAATATATCTATTTTATTTTCCAAACTCAAAATGTTTACTTTCAAATTTTTTCTTAACATTTCGGCCCACCTTTGGCTACGGGCTTGCCGAATTCCTAAATTAGAGACACAATTGCGTAATTTTTTATTTTCATTTCTGAAATTACGGATTTTTTTCCGTAATAACAAAAATAAATTTGTAATATCGGACAGTGGATTCCAAAATTGCGGAAATAACTGTCTAATTTTGGATTTATTACGGAATTTTTCCTGATACTGGATATCAAATTCTTAATATGGCGTTGCAACTGTTGTTTGATTGAACATTTATAATTAGAGATTCTTTATTTTTTGAACAAATTTCTCGGTCTCTAAAATTACCTTCAAAATAAATCCACAATAAAATAAAACACAAATCATATTTGTTTTTGATATTTTTATTAAAATATGAAAAACACAAGAGTATTTAGAAGCAACTGCTAATAAAGAGGTAAACATCAATCTTCACATTTCAGATTAATTAATAAAATCGATAACAACCCAGTGTTGATTTTATTTAATTTATAAATTCTGGTGTAATTCTGATTGTAAAAAATTTTGTACGAAAGCAAACTCAATTTGTAATTAATTAAATCCAGATTTTGATTCGCGTTTTAAGAATTTTAAAGTAAATGGTGGTTCTTCTTCTATTCCAGCCGATTGTCCATTTTGTTGTCTGTGAACTTTTATTTTTCCAAATCTCTTCAATTACCCAACGCATTTTTTCGTCTGCACGAATTGGCATTTCTTAGGACACTGCTTCTTTTTCGAAATTTGGCTGTTAAGCCGTTCACTGTATATCAAGTTGCCAACCTTTAAAAAATTAACTTTCAGCTTTGTAAAATCTCAATTTTGTTTTAATTACACAATGCTTTATTTTAAAATTTCTAACTTGACTCTTCGATCAGTTGTCACAGTTTTACGATTTAAATTATCATTTATTATTCAATTTAATGTTTTCATACTGCTTTTTTTTCCTTAATTAATTAAAATATCTTCCTTGGACTGTAAGAATTACATCGGTAGATTTAAAATAAGTAACAAACAGAATCGGAGCAGTTTAAAACATTAATAAATACTACAACTTTTTGGGGAAGGTTAATTAATTAGATTGCAATCAGGTTTGCCGAACCCAAATTGGTTTGCATCTGAATCCATAATCCTACGATTAGTTCATCTAATCTAAAATGATCAATACAGCAATTCTAGTCGCAATTTTCCACTCAAACCACCTTCTTGCCGGTATGAATTCGTAAATGTTTTTTCCAATTTCCTTTTCGAAAAGTTTTATAACTACAAATGTTACACTTAAACGGATCCTTGCCCTTATGAGAAAGAAAATGAACCTTCAAACTTCCTCTTTGAGCGCATTTATAATCGCAAATTTTGCATTCGAATGGTTTCTCACCGGTATGAGTTCGAATGTGTCTTTTTAGATGTCCCCTTCGGGAACATTTGTAATCGCAAATTTTACACTCGAACGGCTTCTCGCCGGTATGAGTTCGTAAATGAGAGGTCAAATAGAGCTTTCGAGAAAATTTATAATCACAAAAGGTACACTCGTAGGGCTTCTCTCCGGTATGAGTTCGTAAGTGATCTATCAAATCGCCTCTTCGAGAGCTTTTATAATCACAATTATTACACCAAAATGGGGTCTCTTTAGTATGCGTTCGTATGTGGCAATTCAAAGTGTGCTTGTGAGAACATTTAAAGTCGCACAATTGGCACTCGAAAGGTTTCTCGTGGGTGTGAATTCGGAAATGCTTCTTCAAATTTTCACTTAGAGAACTCTTATAATCACAAATGTTACATTCAAAGGGAGTTTCGCCGGTATGAGTTCGTAAGTGGCCTTTCAAACTGTGCTTATGAGAAGACTTAAAGTTGCAAAGAGTACACTGAAAAGGTTTCTCCCAGTATGAATTCGTAAATGTTTCTTCAAATTTCCTTTTATAGAACAGCTATAATCGCAAATGTTGCATTCAAACGGTTTCTCGTTAGTATGAACTTTCACATCCTCTGGAAGTTGCAATGTATTAGTAAATATTTTGGTATTACATACCCCGGGCTCCAACTGTTTGCATTTTTGATCAGCTTGAGATTCCAATTTTTCGCTTTTGACGCCGCTATTGGTATTTCCTACATCTAAAAATGCTCCTTCGTTAGCTGAAATATCCTCTTTAATCTCGATGGAATGATGTAACGTTTCCAGTTTGACATCCGGATCATCCACTGCTTCTGTTTTTATTTCCAATTTTTGCGAAAATACCATCGTTTTATTTATATCCATCTGAGTAATAGTAATTTTATTACGCCGTCTGCCTTTATAGGAATATTTTATAAAAACTGTAAATAGGACGGCGGCCATTTTAACATTAGATGGTGCGTACGTTGCCTACAACGGCAAAATAAATAAAAAATTACAATCTGCGTGGCCAATCTGAAATAAATTTATTATCAAGTATAACACTATAATCACGAGACAAATTAAAACATTGAGAAAATTTTTCAAAAAATGCAGGTAAACAAGTTGTTTTATAAAAGCCGTCAAACGGCAGAAGATTGCAATTGTCTGCACGACAGCGCAAGCGCGCCGAGTGAAGTTTGCTGTCAAATTGCATTTAGGTCAAATTTGGCTGTCGTTTCTTGCCTGTGTACATTAGTTTTGTAAAACAATAACGCATTTTCAACGTAGTAGGTAAGAAAATTGATTCTCTAAGTTTACCATTATTGTGTAAATAACCATTTCACTTGTAAACAAAGCAAACCTAGTAGCAACAATTATTAATTTACAGTGACTCACAAGAATTTAATGACGCAGGCTAATGTACAGTGAGTGTGAAAAGTATTCGTACATTGAATATGGAATAATTACTACATTAAAAAGAAATAAAAATATTTACTTGAAAACATAAAATAATTCACTTCAAATATGAACAAAAAGTAAACGAGAGTGAACATTCGGCTGGCACCTGCCAATGACAGTGGTGAATTTTGTAGTCATACCAAGTTGATCGACGGTTGGTAGTAGCACCAGCAAGGATCGGCTGATGCCAGCCGAATGTGACCCGTGCTTTATACTGAATCGATTAAAAAGTAAAACCTAAAACATGGTTTGCTCGATTACCTTTGACATTTATAATCGCACATAAAATTTTGTGTTACCGAAAGAGATATTTTATTTCATTTTCGGACGTTTTATTGATATATTTCGTCACTAAAAATTACCCGTTATGTTTTAAAAATATTATAACGAACAATCTATTGATAGAATTTTTTAAATTACACTGCAAACCAGCAAATCGAAAAGAAATTTGATAAATAGACAATCTTAGACAATAATAAAAACAGTCGAAGGTTTCTTTATGGGAAGTAATGCAAAAACAAAAGAAGACTTTGACAACAACAATTTTTATTAATACCTTGAGTACTTACCTAACCTAACTAATTCTGTCAAGTTTATTATAAAAACTTTTGAAGTAAAGTACGAAGTATGTTGATTTTAAACGATTTAAAAGTTCGTTGAATGAAAACTTATCCGCATATATCCAAGTTTTGATAGAATAATTAGTCGTTTAATATTCAGATTATTCAAAAATTGAGTGCAAAAATTTGCAAATAAATATAATATTTAATATTTTTAGCTACGGTATTAATATCCCGAAGAGAGTTGTTTGACGTAAAGAGAAAACATTTTTAGAAAAAATTCAGCGGTGTCAAGATATGGAATAAATTAACATTGGACAGTGACACATGTGATGAAAATGGTCATACTAAGCAACAAATAAATAATCTTAATAGTAAATTATCTAAAATGGGCAAAATCTCAATTATTTTTATCGACTGCATCAAAATCCTCTTTTATCCTCACCATCGAGTTTCCGATGCTGATTCGATACCGGGATGATCTGGAATCAAACTAGGATGGCCACCAAAAAATTTGAAGAACTGTCATCTTGTCTCAAAAAACATGGTCAGTCGTCATGGTACCCGGGATCTGCGACACAACACCAACGAGGGCTACTAAAATTAAAAAAATTCAAGAAATAAAAAAATTTTGAAGTTGGCAATAACTTTTGATAAAACTTATAAATGATGAAAAGAAAAGATGGTAAATTTAAGAAAAATTTTGAGTAGCAATTTTTGCAGTTTTTACCGAATATCGGAAAAGTACTGTTTAACTCACATTGGCTGGTAACAAAAGACAAAAATATTGATACCAATCATGATTTCTTCAGAATTGGTGAATTTTGAAGCAAAAATATTTTAAATATTCAACCTTCAAGTAAAAATAAGGAATTTATTGAAATTTTAAGAGTTTGCCGAATGTGCTTTTCCCTATTACATAATAATGCAGATGTGAAAAGAAATTTGTATTTGCATTGCCGATAGTGTAAAACAACTTTCACCCAAATCGAATTTTGTTAAAGATCTACTTCGGCTAGGACGAAACGCATCGAAAGACAAAAAAGAGAAACAAGTAGTCTTTCAAAAACACAAAGAATTAGAAGAATAAAAAGCAATTCAAGAAGAAAAGCAAAAGAACGTAGTGAAAGAAAATGAATCTTTAGGTATAATTTGAAAAGAAAAGACTAACGGATACATTGCTTAACGAAGCGCAACCTTCAAATTAAATAAAACTGCAGATAAAAGAATTTTGAAGAAATTCAATGCAATGCAATACAAATAAAGCAAATGCTTTAGTGGATGCATCTCATAAGGCAAGAGAAATAGAAAAGATCGAAAGTCAAAAGTAAACGATTTAAACAGAAAATTAAATCGGAAACGAAAACGATTGACCGAAGCAAGAGAAATAGAAAAGATCGAAAGCCAAATGTTGACGATTAAAACAGAAAATTAAATCGGAAACGAAAAGGATTGACCGAAGCAAGCGAAATAGAAAAGATCGAAAGCCAAATGTAAACGATTTAAACAGAAAATTAAATTGGAAACGAAAACGATTGACCGAAGCAAGAGAAATAGAAAAGATCGAAAGCCAAATGTAGACGATTTAATCAGAAAATTAAATTGGGAAAAGAAAACAATCGACCTAAGCAAGAGAAATACAAAATATCGAAAGCCAAATGGAGACGATTTAAACAGAAAATTAAATCGAAACGAAAACGATTGACCGAAGCAAGTGAAATAGAAAAGATCGAAAGCCAAATGTAGACGATTTAAGCAGAAAATTAAATTGAAACGAAAACAATCGACCGAAGCAAGAGAAATACAAAATATCGAAAGCACATGTAGACGATTTAAACAGAAAATTAAATCGAAACGAAAATGATTGACAAGCAAGAGAAATAGAAAAGATCGAAAGTCAAAAGTAAACGATTTAATCAGAAAATTAAATCGGAAACGAAAACGATTGACCAAGTAAGAGAAATAGAAAAGATCGAAGACAAAAGTAAACGATTTAAACAGAAAATTAAATCGGAAACGAAAACGATTGACCGAAGCAAGAAAAATAGAAAAGATCGAAAGCCAAATATAGACGATTTAAACAGAAAATTAAATCGGAAACGAAAACGATTGACCGAAGCAAGAGAAATAGAAAAGATCGAAAGCCAAATGTAGACGATTTAAACAGAAAATTAAATCGAAACGAAAACGATTGACCAAGCAAGAGAAATAGAAAATTGAAACCCAAATGTAGACGATTTAAACAGAAAATTAAGTCGAAACGAAAAGGATTGACCGAAGCAAGCGAAATAGAAAAGATCGAAAGCCAAATGTAAACGATTTAAACAGAAAATTAAATTGGAAACGAAAACGATTGACCGAAGCAAGAGAAATAGAAAAGATCGAAAGCCAAATGTAGACGATTTAAACAGAAAATTAAATCGGAAACGAAAACGATTGACCGAAGCAAGAGAAATAGAAAAGATCGAAAGTCAAAAGTAAATGATTTAAGCAGAAAATTAAATCGGAAACGAAAACGATTAACCGAAGTAAGAGAAATAGAAAAGATCGAAAGCCAAATGTAGACGATTTAAACAGAAAATTAAATCGGAAACGAAAACGATTGACCGAAGCAAGAGAAATAGAAAAGATCGAAAGCCAAATGTAGACGATTTAAACAGAAAATTAAATCGGAAACGAAAAGGATTGACCGAAGCAAGCGAAATAGAAAAGATCAAAACCAAATGTAAACGATTTAAACAGAAAATTAAATCGGAAACGAAAACGATTGACCGAAGCAAGAAAATAAAAAAGATCAAAAGCCAAATGTAGACGGTTTAATCAGAAAACAGGAAACGAAAATGATTGACCGAAGCAGGAAATATAGAAAAGATCGAAAGCCAAACGTAGACGATTTAAACAGAAAATTAAGTCGGAAACGAAAATGATTGACCGAAGCAAAAGAAATAGAAAAGATCGAAAGCCAAATGTAGACAATTAAAGCAGAAAATTTAATCGGAAACGAAAACGATTGACCGAAGCAAATGCTTTAGTGGATGCATCTCATAAAGCAAGAGAAATAGAAAAGATTGTAAACCAAATGTAGACGATTTAAACAGAAAATTAAATCGGAAACGAAACCGATTGACCGAAGCAAGAGAAATAGAAAAGATCGAAAGCCAAAAGTAGACGATTTAAACAGAAAATTAAATCGGAAACGAAAACGATTGACCGAAGCAAGAGAAATAGAAAAGATTGTAAGCCAAATGTAGACGATTTAAACAGAAAATTAAATCGGAAACGAAAACGATTGACCGAAGCAAATGCTTTAGTGGATGCATCTCACAAACCAAAAGAAATAGAAAAGATTGAAAGCCAAAAGTACACGATTTAAATAGAAAATTAAATCGGAAACGTAAACGATTGACGCAAGCATACGGTCACGGCTTGTAGCGGCCTTGGAGAGCGTAGCGAAGGCTGCAGAAAGTCGGTATAAAAGTGTATTTTTTCAACATTTGAGGCCCATCACAAATTTTATTTTTTTTAACTTCTAATTAGACCCTCGTCTTTCATAAACCGCTTTAAAAATGGTGAAAAGTTCAGATTCGGGTATCTTAACTGTCACCCTAACTTTTTATTTTACATAATTCATTCATTCTCGCAACCATTTTGCTTACCATACATTTCCTCATGGAAATTTTCAATTTCTATTCTTATTTTAACTTCGAGCTATTTGATGACTATAGCTCGACTACAAGTATTGTTCCATTCACATTAAGGTCAACAAATTTTACCAATTTTTAATTTTACAGATATGTCTCGAGAGTTACCCTCGGAGGAGTTAGAAACTAAGGAAATCATCAGGAACAACATTGAGCTGGAAAGTCAATGTAATTTAAGTAGCAGCTATGAAATCAAATTCGAAGAGGTGGAAGATGTGAAATTTAATGTACAAGATTTACATCATTCCATTGACATTAAATGTGATAACGAATCGGACCAATATACGAGGAACAAACTGCAAGCAAATATAACAGCTCAATTTGGAACTATAAATGTAAGACCGAATCAAATTTAACAGTACAATCTCCGACGCCCATCGACGTGAAACTATTTTCTTGCGGAATTTGCAACTATAAATCTAAGAACAAGTCAAACTTACAGAGGCATTTGGGAACGCACACCGGTGAGAAATTGTTTTCTTGTTCAATATGTGACTATAAATGTAAGGAGAAATCAACTTTAAAAGAACATGTAAGAACGCACACTGGGAAGAAACCGTTTTCTTGTGAAATTTGCGACTTTAAATGTAACAAAAATTATGATTTAAAAAGACATGTGAGAACGCACACCGGGGAAAAACCGTTTTCATGCGTAATGTGCGACTATAAATGTAGCCAAAAATCACGTTTAAAAGTACATTTGAGAACGCACACCGACGAAAAACCGTTTTCGTGTGTAATTTGTAACTATAAATGTAACCAAAAATCACGTTTAAAAAGTCATATGAGAACGCACACTGACGAAAAACCGTTTTCATGCGTAATTTGTAACTACAAATGTAATCAAAAATCACATTTAACAATACATTTACGGTCGCACACCGACGACAAACCGTTTTCGTGTGAAATCTGCGACTATAAATATAAGAACGAATCAAGTTTGAAAGTGCATTTGAGAACGCACACCGGCCAGAAACGGTATTTTGTCAAATTTGCGATTATAAATGTGATGATCAATCAATTTTAAAAAGGCATGCAAGAACGCACACCGGGGAAAAACCGTTTGCCTGTGAAATTTGCGGCTATAAATGTAACGAAAAGTCATATTTAAAAAAACATTTAAGAACGCACACTGGCGAGAAACTGTATTCTTGTGAAATTTGCGACTATAAAAGTAACCGCACAACAAATTTAAAAAGACATTTAAGGACGCATATCAGCTAGGAGACGTTAGAAACATCTGTGGTCGATACGAGTAGGTTCCCTATATTAGGGCTCTCCGAGCGTTCATTATATTCTCAGATCCCATATCTTCAACATCCACCATTTTGAGTTCTTGACTGCGGGACAAGTTTGAAACCGCTGTATACGGTTTTATCTTCAAAATTTATATTATAAATATAAAATACTCCAATAGGGATGTTGCGTAGTGATAACCTATTAATTCTTGAAAATAATATCAAATGAAATTTATAACCGAAATACAAATTTTTGAAATGCGGTCTGCGCTGAGAAAATCAAATTTAAAATTCAAAAATGAATCGGTCAGCCGATTACGCCGCTGACGTCAGACTCCCGAACGTTTTTATGGAAATTTTACAACGTCGCAAAGACCTGACAGTTAAATATTTGACTAATTAATTAATTATAACATTTCGTCATTGTGAAGGTTAATTCTGTTTAATCGGGACACATCGTGGAAGGACATTTTGGCCTAAATAGGCGAAGTTTACCCAGTATTTCAAAAATTTGTTTGTTTATATTTTAATGAACTTAAAAAACACTTAATTATTATTTATATCGTGTAAATTATGTTGATAACTAATTAAATTTTATTTTGCAAAAATGCATTCCGAGGTTTTCAATTGCACAAATCGGCAGTAATATTTAGTGCAGATAATGCGTTTCCCACATTACCTTCGTAAATAAAATATTGTTGAACCCAACAATAAATTTGTTCGATTCCCCAAGCACTGACAACGATTTTTTCCGTTTATGTTTCAGAAGCAAAATTTAAAAAATCTCATTGCCAGACTGATATCTTTGCATTTTATAAACAATCGAAATGTTAAATTGCTTATAAATTTTTATTTCGAAGCTGTTTTCTATGCATTTTATTAAGCAGCTGTCCCGATTAACCCGAATTGACCGTAGATTATCTATTATTATTAAGTGAAGCCATTTGTCCGATAATTATAATTTTTCTGTTGTAAAATACATTAGTTTAATCACATATTATAAATTTTAAAAAACCTGGTAATTTATTTTACTAATAAACTGTCAAAACGAAGATGAAAAATGACTTTATTTAAAAACTATTTTTGTTCAAAAACGACTCGTAATACCTTTAATATAACTAATTGAGAAACTTGAAAACTAAAAAATTACATACAATTTAATTTTGTCCGATGCGACATTCGCAGCTATGTCTTTTCGACTCGTATCAAGTATGGTCTTCCAAGTAAGCCAAGATATTTTATATCTTTGCAATGCGATGACAGTATCGTTGATTTCTGCTGCCGGTAAACATTATAACCTACGTTCAATTTCAGTTTCCATTTATTGAAAAATTTACTAATCAACTCGAGATGCTCGTTGATGTCCTGTTTACACTCGAAGAATAAATTGCAGTGTTTTTGGCAATATTTGTACGCTCTTGCATTGATATCGTTGATGTATTCATTAAATAGTGTCCGTTTAAGTATCGGACCATGCGGAACATCAGTAGGTATGCACGATTTACAATAGCCAATCACAACGGGAAAGCTGAGATCAGGTAAGTACCTCTATACAATCCTCGTTAAGGAAGTTGGAAGAATTAAGTTTATCGTTTTGGAAATTCGACTTCAGATAAGCCCTAAAATTATAAAAAAAGTTGTAATATGTAGGTACTTCTAGTGTTTGTTGGTGATACCATCTATTCCTGAAGCCTTCATGATTTAACGATTCAATGCACGTATTCTTTTGGGGGGAGATGTTGATATTAATATGAAGTGAATCTTTCATACCTTCACGTTCCTGTAATGAAAATATAAAATTAGTAGACACTTGATGTACCTCTTCAATCAATTAAATGTACTTTTGGGCGCTTTTTGGTATCGAGTATGAACTTCTAAGTGATTGTGAGGTTATAACTTAAATGACAGCCATTCCTGTGGTGTGGTGGTTACAGAATATGGCCAACAGATGGCGGTAAATAAATGTGACTCGCAGTGATGTGGATCTTCTGTAGTAAATTATAATTAAAAAATAGTACAGAATTTTTTTTAGACGCTTAAAAGGTCAACACAAAAACGGCAGTAAACAACACAAAAATATCGTAAAACAAAACAGCAGCGTCTGCACTATAGCGCAAGCGCAACAAGTCACGAGGGTTGTCAAACGCCAATTATGTCAAATATGAATGTAATTTTTTACTGTATCTTAGTTTTGTAAAACAAATACGTATTTTCAACGCAGTCGGTAAGTAAAGTGTAAATTTACGATAATTAATACTAGTAAAATGTCTCAATGTGCAAATAATCATTATAATTGTTATTTATAATGACAATAAAACGCAATAAACCAATTTGTACAGAAACCGAGGTGGAATTGTTAACCTCTAAAATGTTATTTAATTCTAATTATTACAAAAAAAAATAATAAAAACGTAATATTATTTTTTATATTCATATTCGCGGGGTTTCTATGCAAAGTTGATTTAATTAGCGCGCTTTTCTAAATTAATAAATCCTACAGTTCACGCCATCTCGGTACGACGGGATGTAATTATTATCGGAGACCATTCTAGTTCCTTTTGTTAATTTTTGGTTATTATCCTAGATGGCGTAGTAATAATAGTCGAGCGTCACGAGATCTTAGTTTATTTATACCCAATTTCTTCACTCATAGTTATCTTCAATTAAGCGAACTTCAGGTTAAATTGACGAAATAACCAATCAGATGATTGATTTATTTGTTTTGTTGTTGTCTGATTGGTTACTTCGTCAATTTAACCTAAACTTCGCTAACTTGAAGATAACTATGAGTGAAGAAAAGGGGCATTAGTATAGATAATTTAGTATATTGGTTAGATAATTTAATTAATTTAATTATTAATTTGTTTTCATGTACCTATTTACGATCCGAAGTACCAAAGATATAATTATAAACTCAAGTCAATATCGACACCATTTTAATTTTTTAACAACCAATCTCATAAATCAAGATTGAGGTTTATTTCTATCTCAGCAGTTTGTTCCAACACTAGTGCTTTAATTTTCTGGTGGGGTTATTTGTGTTTTATCAAGATTCCGAAAGGTTCGTTCAAAGCATAAAGCTATCTTAGTTTATTTTATGTGTTTTGCTTATATGTTTAGTTAACTAGAGACGCCACTGGGTGAGTAGATTTGGCTATTTGTGACGCCACTGGTTTTTGTTTAGTAATTTCACAGAAGAGGTTAGGGGGCATCGATCACGTTTATCGTACCAAATTTGGTTTTGAAATTCCCATTGGTTTTTGTAATGTTTAATAAAAAAATTGTTTCTGTGAACCAATTTCAACCAAAATTTCTTTTATTTTTCCCTAACGCGAAGGTTGCAAAACTGGTTCCAAGTGATGTATCGGAGAGTGCAGTGACTTTTTCGCTGACTCAAAGATCTATAGCAAAAGGTTTTTTTGCGTACGTCGCGAGTGGGAAACCTTGTATGGACCGCCCTCAGTGAGCGGGGAGTATCATTCTCACTGACTAAAACCCCACTCCTTCGGGACTGGTAGTCGTGGTATGGTATTACATATCTTCACCGCTTCGCAGATTTCACGTATTAATCCGAAATCACGTCGATTTCGGAGTTGTTTTTCCCTTTCCTCCTTTTCTTTGGAGCTCATAATGTTCGCTAGCTTTGCTGATATATTCTGCTCTCTTTTCAACATGGTGGGGACCAGATCGTCGGGGTGAGTTGTTCTTTACCAACCGTCCTAGCCGTTTCGGTTCTCTGGTCCTCCCATTCGCGGCCGCGTGATCTTCGTTTTAAAAGTAGAAGCATGTGCTGTCGTTCATTTTGCCGATCTGTGTTGAGACGTGTGCAGAATCACCCGAGCCCGGACAGCGCCTGAGTAAGATGAAATGTCATATCTCCGTGGCCTCTTGTAACCCACGGAAGTATGTCCTGGATAAGTCTTCATGTCGACGATTCCGTCTCCCGGTCCAGCACATCTGGTTTGTCAAATTTTATGTTCTGCCCGTGTGGCCGGTTTTGTAGTTGGCAGATCTCTCCTCCGTCATCAAGTCTATGGGGGGCAAGTAGGCTAATACCAGTACCGCGCTCCATATTCAGCGTATCCGCTGATGACTCGAAGCAACGCTTCAGGCTGTTCTTCTGCCGTGATTTTTATAATCTTGCTGGGGATATAGTCAGGTCCGGGCGCCTTGCCTGTAGATAAACTTTTGATTGCTGTCTGGAAGTCCCCCCCCTCACTCGATGTTATCGTGGGCGGGGAATACTGTATCTAGTATGGTGTGTATTCTTTCCGGGGTTAGTTCTGGTATTTGGCCGATTCTAAGTTTCTTGGTTACTATTCGATATCCCAGACATGCGCGACGCTTCTCGTCGCTCTGGGTGCTACAAGCTGTTTTGATAAGCGCTTTACTTACTAAAAACATTCCCCAAGTTCCTCCAACTCGAAAAATTAGGATGTTGACCCGACGGATCTCAGAGAGTGACAGACTTGTTCCTAACGCTGCTCTAGTTATCCCCGCTCTATGGTTGATTCGTGCATATCAAAGCACAAGTACCGTCAATAGAATGGAAATTTTCTCGCTTTTATGACTTTTAAAATCGATTTGTGGCGTTATTATTAGAAATATCCACTTCTGTAATACTAATGACTTTAAATTCGTGATTTATTAGATATACTTTACGACATGTTTCGCCCGTTTTCGGCTATTTTCAGGTAAAATTACAAAAAATAAAACACAATCATGTAGATAAGTCTCAAACATTTTTGAATTCTGAATAATTTCAATTTAAAACCCAGCAAACGCACTTCGTTGGCGCGAGTCCCTTTATCGCCAAGGTGACCAACATGACCAAGTTGATCGCCGCGTTGTAGAAATCTCTAAAATCGATGAAAAGCGTTAGTTTTAAAATGAATACAAGTGCAATTTTATTAAGGTTGCTTTGCCTAAAATTTCAAATAAAGCAAGCGATCAGATGTGCGTGCGATGATTAATGACGCCACGCATTTAACAGCTAATTAACACCGTTAATTAACACTTTTTCCATTGCCATTTCTGGGGAAAACCGCCCGACGAAGAGTTCCGAAGGCATTGTAGTAAGAACAGTTTCCCGCGCATTCGGCGCCCGAAGAGGAAATCCGAGGGCGACGAGCGCGGAAACTGTGCGAACGAAAATTCACGAGGACTCGACGGAAGCGAGGTTTGAGCGGTAACTGACAGACGAGAAATCCTTCCGAAGGCGCGGCAGAGTTCCGTCGCGTCTCGATGGAAGCTCAGAAATAGCGACTGGATGACGCTGGTCGGTCAACCCTCCCGGAAGCCTGGCCGCAAGATTGAAATTGTACATACAAATGTTCGTAATAATTCGCGGTCGGTCGCTTTCCGGCGCCGAGAGGACGTTAAAGTTCACGCTCAGTTGGCGAACGGCGCGGTTTTATACCTTTCGGGAGAGATTCGACCCGAGAGAACGTAAAAATCCCCGGTCGTAACTTACCTGTCAGGAAATCCTAGGCAAAACCCGTCTTTTATTGTACGCGATAGTTATCCCCGCGGGCGTGAGATAAAATGCGCGATAGGATCCGGAAGGTTTTCGACCCGTGCGGACGTAAAAAATCCCCGCGTGATAATGCTAACCGGAAGTATTAACCTGCGGCCTAAAATGGTCGTATTACGTCAGAAATTGAACCCGTCTGTGTATTGTACGCGATAGTTACCCCGCGGGCGTGAAATAAAATGCGCGATAGGATCTGGAAAGTTTTCAACCCGTGCGGACGTAAAATCCCGGTCGAATTTTCTCCGAATGTTATTTCCCTTCATTTGCTCAAAGGGGAATTTGCTGTCTCCGATCGTTCGGAGGTCAGTTACTCCGCCCGACGACGAATTGAAGAAATTGCGGAGATCAGTTTCCCGCCGAGCACGTAAAATTCCACGGGTCGGAGGATGTTTGGCGGTAACGACAGACGAGAAATCCTTCCGAAGGCGCGGCAGAGTTCCGCCGCGTCTCGATGGAAGCCCAGAGATAGCTAACTGGATGACGCTCGTAGGTCAACCCTCCCGGAAGCTCTGGTAGCAAAATTGAAATTGTCCGTAATAATTCGCCGTCGGTCGCTTTCCGACGCCGAGAGGACGTCTTAGTCCCCGGTCGGATGGCGATCGGCGCGATTTATAGCGTCGGGCTAGATTCGACCGAGAAGGACGTAAAGTCCCCGGTCGTTCCTGGTCCGGCGGGATTCAGTGACCGTACGGGTCCGGAAATCCCATGCGATAGTTATCCCTGCGGGCGTGAGATAAAATGCGCGAGATAGGTGGTGGTGCATGCATAAATCCTCCGGATGAGATTTAGACCTGAGAGGACGTAAAAGTCCCCGGTCTGAGCTTACCCGAGAAGATTAAATACCGCGTCGCAGGCGCGGTTACTTATAAAGAAATTTTCGTCGTCAACGTCCGATCGCTTGGGGATTCGTCTTGTCGAAAGGCGAGACCCCGTTAAATGCTAGGACGCACACGGCTCGGCGAACTACCTATATGTTCATGATCGCGATAGTTATCCCCCACGGGCGTGAGATAAAATGCGCGATGAAATCCGAAAGGTTTCTCGACCCGTGCGGACGTAAAAATCCCCAGTCTGAGCTTACCCGAGAAGATTAAATACCGCCCGCAGGCGCGGTATTACATAAACACGTGATTTACGCCGATTCTTAATGCGCAAATTTATCCCCCACGGGCGTGAGATAAAGTGCAAGATAGGATTCGGAAGGTTTCTCGACCCGTGCAGACGTAAAAATCCCCGGTCGTAATTACCTGTCGGGAAATCCTTGGCAAAACCTCTCTGTGTATTGTACGCGATAGTTATCCCCTGCGGGCGTGAGATAAAATGCGCGATAGGGTCCGGAAGGTCTCTCGACCCGTGCGGACGTAAAATCCCCAGTCGGAGCTTACGCGAAAAGATCAAATACCGCGCCAGAGGCGCGGTATTATACGCAGATTGATGTTACTACCTCCAACACTTTTGCTCCGAGCAACATTCGGGAAATTACTCAACCCGTGCGGACTTAAAAATTCCCGGTCGAATCTTCTCCGACTGCTGCTTTTCCTAACATTTTGCCCCGGTCGGCAGGCCATAGGTGAAAACAGTTTCCCGCTCAGGTGAAAACAGTTTCCCGCGCAAGTGAAAACAGTTTCCCGCCTAAAATTGGGCCCAAATCCGAGAATCGGAAATTGGGTGAGTGTCCGGTGGCAAAAGGGTGGTTTCCTTTGTCTCCGATTTGTTCGGAGGTCAGTTACTTGGAAACTTAACCTTTCGAGTAACTTTAAGATCGGCACGATTGCACGTGTTTCTGCGCAGCCGTTTCACCGCAAGCTCAGTGCGGTGCAGCCGTTTTGGTGTGAGTACAGTTCGGCGCAGACCTTATTTGGTGCGAACCCTTCTGGCGCCGAATCAGGTCTGCCTCGACAAGGTTGCGTCAAAACGGCTGCGCCGAACTGGGCAATTTCCCCACGTTTCCATGTCAAAACGCAAGACACAAAAACGCCGAAAGTCAAAACACCGAAAGTACCACTAATCTTAATAAGATGCCTCTTATAGACTGGAAAAGTGTGACGTCAAACAAACGTCAAACGGGTAAAACAAGTTATCTGGGTCATTTCTTCCATAAGATTAACACGTAGTTTTGAGTGCGAACTTAATTAATTATTTTAAAGGTGTTACGGATGAAATTAGTGGAATTGAAATAACAGACAATAGTGTGACAGTATTTATTAAATTGTACTTTAATATTATTTAAAACGTGATTGCACCCAGGACAATAACAATTAGGCATTTTTAAAATTAATACTGTTAATAAACACTATACACACTATTGTCTGTTATTTCAATTCCACTAAATTGATCAGTAACACCTCGAAAATAATTAATTAAGTTCGCACTCAAATGCATAACCGTGTTAATCTTATGGAAGAAATGCAATAACTTGTTTCACCATCATGATAGCCGCATTTTGTGACGTCAGTACTTTTCCATGATCTATAAGAGTACTGTACTACTCCTAAAACATTGAACCGCGACGATTTAAAAAGTATTTGGAAACAAGTCAACAATGCAAAACTTGACTGTCCGCGATAAGGTTTTAAGTACTTGTATGAGGTTTCTTGATTGACTTAGTTCAACAATGATTTCTGGTAAGTTAATTTACATTCTAATTTCAAATGATTAATTTTAAAAGTTTCAGGCTTTTCCGGTACTCGCTGAAGGCTTACTTTATACAAACAATGTCATGAAGTGACTTAAATTAGAATTCATGTAATTCTGACGTTACGATATATACGTAAACTACTCAATATAAATTTTTATTGAAACAAAAAGAATTTTCTCAATTGGCTAAGGTTTTTATTTAACATTTATTTGTATATAAATTATCTTATATAATCTAAGATTTGTATGTATTTTGACCCATTAGTTCCGCCAGGAGTAGGTTATGTGTTAAGATGCCATGTGAAAAACGTAATCGCTACGATAAACAACGTGTGATGGGGTGTTAATTCATTATATTGCAATAATTTATCCTTAACAATGGAAAAGTCGTCATTATCTAAAGAATTATTAGACAATGTCAAGAAGGAAGTGAAAGAAGAACAAAACCAAGATATCGATACGGAGCTAGAAAGTTTACATCATTCGATTGACATCAAGGATGAAACCGAATTTCAACCGGACCAAGACGACGAAAACCGAATACTCGGAAAATTTAAATGTCAGGTATGTACCGCAATATTTGCCAGTAAAATACTACTTCGGAGACATGAAAAACTTCATATCGGTGAAAAATCTTTTGAATGTAAAATTTGCAATTACAAAGTTACCAGGAAACAACATTTTACGCGTCATTTACTAATTCATACGGGTGAGAAACCGTTCCAGTGTGACATATGCAAACTGAAAATGACCAGAAAATCACATTTAATGGATCATATGCTATTACATACTGGCGATAAACCATTCGAGTGTGAAGTATGCAAACTAAAATACGCCACAAAAATAAGTTTGAAATGTCATTTACGAACACATGCCGCGAAAGCGTTCGAGTGTGAAATATGCGAACTAAAATATAAAACAAAATACACTTTGAAGGCTCATTTACGAGTACATACTGGCGAGAAATTGTTTGAGTGCGGCATCTGCGGGTTGAAATGTGTCACTAAAAACACTTTGAAGAATCATATACAAACACATACCGGTGTAAACCTTTTGAGTGTTGCGTTTGCGATTTTAAGTGCTCTCAAGCACAAACTTTGAAACGTCACTTATCGACACATACCGGGGATAAACCCTTCGAGTGCAACATGTGCGATAAAAAGTTTTCTCGAAAACATAGTTTGAACTGTCATTTAAGAGTACATACCGGCGAGAAACCATTTGAGTGTAAAATTTGCGATTATAAATGTTTTGATGGAAATAATCTAAAAGTTCATGTGCGAGGACATACCGGCGAGAAACCCTTTGAGTGTAATATTTGCGATTTTAAGTGCACTCGAAAGCAAACTTTGACATATCATTTACGGATACATACCGGCGAGAAACCGTTTAAATGTAACGTTTGCGATTATAAGTGCTCTCGTAGATTTGATTTGACTTCTCATTTACGAAAACATACCGGCTATAAACCGTTCGAGTGTACCTTTTGCGATGATAAGTTCTTTCGAAAGTATGCTTTGAAATGTCATTTACGAAAACATACCGGCGAGAAACCGTACGAATGTGACATTTGCGATTGTACGTTCCGCCGAAGATATGCTTTGAAATGTCATTTAAAAAAACATACTGACAAGAAACTGTAGTGTGACAGATGAGGTGAACTGTGCCGTAAGGAAGAAAAGAAAGATTGATTAGCGGCCAACTTAACGACTTGCGCGCCACTAACTAATTCCTTCATGGTACATCGATAAAAATTACTGATTGTAAATGTTAAATTGTTCCTAATAAATTTTATTAAAATAAATATTGTTTATTGATTTTATTTACTTTTCTTACCGTGTAACAGGGATTTGAATTATCTCATCATCGAGGGGTGTAGTTTATACCACTCTTTAGAGATGGCGCTGCCTCGTTAAACAAAATCATCGATGAGAGAGATAGTGTCAACAGATGTCAAAAATAATTGTGTTATGGTTCAACCGGTTGAAATGTAATGTCTTCAAGTTATTTTATAACAACAATTCGAGTGTAGTTTAATTTGTGTACTGTGTGTTAATTATTCAATTACTATGATTTGCAGATGTGTGGTTAAAGGATGTTGTAATTCCTCATCGGGAACTGTGCGAACTCACATCTTCCCTAAAGATTTACAGGTTTGTAATTTTATTGGATGTAAATTCTTAATTTTCATTCATTTAAAATTATTTGTAAACAATTTTTAATCAACTGTTTTTTCCATTGTAAGGTTTTCAATAAATGGACTGCTGCTGTTGAAAAAAATATAGAATATGAGAAAAGGAAGAATTATGTTATTTGTGATGTTCGCTTTAGTGATGACAGCACATTTATTGCTTGTGCTAGCAATAGAACTAATTTAAAAGTTGGTGCAGTTCCTACATTGCTTTTAGATTTATCAGGTATAGTATTATAATTGAAAATTGTATTTAAAGTAATTTAAAAAAAAAAATTTTTTAATTTTAAATTTTTAAACAAAATAAATTTATTTTGTGTTTTAAAAAAAGAAAACGGTTAAAAGGGGTTAATTTTTAAAATAATTTAAAATTTAATTGGGGTTTCAAATAATTTGGAAAAAAAATTTTCTTAAAATTTTTAAAAAATTTAAATAATTATTTTTTTTGTTTGAAAAAAAAACGGTTTCCGGGACATTTTTAATTTTTTTTTCCCGGAAATAATTTGGACTTTTTTTCCCCAAATTTTTTTAAGCGGTACAATAATTTTTACTTTTTTATTTTTATAAAAGGGAAAGGTTATAAGGGTAAAATTTTAAAATTTTTGTTACCCCTTTTTATAAGGGTTTTTTTTCCAACCAAATAAAAGGGCGGGTAAATTTAAAAATTTTTTTTATTTTCTACCCTTTTTTTGACGGTTTCCCGGGTTTTTGGGTTTCAACCCAAATACCTTTTTTGGGGTTTTTTGCATTGAAATTTAAATAAAAGGGAACTTTTGGGGGGCAAAAATTTTTTTTTTTGTTCGACCCTTTTCCATTACGGTGGTTGCACTTTAATTAAAACAAAACCCGGGAGGTTTTAAAAATTTGGATTTTTTTAGTCCTTTATAAGTTATTTTCTTAATTTTTAAGAAACGTTTCTCTTTTTTTTTGAATATGTGTAATCCTTTTGGTGTCGGGGCCTGTTTAAGCAAATTACCCCGGCCAGGTAAATATTTTAACTTTTTTAATTAATAATATTCGAGGTTGTTGCCCAACTTTTTTAGTTTTTAATTCCTAAGGGTTAAATTCTGCATTGTGTTCAATCAAAATCCCGTTCGTTTGAATATTTTCTTTTAATTTACTTTTTGAAAATTAAAATTTTAATGATATTTGACGTTTAGTCTAGACATTCATAATCTTTGAAAATTGTCTTCTGTAAATTAGATTTATCTACATAAAAAGTTGAATTGTTGAACAGAAATAGAAATTGTTGTAAAATTGTTGTTAATTTATTAAAGATATCAGTTGAATTTCTGAAATACGGATCAATGTCAATTTTGAATAAGAGTAATTGAATTATTCATCAAAAAATTAATATACTAAAACTTAAATATTAACAAAAACAAATTCAAATTCAGCAAAATTCATTGTTTAAAAGAAATAGTACCTATTTTGCATAAAAAATTGAATTGTTGACAGAAAATGAATTGTTGAAAATTTGTTGAATTATTGAAAAAAGTTTCAATTTTCGATCAGAAAATTTTGAATTGGGATAATTGAATTATTACAAAAAACATTTAAATTCATTTCAATTAAACAATTAATTGGTTCGAAATTACATATATTATGATTGTAAAACATTGAATTTTGACAAAATAAATTTGTTGCATAAATTTTTAAAGTTAGAATTTTGTTGAAAGAAATATTGCAATTGTTGAATAAGAATAATTTGAATTATTCCAACAACAATTTGAATTATTGACAAAACAATTGAATTATTCAACAAAACAATTAAATTATTGAACAAAACAATTGCATTGTTTTGAAAAGTAGTAGTTTTGCATAAAACAGTTGAATTGTTGAAGAAATAAATTTTTAAAAATGTTGAATTGTTAAAAATGTTGAATTATTCAACCAAAACAATTGAATTATTTCAACAAAACAATTAAATTATTTAACAAAAACAATTAAATTATTGAACAAAACATTGCATTGTTTTGACAATAGCAGTTTTTTTGCATAAAACAGTTGAATTTTGACAGAAATAGAAAAATTGTTGTAAAATTTGTTGAATTGTTAAGAAACAGTTGATTGTAATACAAAATCAATTGTTGATTAAATATGAATTATTCACCAAAAGATTGATATTCAACAAACAATTGAATTATTCAACAAAAAATTAAATTATTGAACAAAACAATTGCATTGTCTGCAAGCAGTATGTTTTTCATAAAACAGTTGAATTATTGACAGAAAGAAAATTGTTGTAAAATTTGTTAATTTTAAGAAAAAAGTTGAATACTGAATTCAATTGTTGAAAAGATAATTGAATTATTCACAAAACATTGAATAATAACAAAGAATTGAATTATTCTACAAAGTAATTAATTATTAACAAATAATTGCATTGTTTTGACAAAGCAGTAGCTGATTTGTGAAACGAAAATCAATTTTTGATTAAGAAAAATTATTCAACAAAGCAATTGAATTATTCAACAAAAACAATTAATTTTCAACAAAACATTTAATTTTTAAAAAACAATTATTAGTCAAAGCAGTAGTTTTTCCATAAAACAGTTAAATTGTTGAAAAAATATGAAAATTGTTGAAATTTAAAATTTAATTGAAATTAAGAATAATTGAATTATTCAACCAAAGCAATAAAATTGAATTATTTGACAAAAACAATTAAATTATAAAAAACCCAAATTTATTGTCAAATAGTATTTTTTATAAAACAGTTGAATTGTTTAAATAAAAAGAAAATTGTTGTAAAATTGTTATTGTTAACGGAATAGTTAATTGTTAATCACGAAAAATTCAATTGTTAAATTAAGAATATTTGAATTATTCAACCAAAAATTAATAATTAACAAAAAATTGAATTATTTAACAAAATACAATTTAATTATTAAACAAAATAATTGCATTGTTTTGACAGAGAGTAGTTTTTTACATAAAAAGTTGAATTATTGACAGAATTAGAAAATTGTTGTAAAATTTGTTAAATTGTTAAAGAATCAGTTATTTGAAAACATCAATTTTCAATTGTTGTATGAAAGATAATTGAATTATTCAAAAACATTTGAATTATGCACAAAACAATTACATTATTCACAAACAATTCAATTATTAACAAAACATTTGCATTGTTTTGACAAAGCAGTAGCTTTTTTGCATAAAAAATTGAATTGTTGATTGAAAATAGTAAAAATGTTGTAAAATCTGTTAAATTGTTGAAAGATATAGAAAAATTGTTGACTCACGGAAAAAGCAATTGTTGAAATAAAAATAATGGAATTATTCAACCAAAACAATTGAATTATTCGACAAAAGCAATTAAATTATTCAACAAAACAATTATAATTATTGAACAAAACAATTGCATTAGTAAAAATAGTAGCTTTTTTGGATAAAACAGTTGAATTGTTAAAATAAATACGAGAATTGTAAACTCTGTTGAATTGTTAAAGAAATTAATTGTTGAAACACGGAAAAATTCAATTGTTAATTTGTTGAATTATTCAACCAAAACAATTGAATATTTCAACAAAAACCAATTGAATTATTTAACAAAATACAATTTAATTATTGAACAAAACAATTGCATTGTTTGACATAGTAGTAGTTTTTTGCATAAAACAGTTGAATTTTTACAGATAGAAAAATTGTTGTAAAATCTGTTGAATTTTTAAAGAAACAGTTTATTTGCCTAATCACGGAAAAATCAATTGTTGAATTAATGATGAATTATTCAAACAAAACAATTAAATTATTCGACAAAAAGCAATTAAATTATTCAATTAAAACAATTATATTATTGAGCAAAACAATTGCATTCAGTAAAAATAGTAGCTTTTTTGCATAAAACAGTTGAATTGTTAAAATAAATACGAGAATTGTAAACTCTGTTGAATTGTTAAAGAAATAGTCAAATTGTTGAAACACGGAAAAATTCAATTGTTAATTTGTTGAATTATTCAACCAAAACAATTGAATATTTCAACAGAAACCAATTGAATTATTTAACAAAATACAATTTAATTATTGAACAAAACAATTGCATTGTTTTGACATAGTAGTTTATTTTGCATAAAACAGTTGAATTGTTGACAGATACAGAAAAATTGTTGTAAAATCTGTTGAATTATTAAAGAAACAGTTGATTTGCTTAATCACGGAAAAGTCAATTGTTGAATTAATGATAATTGAATTATTCAATCAAAACAATTAAATTATTCAACAAGAAACAATTGAATTATTCATAAAAGCACATTTAAATTATTGAACAAAAAAGTTGCATTGTTTTGACAAAACAATAGCTTCTTTGCATAAAACAGTTGAATTCTTGACAGAAATGTTGTAAAATGTATTGAATTGTTAAAAACAGTTGATTTGCTGAATCACGGAAAAATCAATTGTTGAATTAATAATAATGAAATTATTTAACGAAAACAATTGAATTATTCAACCAAAACAATTGAATTACTCAACAAAAACTATTGAATTATTCAACAAAAAACATTTATATTGTTGAAAAAAACAATTGCATTTAGTCAAAGCAGTAGCTTTTTTGCATAAAACAGTTAAATTGTTGAAATAAATACGAAAATAGTTAAAATTGTGAAAATTGTCAATTGTTAAATTAAGAATACTTGAATTATTCAACCAAAGCAATAAATTGAATTAAATTACTAAAAAAATCAATTGCATTCAGTCAAAGTAGTAGGTTTTTTTGCATAAAACAGTTGAATTGTTGACAGATATAGAAAAATTGTTGTAAAATCTGTCGCATTGTTAAAGGAATAGTTAAATTGTTGAATCACGAAAAAATTCAATTGTTAAATTAAGAATACTTGAATTATTCAACCAAAAAAATTCAATAATTCAACAAGAACGAATTGAATTATTTAACAAAATACAATTTAATTATTAAACAAAACAATTGCATTGTTTTGACAAAGTAGTACTTTTTTGCATAAAACAGTTGAATTGTTGACAGATATAGAAAAATTGTTGTAAAATTTATTGAATTGTTAAAGAAACAGTTGATTTCCTTAATCACGGAAAAATCAATTGTTAAATTAAGAATACTTAAATTATTCAACCAAAAGAATTGAATAATTTAACAAAAACCAATTGAATTATTTAACAAAATACAATTTAATTATTAAACAAAACAATTGCATTGTTTTGACAAAGTAGTACTTTTTTGAATAAAACAGTTGAATTGTTGACAGATACAGAAAAATTGTTGTAAAATCTGTTGAATTGTTAAAGAAACAGTTGATTTTCCGAATCACGGAAAAATTAATTGTTGAATTAAGGATAATGAATTATTCAACCAAAACAATTGAATTATTAAAGCAATTGCATTATTCAACAAAAAGCAATTAAATTATTGAACAAGTCAGTTGCATTGTTTTGACAAAGTAGTAGCTTTTTTGGCATTAAACAGTTGAATTATTACATTAAATAGGAAAATTGTCGTAAAATCTGTTGAATTTTTAAAGAATAAATTGAATTGTGAAGACAAGGAATTATCAATTGTTAAATTAAAGATTGCTCAAGTTTGAATTGAATTATTCAACCAAAACAATTGCATTATGCAGCCTAAAACAATTACATTATTCACAAAACGTAATTAAAGTATTCAACAAAACAGTTGCATTGTTTTGACTAAGCAGTAGCATTTTTCCATAAAACAATTGATTTCTTGACAGAAATAGAAAAATTGCTGTAAAATTTGTTGAATTATTAAACAGTTGATTTGCTGAATCACAATTGTAAAATCTGTTAATTGTTAAAGAAATAGTTGAATTGTGAAAGCACGGAAAAATCAATTAATCAATTAAGGATAATTGAATTATTCAACAAAAAACAATTGAATTATTTAAGAAAAAACCATTAAATTCTTCAACAAAATAGTTGCATTGTATTGACTCAGCAGTAGCTTTTTTGCATAAAACAATTGAATGGTTGACATAAATAAAAGAATTGTTGTAAAATCTGTTGAATTGTTAAAGAAACAGTTGAATTGCGAAATCATGGATATGTCGATTGTTGAATTAAGAATAATTGAATTATTCAACCAAATCAATAATTGACTTATTCTACAAAAAACAATTAAATTATTCAACACAACACCTGCATTGTTTTATCGAAGTAATAGCTTTTTTGCAAAAAAAATTGGATTGTTGGCAGAAAATAGAAAAAATTAGGGATAATTGAATTATTCAACAAAAAAGAATTAAATTCTTTAATAAAGCCGTTAAATTGGTTTGTTAAAGTAGTAGCTCGTTGGCATAAAAAACAATTGAATTGTTGAAAGAAATAGAAAATTTGTTGTAAAATCTGTTAAATTGTTGAAAGAAATAGAAAAATTTTGGTAAAATTTGTTGAATTGTTAAAGAAACAGTTGAATTATAAAATCGTGAAATATGCAATTGTTGAATTAAAGTTGATTAAATTATTCTACCAAAACAATTGAATTATTTGACAAAAAAACAATTACATTGTTCAGCAAAAAAATATTAAATTATTAAACAAAACAATTGCATTCAGTCAAAGTAGTAGCTTTTCGCATAAAACAGTTCAATTTTTTAAATAAATACGAAAATTGTTGATAAATCTGTTGAATTGTTAAAGAAATAGTCAAATTGTTGAAACACGGAAAAATTCAATTGTTAAATTTAGAATACTTAAATTATTCAACCAAAACAATTGAATATTTCAACAAAAACCAATTGAATTATTTAAAAAACAATTTAAATATTAAAAAACATATTGCATTGTTTTGACTAGTAGTTTATTTTGCATAAAACATTGAATTGTTGACAGAATAGAAAAATTGTTGTAAAATCTGTTGAATTGTTTAAAGAAACAGTTGAATTGCTAAATCACGGAAAAACAATTGTTGAATTAATGATTGAATTATTCAACCAAAACAATTGAATTATTACAAAAACAATTAAATTATTCACAAAAAATATTAAATTATTAAACAAAACAATTGCATTGTTTTAAAGTAGTAGCTTTTTTGCATAAAACAGTTGAATTGTGAAAAAATAGAAAATTGTTGAAAATCTGTTGAATTGTTAAAGAAATAGTTGAATTGTTGAAACACGGAAAAATTAATGGTTAAATTGTACAATACTTAAATTATTCAACAAAAAAATTGAATATTTCAACAAAAACAATTAAATTGTTGAAAAGAAATAAAAAATTTGTTGTAAAATCTGTTAAATTGTTGAAAGAAATAGAAAATTTTGTAAAATTTGTTAAATTGTTAAAAAACAGTTGAATTTTATAAAATCACGGAATAATCTAAATTTTTGAATTAAATTTATTGAAATTATTTAAACCCAAAAAAATTGAAAATTTTTTGACAAAAACAATTGAATTATTCATAAAAAAATTTTAAATTTTTAAAAAAAGTTGGGATTTTACTAACTATTTTTGCAAAAACATTGTTGGAATTTTACAAAATGGAATTTTTAAACTTGAATAGTAAAAAATTATTTTGAAAAATAAATTTAATTTTGAATTGGAGAATTTTAAACCAAATTTAGAAAAATTTCTTCAGAAAAATTAAATTCACAATTAATTTTTTAAAAAATAGTTGAATTGTTTTGACAAAGGGAAATTGTTTTTGGGATAAAAATTACTTGTTAATCTATGAAAACGTTTTAAAATTTCGTTTTGTATAAAATTACCTGTTGAAAATTTTATTTCACAGGAAAAATTATTTTAATAGAATTTTACCGAAATTAAAAATTTTGATTTACCAAATTGAATTATTAAACCAAAAGAAAAAATTTGAATTATTTCTTCATAAATGTCAAACAAAAATACTGAAATAATGCAAGATTTTCAGTTTTATTTTATGCAATTGTAATGATTGTTGAATACGGAAATCAAGTGATGTACTATGGAGTATAAAAAACATTGGAAATTATTGCAAGGCACCCTATAAATACATTATAAAAAGTTTGTACAGGAAAATGCATAATAAAGCAATGTTTCATAAAAAGTGTAATTAGAAAATTTTATCTTTTACTTGTAAAAATATCTATATTGTAAACTACAATTAAATATGAATACAATAATATTATTAACAAAACAATATGAATAAATTCAACAATAACAATTTTAATAATATCTTCCTAACAAAAACTATTATCAATTATTGAAAATACATTAAGCATTTTTTGACTTACCAGTTTCATACTTATTATCAAAACAATTGAATTGAGAATTACTTTGCAAAATCTTTGATTGCTTGAAGATTAAATAATGTAAAAATTTTGTTTCTTAATAACCAATAATCCCACTTTGCAATTAATTATAAGGCAATTTAATTCTTCCAAAAGAACAATGATTGAACAAAAACAATTTGATTATCATAAACAGTTTCCGAAATATAAAACAAAAATTCATTTTTTAGCATACTTACATAAGTAATGATTGATTTTGTTGTAAAACAGTACTTCCACAAGCCCTAACTGTTTATTTTATGCATTGTTTTATAATTATAGATTTACAATATAAACTACACGAATATAATAACAAAAATTTATACCAATTACTACATCTAATAATTACTACAATACTAAGAAATTAATAAATAAATAATAACAATTTACATACCTTTTGTAGTAGTTTTAAACCAAGTTATTTAACTAACACTCGTACTAGCACAAAAACTTTTAGCTTCTATAAGGCCATAGTGGCAAATGTACAAAATTCGCGTCAAGGTAATGCATACTATGCTGTACAAGCGACATAACGACGCCATGTGTTTATTTTGTACTTGCAGTGATAAGTACGGAATACCTTCATAAGCATTTATTTAAATACGAACTTTATGGTAAAAAATAACGAATTATGATTATAAATAATGTACAATTATTGAACAAAACAATTGCATTGTTTTGACTAGTAGTTTATTTTGCATAAAACAGTTGAATTGTTGACAGATATAGAAAAATTGTTGTAAAATCTGTTGAATTATATTAAAAAAACAGTTGATTTGCTGAATAACCAAAAAATCAATTGTTGAATTAATGATAATGGAATTATTCAACCAAAACAATCAAATTATTGAACAAGAAACAATTGAATTATTCATAAAAGAACATTTAAATTATTGAACAAAAAAGTTGCATTGTTTTGACAAAGCAATAGCTTTTTTACATAAAACAGTTGAATTGTTGACAGAAATGTTGTAAAATATATTGAATTGTTAAAAAAACAGTTAATTTGCTGAATGGTCGTAAAATCATTGTTGAATTAATAATAATAGAATTATTCAACCAAAACAATTGAATTATTCAACAAAAAACAATTGAATTATTCATAAAAGAACATTTAAATTATTGAACATAAAAGTTGCATTGTTTTAACAAAGCAGTAGCTTTTTTTTGCATAAAACAATTTAATTGTTGACAGAAACATGGTAAAATTGTTGATTTAAAAAATAGCTGGTACAATTGTTGAATTAAGATATGAATTATTAACCAAACAATTGAATTTACTCAACAAAAATTAAATTATTCAAAATTAATTATTCAAAAAACAGTTAATTGTTTTGACAAAGTAGCTTTTTTATAAAACAGTTAATTGTTGACAAGAATAGAAATTGTTGAAATTGTGACATTTTAAATAGAATATTAAATTATTAACAAAACAATTGCATTTTACAAAGATAGTAATTTTCAAAAACAATTGAATTTTGACAATAAATACAAAAATTTTGATAAAACAGTTGAATTGTTGAAAGATAGTTGTAAACATAATTGTTGAAACACGGAAAAATTCAATTGTTAAATTTAGAATACTTAAATTATTCAACCAAAAATTGAATATTTCAACAAAAAACCCAAATTTAAAATTTTTGACAAAATAGAAAATTTGTTGTAAAAACAGTTAAATTGTTTTTAAAAAATAGAAAAATTTTGCATAAAATTGTTGAATTGTTGAAAGAAAATTAAATTTTAAAATCGTGAAATTATGCAATTGTTGAAATTAAAATTATTAAATTATTCAACCAAAACAATTGAATTATTTGACAAAAAACCCAAATTAATTATTCAGCAAAAAATATTAAATTATTAAACAAAACAATTGCATTTAGTCAAAGTAGTAGCTTTTGCATAAAACAGTTGAATTTTTGAAATAAATACGAAAATTGTTGATAAATCTGTTGAATTGTTAAAGAAAGTAAATTTTGAAACACGGAAAAATTCAATTGTTAAATTTAGAATACTTAAATTTATTCAACCAAAAATTGAATATTTCAACAAAAACCAATTAAATTATTTAACAGAAATAAAAATTTTTGTTACAAATCTTTAATTGTTGGAAAAAATAGAAATTTTGTAAAATGTTGAATTGTTAAAGAAACAAAGTTGATTTAAAATCGTGAAAAATTTAATTGTTAATTAAAGTTGATTAATTATTCACGCAAAACAATTGAATTATTTACAACAAAAAAATTAATTATTCACAAAAACATTGAAAATTTTTCAAACAAAAACATAAATTGATTCAGCAAATAGTAGCTTGTTGCATAAAACAGTTGAATTTTGAAATAAATAGAAAATTGTTAAAATTATTGAATTGTTAAAAAACAGTTGATTTCTGAATCAGAAAATTCAATTGTTAATTAATAAAATTGAATTATTCAACCAAAACAATTGAATTATTCAACAAGAAACCAATTGAAATTATTCATAAAAAATCATTTAAATTATTGAACAAAAAGATTGCATTGTTTTGACAATAGATAGTTTTTTGCATAAAACATTTAATTGTTGACAAATATCAGAAAATTGTTGTAAAATCTTGTTGAATATTGTTAAAAACAGTTGATTTGCTGAATCGCGAATAATACAATTGTTGAATTAAGATAATTGAATTATTCAACCAAAACAATTGAATTATTCAACAAAAACAATTAGAATTATTCTAAAAATAATTTAAATTTTAAAAAAAGTTGCATTGTTTTGACAAAGAATAGCTTTTTTTAGCATAAAACAATTAAATTGTTGACAATAAATTGAAAATTTGAATTGTAAAAAAATTCGAATCAGAATAAAAATTGTTAATTAAGAATATTGAATTATTAACCAAAGCAACAATTGAATTATTCACAAAACAATTAAATTATTCAACATATTAAATTATTGAAAAAAGTTGCATTGTTCGACAAAGTAGTATGTTTTTGCATAAAACTTTAAGTTAAAAAATTGTTGTAAAATCTGTTAGAATTGTTAAAGAAATTGATTTGAAAAAATAATGTCAATTTTTCAAAAGAAATTTGAATTATTCAAAAAACAATTGAATTAT
The DNA here is from genome assembly GCA_036346125.1 of Lycocerus yunnanus. Lineage (NCBI taxonomy): Eukaryota > Metazoa > Arthropoda > Insecta > Coleoptera > Cantharidae > Lycocerus > Lycocerus yunnanus. The sequence goes on from JARFIX010000111.1 coordinate 568,557, forward strand.
TAACAAAATTCAATTTAAATTATTAATAAAAACAATTGCATTGTTTTGACAAAGTAGTTTTTTGCATAAAACAGTTGAAAATTGTTGAAGAACAAAATGTTAAAATTGTTGAAATTAAGAAACAGTTGATTTGTTAATCATTAAGATATTGAAATATTCAACCCAAGCAATTGATATTGACAAAAAACATTAATTATTCAACAAAAGATCATAGTTAAATATATCGCAACAAATCAGTTGCATTGTTGAAACAAAACAATTGTTATTAAAAGGATTTTACTAATTTCTTAAAAACATTCTCGATTTCCCGTTTCTACGTTAAATATTGATAATTTTCAACTAAGATTTTCGATATTGGCAAAAAATTAAATATAGATTAAGTGAACAAAATACATAATAAGATTCCAATTGAAAAATAGTTCAATAAAATGTTAAAAAAAATAAATTAAAATGTGATTTTTCAATTTCTTAAAATCAAAATTCCGATTGTCAGATATTCCAAATTTCAAAGAGTAGGAACTCTACGATATTTTTTCGTAATTCAAGGAGGGGGGGGGGCAAATTCTTGTACGGTTGGCCTTGGGTAGATAAATTAGAAAGTCGGTTAAATTTAATAAATTTATATCACCGAAGTCGAGATACTTTTTAGAATATAAAAACCATTAGCGGTCACCTTAGAATATAGAGTAATGAGGAAGGATAGTATGCTTGTACTGCATGCTAAAAATATATAGCTTGCTTCTGTTGATTTTCTATACAGGGTGGTGAATCGAATCAAGCACCGTAGGATTTCAATGATAAATATTTAATGTTTATAAAATTCCAAGACAAAGATGATTATTTGTTTCTTGTATGATTATTATTTCTCAAAAAAACTAATTTACAGTTTTCCTCAAAAATAATTAGGAGAGATTCACCACCCTGCATCTACAGTTAATAACACTGATTTTTTTAACAAATAAATTTTCATAAAACTAATGTCGCCTGAGAATTTTGAAACTTAGTACATATAATTAAGACTAATTATTACTAAATATTTATATATTAAAAATCCCAAGAACAAATAAAAATTAAATATTTTAAATAAGTGTTTTTCAAAACAAATCAGTTAAATGAATTAATTATTTTTCAAAATGCCAACACATTATTAACCCTTCAACACCGTCATACGTCACCACGACAGCTTTGAATGTTAATATTTGTGCTTGTTTTCGACAAAATTATGCATTCGGCATCCTAGCACTTTTAAGTTATTCACACTTAGCGATGAGGTCACGGTGACCGCACGAGGGTGGTAAAGGGTTAATAATTTAAAACAATTTTCAAATTAATTCTTTTTTCTTTCAATTGGTAAATTAGCAATGAAGTGGCTGCAACTGTTCTTTGTAACTGCCCGAAGTTTTCCCGACAGTATGCGTTTGTAAATGTCTATTCAAATGCCCCGTTTGGGAACATTTATAATCACAAAGATTGCACTCAAACGGTTTCTCTCCAGTGTGAGTTTGTAAATGACCTTTCAGATCTCCTTTTCGATTAGATTTATAATCGCAAAATGTACACTCGAAGGGCTTTTCTCCGGTGTGAGTTCGCAAATGATATTTTAAATATGCTTTTTGAGAACACTTAAAGTTGCAAATTTTACACTCAAAGGGTTTCTCGCCGGTATGAGTTCGTAAATGAACTTTCAAACCTCCCTTTTGTGAACATTTAAAATCGCAAATGGTACATTCGTAGGGTTTCTCGCCGGTATGAATTCGTGTGTGATATTGCAAATCCACTTTTTGAGAACATTTATAACCACAAATATTACATTCAAACGGTTTTTCACCAGTGTGTGTTCGTAAATGCCTCTTTAGATTTGCTTTTCGAGAATATTTATAACTGCATATTTCACACTTAAATGGTTTCTCGCCGGTATGAGTTAGCAAGTGATACTTCAAATATCCTTTTGTGAACATTTAAAATCCAAATTTTACACTCAAATGGTTTCTCCCATTGTGAGTCCGTAAATGAACTTCAAAATTTCCTTTTTGATAACATTTGTAATGGCAAATTTTACACTCCAACGGCTTCTTGCTGGTAGGAATCTGTCCTTTTAGTTGCTCTTTTTGTGTACATTGCTTATAATCGTAAATTTTATGCTCGAAGAGTTTATCGCCAATATGAGTTTGTAAATGGCATCTTAAATGTCCTTTCTGAGAGCATTTATAACTACAAATTTTACACTCGAACGGTTTGTCGTTGTTGAGTGCGCAAATGACGTTTCAAACTTTCTTTCCGAAAACATTTATAATCGCATATGTTACACTCACACCGTTCCTCACCGATGTGCGTTTGTACATGCCTTTTCAAGCTTTCCTTTCGAGAACACTTATAATTACAAATTTTACACTCAAGGGTTTGTCGGCAACATGCGTTCGCAAGTGCTTCTTCAAAACACCTTTCTCGGAAGACTTATGACCACAAATATTACACTCAAATGGTTTTCCCGGTATGAGTTCGAAATGACGAGTTAAATGTGCTTTTGAGAACCTTTATAATTACAAATATTACATTCGAACGGTTTCTCACCTGTATGAATTCTAAATGGTCTTTAAAGTGTACTCTCGAGAAGTTTTATAATCACAACGTTTACACTCAAACAGTTTCTCGACGAAATGAATTTTGCATGCATTCCTAGTTGCAATTTATTGGTAAATATTAGATTACATACCCCATTTGAATTCTTTGCATATTTGATCTAACGGAGATTCGTTAACGGAAGACTCTTCTTTAATGTCAATCGAATGATGCAAGTTTTCTAGTTTGATATCCACGTCCTCTATCTGTTCAATTTTAATCTCTTCCTTAACAATTTTGCTTCTTTCGAAAACACTCGTAATCCAAGGACCATCTTTAACGAGAATGGAACAATGTGCAGCTTTCAGATCCAGAATCTATGTCTTTCAGTTCTTCTGTTTTAATTTCACGTTTGCATTTTCTAATTTTGTGAATATTCCATCTTCCTATTATAATAGGTAAATAATAGCAATTTTATTCTGCTGTCAGGCTTACACAATTTGACATTTAAATACAACAAACTGTAATGGATTCGATTTGACAGTGACAAATTGTTACCGACATCTCTAGCAGTTATCAAACTAAAATTCATTAGCTATTAGAATGTGAGTTCGACAAATTGTAATAACGGAACATGTCTAAAAGGCTGGTAATTATAAATATTTGATGAAATTTAATTGAAATCTACAATATTTGATAATGATTTATTTATTCTACGTTATAATTTAGAAACGTGATTGCATCAATGCAATACATTTTTAATAATTAAATGTTGATAAACTACTATTGACTCATGTCTGATTATTTCAATAATCCCACTAAAAAATTGATCAATGAAATTTATATTTTGTCGTTAAAGATTATAATTTAGAGAAACGGTTGATCAACTGCTACATTATTTTTACAGTTTTATGTTGATACACCACATACGTCATTGACGATCATGGTCTGGCACTTGAGTGTGTCGAATACAAACCCAAAATACCCGGTTCGAGCCCCAGTACAAATAATTTTAAGATCAATGAAATTTATATTTTGTCGTTACGATTATAATTTAGAGAAACGGTTGATCAACCGCTACATTATTTTTACAGTTTTATGTTCGATACACCACATACGTCATTGGACGATCATGGTCTGGCACTTGAGTGTGTCGAATACCAAACCAAGATACCCGGTTCGAGCCCCGGGTACAAATAATTTTAAGATCAATGAAATTTATATTTTGTCGTTACGATTATAATTTAGAGAAACGGTTGATCAACCGCTACATTATTTTTTCAGTTTTATGTTCGATAAACCACATACGTCATTAGACGGTCATGGTCTGACACTTGAGTGTGTCGAATACCAAACCAAGATACCCGGTTCGAGCCCCGGGTACAAATAATTTTAAGATCAATGAAATTTATATTTTGTCGTTACGATTATAATTTAGAGAAACGGTTGATCAACCGCTACATTACTTTCTACAGTTTTATGTTCGATACACCACATACGTCATTAGACGGTCATGGTCTGACACTTGAGTGTGTCGAATACCAAACCAAGATACCCGGTTCGAGCCCCGGGTACAAATAATTTTAAGATCAATGAAATTTATATTTTGTCGTTACGATTATAATTTAGAGAAACGGTTGATCAACCGCTACATTACTTTCTACAGTTTTATGTTCGATACACCACATACGTCATTAGACGGTCATGGTCTGACACTTGAGTGTGTCGAATACCAAACCAAGATACCCGGTTCGAGCTGAGCAGAGTAAAAAACTTCTGGTGAGTCGTCATTTGTTCGATGATTTTCTTGGTCTTCTCTTTGATGAACGTGGCAATGGTTTCAATTTCCAAGTCCAAATGCATAAAATCGACGGGTATTGACCTATCATCCGCAGGAATTTCTTTTGCATAACTTCAATGGACTTCGTCTTCGCCTTGCATGCGGTGGCCCAGATGGGTGCGTTGTAAGTGAGTGTCGAAGTACAAAGTTACTTTTTCTCTCTTTGGTGTTTTAGCATTGGAACCTATGGATAGGTATAATTGGATCACAAAGTTGGTCTTGTCCAGCCGAGCCTGTATTTCCTAGCCGAATAGCAGCTTCGAGCCTAGAGTGGTACCCAAGTATTTTACGGTCTTCTGCCACGGGATAGTGTCATTGCCAACTTTAACTCCTGCGATATCGGGAGGTTTGAATTGCTTCGGTTTTTGGTATGTTGACTTTTAGCTTCCTATCTGAAAAAATACAAGAATTAATTTAATGTGTTCTTCTAGGTAGGTTGCAGATTTCTTGGTTTCCTTAGAATGGGCGAAAATGACCGTGTCGTCTGTATAAATTCCTATATTTGTTTTGTGATGTCGAGGAATGTCATTGATGAAGAGTGAGAACAAAATTGGACCCAATACGCCGGCAGAAACGTCAACCATAGTGGAAATTGCTTGGTTAACGCCAACGAAGAATTATCTACCCTTGAGGTATTTTGCGATGATCAACATTAGTTTTATGGGAGCTTTAGTAAATTTAACTAACTTATAGCTACTTATACTTTGAAGGTTTCTTTCACCTTCTTTCTTGTGATTGCATCTTTGAAGGCAGACTGCAGCACCGCTGTGAACTTTACGATAGCTTCTTCGATGTCTGTGTGGGTGATAATATTTGTGTCGATCGCTAGTCGTTCACTGCAGAGTTTCTTATGGTTGCCAGTCGGTCGTGCCGATGTGGATGATATCCTCACATGTTATTAATTCAGGTTGCGTTGGTATTGGATAACTTTCTTTATTTTAAATATTATTATATTACAATAAACAATAACCCCACAGTTACGGATGGGGGTTCCACTAGTATCTCCATTAACGGGGTGGAGGTCCATGTCTTCGTGACAGCTCGGGATCGTGTGAGTAACCTTTCCTAGGTTGGTTCTTCAACCACTGCTTGCGTTTTTTTAGCGAAAGTTTTGTATTCGGTTTTCTTGCATTTCGGGCACTCAATCGATGTGCCTCGGTGGTCGTTACCATTACCACACTTTGGTATGCAATCCTGTTCAGGGCAGTTCATGTGTTGTACATCAAAGCACACTTTTTTTGCATTTGAACTTTATATTTCCAAGAATTTTATTGAATATTGACTTGAATTTTTCAACCCACCGTCATTAACTGTCCGATTGTCAATTTTTTTTGTAAAAACTTGACAATTTAGCAGGGAATTCTAGGGATATTCTTTTATGATGAATATTTTATCTATTGAAAAATGGTGAAGGTTTACCGTATCCAAATTAGAAGTAGATATTGTCTAAATCAAACTTGTAGCAAAAACGTTCGACGTAAAAATCTTAATATATTCGAAATTGAAAATGCAATGGCTATACAATTTGTGGGAAGATGGCGCCACCACAAATAGATGTTATATAGGGCTGTCAAATTTTCTAATATACAAAATGAACGATCGTCACCATTTTCTAGTTGTTATATTTTAGTAATGTTTTCTTCACCCACGTTCGTTTAAGTCGAATATATTAACGAGCTTTGTGTTAAGTGCGCCTCTTAAACATTGGAATTTACAAATATTGATCTTCGTCGTGGGAGTGTTAGCCAAGGTGAGTAATTATTATAATTATAACAAAATTAACCTTGAATATCTGCTTATAGGATCTCTTTCAGATACGACTCAAGTTATCTCTACCAAAGAGTTACATATTATGGCCAACATGGATCAAGATCCGAACGCTTCGTGTAATTCGAGCAGCGATTATGAAATAAAACCCGAAGTTCTAGATGACCTGAAATTTAATATAGAAGATTTGCATCATTCGATTGACATTAAAGAAGAATTACCGCAGAAGAAACCGCTAGGATTATTCAACAACTCAAGCAAATTTGAATGTGCAGTTTGTGGGTTTATCACTACAAAGAAATATTATTTAGTAGTGCATTTAAGAACTCACACTGGTGAGAAACCGTTTCTATGTGAAATATGTGATCACAAATGTTCACAAAAAACGAATTTAATAACACATTTAAGAACTCACACCGAGGAGAAACTTTTTATTTGTAAAATTTGTGAGTTCAAATGTTTACTTAAAGCGAATTTAAAAACACATTTAAAAACTCACATCGGTGAGAAACCGTATGTTTGCGATATTTGTGAGTACAAATTTTCACGAAAAGAGCATTTAACTAGGCATTTAAGAATTCACACCGGGGATAAACCTTTTGTATGTAGAATTTGTGACTACAAGTGTGCACGAAAAGAAGTTTTAAAAAAACATCGCTGTCCTTCTTTGCGAAAAGCTAATATGTCATTATTCGAGTGATTTTAGTTTTTTCCGTGTTATGTTATAATAGGTATTTTTTTAATCTGGTTAAGTTTGATATGTCTATAGCAAAGCTACAACGTTGTACTCTGTAACTTCTCGTAGTATTATATTCCACCAGATCTCTATAAGTGATTTGGCTAAACTTGATACGTCATTCTAAACAATTTAAGAAAATGGCATAAATCAGTTTTTGGCAAAGAAGCACAGATTTGAGAACTCACACCGGTGAGAAACCGTATGTTTGTGAAATTTTCACGTAAAGGAAATTTAATTAGGCATTTAAGATTCACAATGGGGAGAAATAGTTTATGAAATTTGTGATTCTAAATATTCCATAAAGCGAGTTTAAAAGCACATTTAAGCGATTTTCTCCTCAGTATTTGTAATTTTTCATGTTTACGAACCAGAGTTGACGTGGCGGCAGTACCTTAACTATCTTTTCATGTGCCCTGTGCAAGATTTTATTTTATACTCCCATTCAATTTTTTCTGCAGTAAACAATACATTGTTATATTCTAATAAAAATATATACCTATTAAGGAATAAATTATTTATTTTTGTTTTTATTCAATTTTTTTAACAAAACTTACTATTCATCAGGTCGTGATTTATCGGTAGTCAGCGTGCTCCTTCAAATCTAAAACAAGTAATATAATCATAGAGTACTAACAGTGGTTTCGGAATATCACTGAGGTTGTGTTGAATATTATATGGGTGTAGTCCTCATTAAGAGGAAAAATATATATATTGCAGTGTCTACAATTACTACGAATCTATTTTAAGTCAGTTCATGACAATATTTGTATCATGTCAACTTTTAGCGAGGACCGGAGAGGCTTGAAACATTTAAAATTTAATCATTTGAAGATAAATTAACTTACCAGGAATCATTGCCGATTCAATTTCATCTGAAAAACTCATACAAATACATTTGACATCACGACGGACAGTCAATTTGCATCGTTGGTCTGGTTCCGAAAAGCCACATGAATGCACTCTAAGGTATCGATGAATACAGATTTCCATCGTTGGAAACAAAATCGAGTTTAGTTTTAAGTTTGTAAATATTTATTTTAGTTAACGTTTAAGTTGAGTTTGCCAAGATGATTAATAAAAAGGTAGTGCTTCAAGTAGAAAAATAATGTACTTCGGGTTAAGAAAAGTGCCGCTACTATTTTTAAATAATTTAAGTTAGTCCGTGTAAGTTTACGTGTATTAAAAGAAGTTAACGATAAGAAGGTGAACAGCCATCAAAATCGAGACAGCAGTTCATCTCTACCTCCGAAGGATCTCATAAACAGCACTACATAAGAAGTTTTACAAACAACTGTTTTTGATTTACATATTCAATTGTTGTTGTTTCAATAATTTAATTATAATATTTAACAATTCAAGTGTTTCTACAACAATTTGACGTCTTTTTAAATATGACTTTTATCAAATAATTGAACTGCTTTTTTTATTATTTTGCTTTATTTACTAAAAAATTCTCGTGTTTTGTTCAATAATTCAACTAATATATCAACAATAATTTAATTATTTTTGATTTAGCAATTCAACTGTTTTTTTTACAATGTGACGGTTTTATTCAATAAATCTGCTGTTTTGTAGAATAATTCAAGTAGATAATTTGTTTAACAATAATTCAATTGTTCTTGCTTTAGCAGTTCAATTGTTTTTCATTTAACAATTCAATTGCTACATTTAACAATTCCACTGTTTTGTTAAACAATTCAACTGTTTTTTTCAATAATTTCTGCCGTCTTGTTCAATAATTCAGCTAATTTATTCAATAATTGAATTATTTTTGATTTAGGTTTTGATTAGGTTTATTTTTGGTTTCACAATTCAATTGTTATATTTAATAATTCAACTGTTTTTGTTTACAATATGACTGTTTTGTTCAATAATTCTGCTATTTTGTTAAATAATTTGGCAGTTTTCTTCAATAAATTCAGCTGTTTTGTTCAATCATTCAACTTTTTTTTTTTTCAATAATATCTGCTGTGTTGTTCAATAATTTAATTATTTTTGTTTTAGCTATTCAATTATTCTTGGTTCAACAATTCAATTGTTATATTAATTTAATAATTCAACAGTTTTTGTTTACAATATGACTGTTTTGTTCAATAATTCTACGTTTTGATAAATAATTCAACTGTTTTCTTCTATAAATTCAGCTGTTTTGTCGAATAATTCAACTGTTTTTTTTCAATAATTTCTGCTCTTGTTCAACAAATCAATTATTTTTGTTTTAGCCAATCAATTATTTTCGGTTCAACAATTCAATTGTTATATTTAATAATTCACCTGTTTTTTTCATAATTACAGTTGTTTTGTGCAATAATTCAACTAATTTATTCAACAATAATTAAATTATTTTGGATTTAGCAGTTCAATGGTTTTTAATTTAACTATTCAACTGTTATATTTAACAATTCAACTGTTCTTTTCAATAATTTCAGCTGTTTTGTTGAATAATTTGGCTGTTTTGTTTAATAAATTCAACTGTTTTGTTCAATAAGTTTAAGTTTTGATAAATAATTCAACTGTTTTAAAAAATAAATTTAACCGTGTTGTTCAATAATCCCAACTGTTTTATTTAATAAATTTAGCTGTTTTGTCCAATCATTCAACTAATTTATTCAACAATATTTAAATTATTTATAATTTACTAGTTCAATTGTTTCATTTAACTATTCAATTATAATTAATAATTCAACTTTTAAATATTCAATTTGTTAAATAATTCAACTGCTTTCTTCAATAATTCAATAATTTATTCAACAATTATTCAATTATTTTTGGTTCCACAATTCAATTGTTATATTTAATAATTCAACGTTTTGTTTAAATATGACTGTTTTCTCAATAATTCTGCTATTTTGTTGAGTAATTTGGCATTTTGTTTAATTAATTCAGCTGTTTTGTTTAATAATTAAGTTTTGATAAATAATTCAACTTTTTCTTCAATAATTCAGCTGTTTTGTTGAATAATTCAACGTTTTTTCAATAATTATCTGTTTTTGTTAACAAATCAATTTTTTTTGTTTTACCCAATCAATTATTTTCGTTAACAATTCAATTATTATATTTAATAATTCAACTAATTTGTTCAAATAATTAAATTATTTTTGATTTAGCAGCAATGGTTTTTAATTTAACTATTCAATTGTTATATTTACCAATTCAACTGTTTTTTCAATAATTTCAGCTGTTTTGTTCAATAATTCTGTTGTTTTGTTGAATAATTTGGCTGTTTTGTTCAATAAATTTAACTGTTTTGTTCAATAGTTTAAATTTTGATAATAATTCAATTGTTTTAAAAATAAATTTAACCGTGTTGTTCAATAATCCCAACTGTTTTATTTAATAAATTTAGCTGTTTTGTCCAATCATTCAACTAATTTATTCAACAATATTTAAATTATTTATAATTTTCTAGTTCAATTGTTTACCATTTAACTATTCAATTGTCATAATTAATAATTCAACTTCAATTCAACAACAATAATTCAACTTTGTTAAATAATTCAACTGCTTTCTTCAATAATTCAACTAATTTATTCAACAATTATTTAATTATTTTGATTTAGCAATTCAATTATTTTTGGTTCCACAATTCAATTGTTATATTTAATAATTCAACTGTTTTGTTTACAATATGACTGTTTTGCTCAATAATTGCGCTATTTTGTTGAATAATTTGGCTGTTTTGTTTTGTATGAACAAATAGTGGACTGTATTTTATTACTATTTATTTTAAAAGCGACACTAATAAGTTACATTGACAAAATAACGTCCTAACAGTTCTAAGTTTCATTTCTAATTGGTACGCTACACCCCTCTCCGGCTTATTATGCCTAGAAACAATGCATCGCATCTACTCAGTGCCTCTAAACGGCGCGAACATAGCCCTCCTCTTGAAAGAACCCTTTCAAAAGGTAACACGAATCAAACAACTAAATCTAATAAACATGACAAAATCTTAACTAAAATAATACATTCTAACATTTAAGCAAACGAACAAAGGTTAGTTTTAAACTTATAAACAATAAAGACAAGAAAAACAGATAAACGAGTTAGCAACTGCCAAAATAAGTCTTCAAAACACATGATTCACTCACGAAAGATCTGTGAACATATTTACACTATAACATCCTGTTGTGGCAAAACGCAAACCTTCATGGCTGGTCTTTTGATCACTCCGGATTTTGTCTGTAAAGTTACGCTCTAACAATACCGTCACTACCAGGATGAAGATGCAGCACCCTGCCTAATTCCCATTTCAACGGCGGTAGATTATCCTCCTTGACCAAAACTAACACACCAATTTTTAATAAGATTGGATGTTGTAACTTCCATTTTGATCGTACTTGCAGCTCGGAGACATACTCCTTGGACCATCTTGACCAAAATTGTTGTTTCAATAACTGCAAGAATTGGAACCTCTTCAAACTGCTTACTCGCTTCTTGTAAGGGGGCTTCCAACAGCGCAGTGATCGGATGTCCGATTAAGAAATGTCCCGGGGTCAGAGCAGTGGGATCATTAGGATCGTCACTCAAGGGATACAAAGGACGGGAATTTAGGCAACCTTCAATTTGCGTTATTACTGTGACCATTTCCTCAAATGTTAATTTTACATCCCTTATCACTCGACTCAAATGAAACTTGAAGCTTTTCACTCCAGCTTCCCAAACACCCCCAAAATGAGGCGCCCGGGGCGGTATAAAATGCCAATTTAACGTGTCAAAAGAAGAGCTATCCTTAATCGAATTTTGTAGCTTATAAAGCTCCCTTTTCGCACCGACGAAATTTGTGCCATTGTCGCTAAATATATTTAAGCAATTACCGCGTCGAGAAACGAACCTGTGCAGGGCTGCCATAAACGCATCCGTCGTCAATTCGCTTACTAATTCTAAATGAATTGCTCGTGAAGACAAACAAATAAATAGACAAACGTATGCCTTCACGGTGTTGTACTTTCGACCCTTCCTATCCTTTAACAAAAAAGGTCCAGCAAAATCAATCCCGCAATTGATGAACGGACGTGCTGCAGTTACTCGCGCTTCTGGTAAATCTGCCATAATATGACGAACGGGTACGGGTTTCACCTTGAAGCACGTTACGCAACCCTTAATTACCTTCCTAACTAACCCACGTGCGGCCACTATCCAAACGCGTTCGCGCAGGGACGCTAAAACGGCTTGAGGTCCTGCATGTAACAATTTTACGTGCTCGGCTTTGATTAATAAGCTCGCTAAAGGATGCCTCGGGCCAAAATGGCCGGATGCCTTTTTCAAACACGTACTCGAATGCTTTAATCGGCCGCCAACTCTAATAGTTCCTTCCCGGTCCAAAAAGGATTTAACGCTAACATTTTGCTCGAATTTTTACCCTTCCCGTTTTCACTAATTCGCGTAAATCATTTTCATACATTTCGCGTTGAGCTAATTTAATTAGTGAGGTCGTAGCATTTGATAACTCATCGTTAGTTAACCCACCAAATTGCCTATTTTCTTTAGCTAACTTCGCGTTTCTACAAAATCTTATACAAAATGACCAAACTCTCTGCAATTTTTTGAATGAGGAAAATTTGTCAAAAACACCGTCAGTATCGATAGTAGTTACCAGCACTGTCTTAACAACTCGAACCTCCCCTCTAAACTCTTCAGATTCAATTATCGTATTTAAACTGTGCTCGTTTGTGTTTGGCCAAGATTCGTCTCCACTTGTTAACCATCGAGGTCCATTCCACCAAACCTGCTTATTCTCTAATTCCTGGGGTTCTACCCCTCTAGTTAGCAAGTCTGCGGGATTTTCTAATGTATTAATATATCCCCATTCGCTTGGTTCTGTTATGCCTTGTATTGCCACTACTCTATTTGCTATAAATGTTTTCAATAGATGCGGTTCACTACTTATCCATGCCAATACAATTTGGGAATCGCACCAAAATAACGCTTACTAAATTCAATATTTAATGCCTTTTCGATTTTAACGTATAAATTCGCGAGCAAATACGCAGCGCACAATTCCAAACGCGGCACCGTTAACGTTTTAACGGGCAACTCTGCTTTTGCGCACAACAAATGACAAGAAATTTCCCTTGGCTATCGATACTACGCAAGTAAATCGCCGCACCGTACGCCACTTCTGACGCATCTGAAAACCCTGCAATTCAACCCTGACCGGATTTTTACAGAGCACATGTCTCTTTATTTTCACGCGATTTAACCTTGGTAGTTGCTCCTAAATTTACAAAACTATCGTTCAATTCCGTCGGGATAGGATCATCCCATGTCAATTTGTATTGCCATAATCTTTGCATAATTAGCTTTGCCGTAATAATGGTTGGTCCTAGCAAGCCCAGAGGGTCAAATATTTGAGCAATTACAGACAATACGCTTCTTTTGGTGTTTACGCCGACGGCTTCTTTAATATTATGGAATATTGAATTCATCATCGTTGGCATGCCACGATAAACCTAAGGTTTTGATTCGCCCCTTCATTCATGTTCAATGATTCAGTTTTTTGGAAATTGGATTCCCTTTGAAAGGGTATTTTCCCCTTTAAATTTAAGTAAGCAACCCTTTTTAATATTTAGTTTTCCTGGTAATTTACCCTTTCTTCCCCATCTTTCCCCCCCCGAATCAAATCTCCATGTGAAACTCTTTGAAACCAAATAATGGGTAGTTTTCCAAATTTCCTGAACATACAAGTCGCTAGAACGCTAACAGTACAAGTCAAGTTTATGATAAAACTTATTCTTCGGCAATCTATTTTCCAAAATCTTTGAAGTGTTTTCTCTGTGGACAAAATTCTTGCTTTTAGTAGTCGTTACAGTACTATTTTTTAAACTAACACTATTTCAAAACTATTTAAAAAGTGAATTCAGATCTAAACAATTCCATTAGCTTTTCGCGGAGATAAAACTACCTTAACTTGGTGTAAATATTTTGTTTAATAAAATGAAAGAAATCGCCGTAGTATTAAACCTTCCACTTTTAAAGTCCCAGTTCCTGTATTAAATGAATTTTTCAATCTAATTTTGGCTAAATACTCAATTTTTATTGGAATTTTAACGAAATTTCAACATTTCCATATCTAGGGTGTTATGGTACCGAGCTAAGCCCTTAGCCATCCTGTTTGGCTTTGAAATCGATTCGCAAAATTCTCGTCGGTAAAAATTCCTGTCCGACAGGTTTCTAATTCCCAAAATCGTGTTAAATCTTCATGCAACATTGTTGTCCAAATCCGAAACCTTGTTGCCGCTTGTTGGTTGAACTAGTCCGCAGACCTGCCAAAACTTGTTTTGTAACATGGTTTGCCCTTTTAAACTAGTCTTTGGCCTTAATAACCCAAAACGTTCCCCTATTATTGTTATTTGCCCGCTAATTAAGGATCGACCTTAATAAACTGGGACTTATTGTAATTCCGACCAGGAGATGGGACCGCTAATTTTGGGTATACCAAAAAGTATTTTGGTTCAACCCAGTTATGCGATTAATGGATACGTTTTGGTAATTCGTTGACACCTGGCTAACCATTAATTCGAAAAACTTCGGTTGAATTAATTTGTCCACCAAATTTGTACGAATAACTGACCCCGTCTAAATAGCATGTAGTTTCTTCCTGTCCGCAATTAACCCTTGCTTGGACACAAACTTTACCAGCGTTAAACTATGTTCGTATACCTTTGCTTCACAATTGTTGCAGTTTCATCTTATTTGCTTAATTTTACTTCGTGTACAAAGCTGATGTTTTCATATCAAATTGCACCTAGGGTTGCAGTAAAAGCCTGATTTTACTTTAGACTTTAGCACTTGAACTAGCGACTACTGTTTAAAGCTTTACCTAATTAAAACATCCTGCCCAAATTCGTGTTGCCTTAAAGAACAGTTGACTTTGCTGAAAAATTATTTATTGCAATGGTCAAATTTTTCAATGCAAACGTTTGAAAGTCAAATTTATCAAACACCTAAATCAACTTAATTGAAAAATTCACTGTTATACAGTGCGGTAGTAATAACAAAAGGGCTGTTTTAATTAAACTATACAATTAATATATTAAACAATATTATAAATCAAATTGGTGAAATTTAAAACATTTTAATTGAATAATTGCTTATTGCAAGTATACTTTAATTTTCGCAAGTTTATTTTATAAGTTTAAAAAATTGATTCCGACTAAGTTTAAGCTTACACGAAAAGTTTTTTAACAATTCCTGGCATTTTATCGTTAAATTATTGATGATAAGACATATTGACATTTAATACTTATTTTGGTAATCCTATAATATTTATTTTCTTTTAAAATTTATTTGTTACATAGGGTTACAATTTGAACGAAACTTCGAATTGGTCTCAACTTTATTTGCTCAGCACCGAATAACCTAATTACCAGCTTATTAAAACCAACTAGAAAGTTTAAATAATTTTATTATGGAAATTTGCATTTTGAAAATTATTAAAATATAAGAAGATTATAAGGAATAAGTTTACAATTTTCAAGATTTAATCTTAACAATTACAATCATCCGCTTATTAAAATCATCGTAAATGATAGTTACAAGAATGATTACGATGCACGTAATCCGATTATTAAACAACTAGAAAGTTTAAAAATTATTCATGTATTAAAAATTTATTTACCTTTTGTAAAAATTATAGGCATATTAAAACTATATATTCTTAAAAACAGGTTTTTGGTTAACCCAACATTTTGCTTCAAAAAGTCTCAATTTGCAAATTTTGAAAATGTATTATTTTAATATTGAAGTGTTCAGCATTAATAATTCCCGGTTAACAAATTTGTTTTCACAATTCATAAATAAGAAGCCCAACTTTTGAATTATCCTTTGTTTATTGCAACGCCAATCCATTAAGCATTTGTATTACCTTCCTTACTTTTGTTGGGTAAAAATCACTTGCTTTTCTGAATTCGATTGTGGAGACAAGATAATTCTAAAATTAAACACTAAAACAGAATACAATTATTGAAAAAGCAGGAATATTATTTGCGCCTAAAATAATTATACTAACGTGAATACTAAAATAAGGTGTACAAATTCAATTGATAATTAATTAAATTAAAACGCATATTTCCATTAAAAACCATTTTCGAATAATATATATTGCGTAAAGCTATTAATCTTGTATACATGACCTCGGTTCGCCGTCGTAGCAAACAACCCGTAGTAATGACTTGCTTTCCCCTGTATTAATAAATTAGCCTTTTACGGTTTTTAAAAAATTGTAATGACTTAAATTTTACTAACTCTGTTTTGCCTTTAAATAACCCTAATTTACTCCGTGGGCAGTTCATTGCAAATTTTTTCAACTCGTTGTTTGTTTCAATTGTACTAAATACTTTAAGTATCCCAATGTAGCCTGTTTATTTTCAAACGCATAATTTTTATTACCATCTAAAATTACCTAAGTGGTAAGATACCTTTTATTAGGTATTAATAGTCTTTACATTTAAAAATATTTTCGATGAATCTTTCATTTATAACTCATGCGATTTCATAATTGGCACCGTACTTCAAATTCATTGTCTGGCCACTTTTAAAATGAGCAAATAAAGATTTTTTAATAGGTCATTTGGTATATGAATCAAGGTTTCTTTAAATTAACTTATTTAACGTCTCGATTTTGCAAATTTAACTTTGGAAACCGTTACTATTACGGCGAATAGTCATCGCTGCCAGTTGACGACCGAATTTAACCCCGTCAAGTTTTAATGGTTCACTTCAATAATTTTCGTTTGAAAACATAAAACTTATTTTAAATTGATTAATTCAATTTTTCTGATTATTATGCCGATAATAACATCATTCAACCTTTGAATGATTAAAAGAATCCAACAAATTACCGGTTTTTAAGTTTAATTTTAATTTTAACTTCGTTTTCATTTAAAAGTTTACATAACAGAACATAACTTTCAAGTTCTATCTTGTTAATTTTCCTAGATGCCTTGCAAATTAAATAAAAAATAACTAAAGGAAGGATATTTATCTGTCAAAAACATCGTCATATTTCCACGTTCGTTTGATCAAAATCACCGCCGGTTTATTCCAGTTGCTTTGTTGATTCGAAAACGTCGGTTCGTTCAATTATTGATAAGTACAATCTATTTAGTTCAATTTTTTGATGAATCTTGGTTACCTACGTTATTACATTTAGATAAATGGTTATTTATATAGTTTTTTTAAAAGCCATAAAATCTGACAAAATAATCCTAAAGTTAAGTTTCATTTTATTGGTCACGTACACCTTCCCGTTGATCCTAAAAATCATATTACCCATGCCTAAAAGGAATTTTAATAAATTCACTTTTTGTTAAAAACACTTTTTGTTCAATATTTTGGTTTTTAAAATAGTTTTTTAATTAATTAATGTTTTTATAATTAATGTTTTTAAATAAATTTACTTTTATTATAAACTTAGCTTTTGTTAAATAAGTGGTAATTGTACATAATTAATTGTTTTTATTTAGTCAATTTTTTATTAACTTTCAAATTGACTTAAAATTCAATTTGTTAAATATTAACTGTTTTTTCAATAATTTCTCTCTGTTAACAAACATTATTTTTGTTTTAGCAATAAATTTTCGTTAAATTCATTGTTATTTAAAATTAACTTTTGTTTACAATTGATTTTTGTTCAATAATTGCTGTTTTGTTAAAATTTGGCAGTTTTTTTATTTTTTAATCTTAAAATAAAATTGGAACTTTTTGTATAAAATTGGTAATATCAATCTTGACAGTTTAAGCCAGTTAACAGTTTATTTACCCTAATTTATCACTTAAAAAGTAAGGCTGAAAACTATTAGTTTTTAAAAAAATTATATTTTTAAAAATCATGCATAATAAACAAATTTAAAAATTCTAAACTTTTGAATTCAAATTTTAAAATTTCAAGAACCAAAACATTATAAAACAAACTGTTTTTATCGCCTTTTGCGTTTATTTTGTAAAAAACAGTTCTAAAATAACAATATTGCTATTATTTAGTTCTTGTAATCCAATTTATTTTCAAAAGTAACTTTTAAAGTTAACTTATCGTAGTTCAATTGTTTTTTTATTTATTGATGATTCAGGAAATTTTTTCTCAATTTTTTAATCGTACATCCCCCAAAAACAGTTTAGTGTTACAAAATTTGAGCACAAATTAATTTAGATTTTTCAGAACCCACAATTTCCAAGGAAGCAAATTTTGATTTAATAATTTTTAAATGATTTCCATTCTTTCAGAAATTTAAATAATTTAAATAAAAGATTTTGTCAGATTTAGATTAAACCTTTCTGGAATTAAAAGTCCAAATACCAAAATTTGAATTGTCAAAAATTTAGAATTTCAAAATTGAACTAAGTAATTTTTAAACCTTTTGATTTTGTTGATATAAGTTTCCGATCAAAATTTTTTGAAGCAAAATTTTATTAAATTAAAATTTAGATTAGAATTCTGAAATTAACCATTTAACAAGATTAAAAGTGACTAAGATTTGGAATTCGAAATTTCAAATTTAAATTTTCCAGAGTTTAACGATTTCGGAAATTTCAAAAATTTTTGAAAATAATTTAAATTATTAAATCGTTTGTGCACAATTGAATCAAATTTTGAAAATTTAAAAAATTTTTGAAATTCCAAAAATTTAATAAACTTAAAAATTTCTATAAAGATTAAATTCAAGTCTTGTAATTTAATTTTAAATTCAAAGTTAAACGTAATAAATTAAATTTGAATAACTTATTTTATGAACTTAAGAAATTCCCGTTTTTGAAATTCAATAATTTGATATTCAAAATTTTGAAAGGAGTAAAATCCAAAGAAATGAAAAATTTATAATTGGCAAGATTCGATTCAATTTAAAGAATCCAAAGATTTGGAAAACAAATTTTAGAGGATTTAAGAATTTGATGCACAATGTAGAGAATACCGAAATTTCTAAATTATAATGTATTTTAAAAAAGTAAGAAAATTTAATCTGAATTTTAATTAAACTCAATTTGAATTATAAATTCAAACGAAAATAATTAAAATTAAAAAACCCTTATTCCAACAAAAAGTAACTATAGAACTATTTCTAGGAAATATTAATAAAACTAATTTTAAAAAAATTGCTTGGTTCAAACCTTAAATTGTGAAATTGTAAATTAATGCTCAGTAATAGTGGTATCTTAAAATACATTAATAATTACAATAAATAAATGTTAATTAAAATATTATTATATTTGTGATTATAATGTGCATAAAACTTAATTTAATAAATCATTTATAAAATTCACATGGAGATAACAATTTGTTGTTAAAATGTTGTGTCAAGAAAAAAATTATAAATGAAATTGCACAATAATTTAAAATCAAAGTTTAAGAAATCAAAACTGAGAAAACGTTTCAAGTAAATTTAATAAATTCAGGAATTCCCAATGAAAAATTATAAAAGGTCATTAAATTACTTTTCATCTGTTGAGAAATAGTTTCTTGATGTTGTAAGTTTGTACTAAATTGTTAAGAATTAATTTAAAAATTCATTTACAAAATGAAATTGCGTGCAGTGAAATTTGTGAATAAAGTCTAAAGATGGGTTCCATATAATTTCAACTATATTGACTGCAATTTAGGTAAACCGTTGTTAACTATTGTTCCAAAGGTGGTTTTGCGATACAATTAAACCTCCTGAATAAATCTATTTGAAAATTACACAATAGAGAAAGTATTAGTGGCTTTCATTAAAGTTCTATCATTTTCACATTTCGTTTTTAAAATAGTAAAATTCTTGAAATGTTTTAAAACAGTTGTCTTAATAAAAAGTGCTTTTTTTCTTTGTACGATAATTATAATTAACTTCTGTTTACCAAATTTATATGATTTTTATCATTTAAATCTGTATTTCAAAATGAAATTAAATCAAAGAATATATAAAATAGATTCAAGAAGTATTACTTCAAGACTTTTCAAAGACACTTCGAATACAATTTAAATTGCATGTATCAAATTAGGTTGTGTTGTAACATGAATATTTAAATCCCTTTGATTTTATAATACTTTGACACCGAGGTTTCTACATGGGTTCAAGTTTATTAATTTGTTCGATAATAATTAATTAAATTTACATTGGAAACTGGTTTCTGCAATTGTCCATAAAGGTTCAATATACCTTTCGAGAACCTTAAATTAAATTTGAAGGAAAAGGTTCAGTTGGTTAGATGTTATTAACGTCCCTTTTAAAAATCCAGTTTGCATATTTTACTTAAAGGCTTCCTACGGATGCGCTTCTTATTTGTAACCCAGATTGTTCTTTCATCTGCTTTGGAGGGTTTTCAACATTTATTGGATCAACCGTACGTATCCAAGTATGTGAACGTCAATCCACATTATCAAGTTTCTAAATGATTCAAGGCTGAACTTTATTGTCTTTGATTAATAAGATCGATTACAGGTATTTCTCATTTGTTTAATAAGAATTTTGTGCGTTCTTTAGTTTTAGATTCTACACTTAGGCAAAGCCGGAGTTCGTTCTAACCAGGAATATACCGAAGTTAGAAGGATTCCCAATGATAAAGGGATATTTTGACGAGATGAATACGATTCTTTGCGGAGGTGGGTGAGTTTTAAACTTTAAGGATGTGCAATGCTTGTTATTCAATGATGAAATTTGTAGGCATTTGTCATTTTGTGTCGATTGTTATTATTGCAGTGGATGGGCAGTTCTTTGCATCCGCGAGTTATGATTATTTGTTTTAAGAATTAATTCCCGAGATGTTACAAAGCATTTCAAGGTCAAAATAAAGCATTTATTTTAAAATATTTTTGCTTTGTTTACTAATTTTGTCTACTAAACCAAAATCGTGGCCAGTACAATTTGTAAAAATTTGGCACTAAATATTGATCTGGTCTTGTTTATTTGGAAATCGTTTATAGCTGAAATGAATTAAAAACAATTGTTAATCTTAAGGTAAATCGTACAATACTAATTCTTTCAAGATAATTTTGAACTCAGATTTAGCCAATTTAACCAATTAGAAACTTTTAGAATTGCAAGCACGGATGAAGATGATACACCGCAAAATCATAGCAATATGTATTTTAAAAAAATTTAATAGAAATTTTTGTTTCTGCGAATTTTAATGGAAAGACTGTGATTTAAGTCACGGTGGTGGTAACAAAAATACAAAAATGGTTATTTCAATATTACTCAGAGTAACTCACAAAACGTAGATTTGCTGCAAACTTCGTTATAACTCAATTAGTGATAATCCAATTAAAAAGGAACTGGAAGATGTGCAGCTGAATTTGGTAGAACTTCATCTGTTGTCATCAAAGAGAGAACTTTATGTCGAAATCTGACTTGAACCAAGAATGTGAACCACAAATAAGTACCCGTTCGGTGGAATATGCAATTATAAAAACTAAACTTAAGAAAATTACTAAATCTAATATAACAGTGTGTTTCCAACTAAGTTATTGGTTTAGGGTCGATCTTTAAAGGAATTTATTTTAACTTTGCAGCCATAATTACATTGAACTTTTGAAATCTTAATAAATTATATTTGTTTTTCAAAATTAAACTTTCACTTGAGAAAAAAAACATTTACAATATAAGTATTTAATAATTAACTACGGAACACCTTAATTTCCATTGGAAAAACTTTTAATACTAAATAAAAAATACGAAAACAAAAGTTTACAATAATATAAGAAGGTTGGAGACTGTCCATAAGGCACGTCTATGGTTCCAATGGACAATCTAATAACGTAGCAGGTAAACCTAGAGTTCAACAAAAAATTTTCAAGCTTTATAATTATGAATTCAATTTCTGCTTAACTTACATCATCTCGTAAATTGAATTCATTAAACTCAATATTTTGTCCATCTTCGTTGGTATCATTTATCTAGAAATTTTAATAGTTACAAATGTAGCAGAAATATCATTTTTAAAAATACATACAAATAAATTGGGTGCTGAAATTTGTGAATCGCAATCATATATTTTAGATTAATTATGTCCAAAAGTAAATCTTGATTAACCATTTGTGCGGTGGTTTTTGGATGCATCCTCCTTGAAATAAATACCTTTGAAAAGATTACACAAACATGTAAAAGTATTAAGTACCTGTTCGATACATTTCTTTTGTTTCTTCGACAACGACTTTTCTAACCTGTTGCTTCTGGTTATTTAGAATTTCTTAAGTGACGAAAGAGGCCTACGTCTATCTTCCAACATGATGAATTATATTCTCCTTCTACTTTACCCCAAGTTGTTACTTTTGATTCAGGTGTTACTCCATCGTCTTTTTATTTTCAATGATTCGAGAATATTTACTAATGATGCAAGAAGTTTTTGCTTCTCGCCAAGTAAAATTTGGCGTACGAATTTTTAATTTGCACTTGGATTCTATTAAGATTTTTTAATTTAAACCATTAATATACTTTTAGTCGATTATCTAAAAAATAATTAACTTCTGCTTTTTTCAACCTAACTTAAAATTCAATTTATTAAAATTATAATCTTCGTTAAAACAAGTACAATTAAAATTTAAAAAATAACCATTGAATAATTTTTATAACAAAACCTTTAGCAACACTAAGATTCTTAAATTTTTATTTAATAAACTGGTTCAACCGGATAAGATTTCAATTTTTCCGTAAAATTCAAAGCAGGAATCTGGGAAATTTTTATACGAATATTTTTTGTTGAAAATTTTTCCTTTGGAATTTACTATCGAGAAATTTATCAAATTATTGAAAATTTAAGTAAAAATTGCAAATATAATCAAATTTAATGTCAACAAAATAATGCAAAATAATTTGTGGAAGATTGGCGCCCGTTTAAGTCAATTATAAGTATATTTTTAGAAATTCAATAAGAACTTATCACCTTTAATTACTTGTTTTATTGTGGTAATTTTTTTACAATTGCAGTTAAAGGAATAATTAACAGAACTAAGTTAATCCTTTAAAACAATTTTATTAATTTGTGGGTTTCCAAAGTGAATAATTATTAATAAATTTAAAAATCACACAGAAACTTTTGTTTGTGAAATTTGTGAGTTCAAATGTCATAAAGGACTATTCAAGACATTTAATAATCACCGGTGAAACCTTTTTTGTGAAGTTTGTGATACAAATTCCACAAAACATTAACTTTAAATAATTCAACACCGAGAAATTTGTTTGTGAAATTTGTACAAATTTTCAATAAAGGAAAAATTATTAATATATTTTGACATCTAAGAACTCACACTGGTGAGAAACCTTTTATGTAAAATTTGTGTACAAATGTTCTAAAATTTAAAAACATCTAAGAATTCACACTGGTGAAAACCTTTTTTGTGAAATTTGTGACTACAAATTTTCACGAAAAGGATTTAAAACAACATTTAAGAACTCACACCGGTGAGAAACTATGTTGTGAAATTTGTGATTACAAATGTTCATAAAAGAGTTTAATAAGCATTTAAAATTCACACTAGTGAGAAACCTTATAATTGAAATTTGTGAACACAAATTTTCAGAAAGGAATTTAATTAGCATTTAAGAATTCACATGGGAAAATAGTTAATGAAATTTGGATTCAAATGTTCATAAAGATTTAAGCACATTAAGCGATTTTCCTCAGTATTAAAATTTTCATGTTTCAAACCAGATTTAACATGGGCGTTTATTCCCTTCAATTTTTAGTAAAAAACATTGTTAATTTTAAAAAAATTTACCTATTAAGAATAAATTATTATTTTGTTTTCATTCAAATTTTTGAAAAAACTTTAATATTCATTTAAAGTTAATTAGGGGCATGCTTTTAAATTAAAAAAATATTCATAGAGTATTTAATGGTTTGAACATCAATGAGGATTGTTGAATATTATTATGGGGTTGTCCTCATTAAAGAGAAAAATATATTATTGCAGTTCTACAATTACTACAATCTTATTTAAGCGGTTCATGACAATATTTTATCATGTCAACTTTCAGCAGAACCGGAAAAGTTTGAAATTTTTAAAAAATTTAATACTTTAAGGAATAAATTCAGAATATTGCCATTAATTTTTCGAAAAAATATACAATCATTTGACTATCACGGCAGTCTTTAATCTTTAAACCGAATAATACATATCATATACAGTTTAACGTTGGTTAAAAAAAATTATTTGAATTTTAAATTTTATTTTAAGAATTTATTAAGTTGAGTTTGCCAAGAAATTATTAATAAGAAGGTAGTCTTCAAGTAGAAAACAATGTACTTGCAAAAAAGTGGTACTATTTTAAATAATTTAAGGTTTACCCGTGTAATTTGTTATTAAAAAGTTAACATAAGAAGTGAACAGCCATCAAAATCAAAGCAGTATCTCACCCCGAAGGATTCCAAACGATAATAAGTTTACAAACAACTTTGTTTTGATTTACTTTATTCAAGTTGTTGTTTCCAAGAATTTTAATTATTTAAGGAAACAACGATTTGGGTCTTTTAAATATGACTTTTTATAAATAATTAAAGTTTTTTAATTTGCTTATTTATAAAAATTCTGTTTGCAATAATTCAACTAATATACAACAATAATTTTAACATTATTTTGATTTAGCAATTCAATGTTTTTTAAAGTGACGTTTTATTCAATAAATCTCTTTTGTTAAAATTAAGGGTCATTTGTTAACAATAATTCAATTGTTTTTTTAGCATTCAATTTTTTATTCAACAATTCAATTGTAATTTCAACAATTAATTTTTAAAAATTATATTTTTCAAATTTTCGTTTTTCAATAATTATAATTTTTATTTAATAATTCAATTAATTTATTTAATTTCAATATTTTTGGTTAAAAATTTTTAATTAATAATTACCTGTTCTTTTTCATAATTCGTTTTTATTATTCAATAATTTTATTAAAATATTTAAATTTAAAATTTTCATTCAATGTTTGTTTAAATCTTGTTATAATTAATTTTCAAATCAAAACAATATTCAACTTTTTAAATAATTAACTCCTTTTTAATTAATTTTAAAATTATTTTGGAATTTAGCGTTAAATTTTTTTTCCAAACAATTCAATTGTTATATTTAATAATTAATTTTTTGTTTACAATTAATATTTTTTCAATAATTCTGCTATTTTTTGAATAATTTGGAGTTTTTTTATTAATTACTTTTGTTCAATAATTAATTTTTGGAAAATTTAAAACTTTTTTAAAAATTAGTTTTTTCAATAAAATAATTTTTAAAATACCTTGCTGTGTTTTCAAAATTCATTATTTTTGTTTTAGCTTTATTCAAAATTATTTTGTTAAATTCAATTGTTATTTTAATTTAACCTCATTATTTACAATGCTGTTTCAATAATTTACTAAAGATAAATTCTCAAATTTTTAAAATAAATTATTTTTAATATTCAACTTTTTAATAAATTTCTGTGCTTTTAAAAATTTTTTTTTTTATCCATCAATATTTTCGGTTTACAATTCAATTGTTAATTTAAAACAATTAATTTTTAATAATCATTTTGATTAATTCTGGTTTTTTGAATAATAAGTTTAAATCCTTAGGAAAATTTAATTTCAAACAATTTTCAAATTTTAAATTTAATTTGACGTTTTGTTTCTTAACAATGTTTTAGAAATTTTTGAAAAACTAAATTTAAAACATTTAGTAAATTAAGAAACAATTTTCACAAAACAATAAAATTTTGACATTTCAAACAATTTTCCGATGTGAAATTTTTATCCTTAAAAATTTAGATTCCAAATGTTGAAAAATTAACTTTTATTATGTGAAAATTTGTTTTAAAGTTTAATTATAAAATTTTAAGAAATTAAGAAAATTAATTGGTTAATTTAAAATTTCAGTTAAATTTAAATTAGTAAATTTTTAACATTTAATTAACGTGTAAAATTATGTATTAAAATTTGGTTGAAATTTTGAAGAAGCTAAATCTAATGATTAAGAATTATTTGGGATTTTTTAAATATTAAAATTTTTAATTTTAAGTTTTTGATTAATTTTCAAAAAAGTTGTTTGAAATAATTTATAATTTAATTCAAATTCTGTTTGTTAAATTGGTTTTTAATTGACTGTTATTCTACAAATTTAGAATCTTTAAATTTTTATAAAAATTCCAAAGTTTAAAAATACAATTAAACCATTTAAAATTTGTAAAGGATTAGTTCAAGGAATTTTAACAATAAAACGAAATTTGATTTTAATTGGAATTTAAATTTAATTTAAGATTAAAATTTCAAATTTTTAAACTGTGATTTTAATTATCAAATTCATTTGAACAATAAAATTTTCATTAATTTTTGTTTTAAACCAGAATGCATTGCAAAAATTTTTAATTTAACAAATTAAACTTTTAAAAAAAATTTTATTGTTTAATTTAATAATTTTACTATTCAATAAATATATATGTGTAAATAAGTTTTTGTATTTCAAATTTTTAACAAAATACTAAAATTTTCGGAAAACGGTTGTTTATTTATGTGTAGTTTAAAAATTAAAATTTATTAAATAAAATTATTTAAATGTTATAATTTATATATGTAATTGAATTAATGGTTGTCCTAAAATTATTTAAGGTAATTTTAAACTTATTTTTCAAAAAACTTACTATAATTAAATTTAATTGGTTATTATTTTTAATAATCAACATAATTTACCAGACGAATTAACAAACATTTTAAAAAAAATTTAATTTTATTTTAAAAAATTAAATATTTGTTAACAATGGTTTCAACAAATTAAAACGTATTTAAAATAAAAATTTGAAACATATTTTAAAAAATTTACGTTTTGTTCCGAAATTTACAAAACCGAAGTCATAAAAGAACATAAGAAAAATTAATATTTAAAAAACCAAAGTTTAAAAAGGTTAATGTTTTAAAAATAATTAAAAATTAATTTTAAAATTAACGTAAGAATAATTAAAAAATTTATGGGAAAAAGGAAAAAAAAGAAAATTCCCTTTAAAAAAAAGGGCAATTTTTTTAAAAAATTTTTTTAAAAGGTTTGTTTTTTTAAACTTTTAAAAAAATTTTTAACAAAAAAAGGTTTTGAAATAAATTCAAAATTTTTTCAAAAAAAATTTTTTAGATTCAAATTTTTAAAAATTTTCAAATTTTTTTTGTTTAAAAATTTCAATTTTTTTAAAATTTTTTAATTTTAATATTTAAAAAAAAATTTTTTTCAAAATTTGGGTTTTTTTTAAATTTTTTAAAATAAAAAACGTTTTTATAAATTTTGTTTAAAAAAAATTTCCGGTTTTGTCAAAATTAAAATTATTCAAAAAAATTTAAAAAGAACAAATTTAAAAAAATTTTTTTTAAATTTTTACCGGTTTTATAATAATTTTTTTTTGGTT
Source organism: Lycocerus yunnanus (assembly GCA_036346125.1). NCBI lineage: Eukaryota > Metazoa > Arthropoda > Insecta > Coleoptera > Cantharidae > Lycocerus > Lycocerus yunnanus. The sequence continues at coordinate 595,786 of JARFIX010000111.1, forward strand.
TTTGTTTTTAAAAATTTTTAAAATTTTTTTTTCAAAATTCGGTTTTTAAAAATTAAATTTTTTTTTTAATAGGAAATTTAATTTATTTTTTTTTTTTAAATTTACTTTTTTTAAAATTAATTTTTTTAAAATTCATTTTTGTTTTTTTTAATTTCACTTTTTTTCAATAATTTTTTTTAAAAAAGAAATTTTTTAAAAATTTTAAAAATTTTGAAAATTTTAAAAATTGTAAAAAAATTTTCAAATTGTAAAAATAAATTTCCCTTTTGGGTTTAAAAACCCAAAAATTTTTTAAAAACCAAAATTTAAAATATTTAATAAGTAATTAAAATAAAAAAATTTTTAATTTGTTTTTTTTTAATTTAAAAAAATTTTTATTTAAATTTTAATTCAACTTTTTAAAAATTTTAAAATTTTTTTTTTAAAAAAAATTTTTTTTTAAATTCTTTTTTTCCAATTTTAAAAATTTTTTTAAAATTAATTTTTAAAATTTTTTAATTTTCAAAAATATTTTTTTCAAAGGGGTTTTTAAAATTTTTTTTTAAAAATTTTTTTCCCAAAAATTTTAAAATTGTTTTTTAAATTTTTAATTTTTAAAAATTTAATTTTTAAAAAAAAATTTTTTGGGTTTTGGGTTTAATAAAAATTTTTTTTTCAAAATTTTTAAAATTTTAGGTTCAAAAAAATTTTAAAAATTTTAAAAAATTTAAAAAATTTTTTTTTTAAAATTTTTCTAAAAAAAGGTTTAATTTAAAAAAAATTTTTTTTTAAAAAATTTATTTAAAGAAAGAAAAATTTTAAATTTAAAAATTTTAATTTCACGGTTTTAAATTTTAAAAATTCAAAATTTAAAAATTTGCAAAAATTTTAAAAATAAACCAAAATTTTTTAAAAATAAAGAAAAAAAATTTCTAAACCCCCAACAAAAAATTTTTTAAAATTTTTTTTTTTTTAACTAAAAAAAAAAAGTTTGAAGAAAACTTTTTGAATTTTTAAAAATTTTAAAAAAAATAAAAAATTTTTTTTTTAAAATTTTTTCAAAAAAAATTTTGTTAAAAGAAAATTTAAAAAAATTTTTTTAAAATTTAAAAATTTAATAATTTTTTTTAAAAAAATTTTTTAAAAAAAAAATTTGAAAGGGAAAAAAAAAATTTTTTTAAAGTTTAAAAATTTTGGTTTTATTTTTTTTTTTTAAAATTTTAAAAAATTTAAAATTAAAACCCAATTTTTTTTAAAAGAAATTTAAAAAAATTTAAAAAAAATCAAATTTTTAAAAAAAATTTTTTAAAAAAAAAAACAAAAATTTTGAAAAACACAAAATTTTTAAAAATTGAATAAAAAAAAAATTTTTTAAAATTTGAAAATTTTAAATTAAACAAACCAAAATTATTTAAATTTCCCAAATTTGTTTTCAAAAAAATTTGATAAAAAAAATTTTTTTTAAAAAAGGAAAATTTTTTTTTTTTTTTTAAAAAAAGGTTTTAAATTTAAAATTTAAAAAATTTGAAAATAAATTTTTAAAAACATTTATTTTAAAAACCAAATTTATTACAAAAAAAAAGAAAATTTTAAAAAAATTTTTTTTTAAAAAATTTGTAAAACCAATTTAAAAAATTAAAACTTTAAATTTAATTTTTTATTTTAAAAAATTTTTGTTTAAAAAAATTTTAATTTTTGAAAAAAAATTTGAATTTTTAAAAAAATTTTTTAAAATTTTAAATTGTAATAAATTAAAATTTTTTAATAAATTAAATTATTTTTTAAAAAAAAACTTTGAAAACCAAAAACTTTTTTAACAAAATTTTGTTTTAATTTTTTTAAATAAAAAAATTAAATTTTTTGGGGAAAAAAAAAAAAATTTTTAAATTAAAAATTTTTTAAAATTAAAATTTTAAAAAAAAATTTTTAAAAATTTTTAATAATTTTAAAATTTTAAAAAATTTTAATTTTTAATTTAAAATTTTAATTTAAAAATTTTAAAATTTAATTCAAATTTGTTTACTTTTTTAATAATTTTTAAAATTTTTTAAAATTTTCAAAATTTATTTTAAAAAATTTTTAAAAAATTTTGAAAATTTTAAAAAAAAATTTTAAAAAAAAATAAATTTTTAAAAAAAATTTAAATTAATTTTTTAAAAATTTTGAAATAAATTAAAATTTTTAAAAAAAAATTTTTTAAAAATTTTTTTTTTTAAATTTTTTAAAAAATTTTTAAAAATTTTTTAAAAAATTTGAAATTTAAAATTGAAAAAATTTTTTTTAAATTTTTTAAATTTTTTTTAAAAAAATTTTTTAAATATTGAAAAATTTGTGTACACAAGATTTGGAATTCCAAAGGCTTTCTAAGAAATTCCAAGAATATGAAAGAATGTAATATTCCACAAAAGTTAAAAAAGGTAAAAAATATTTCCAGTGGAATTCCCAATGAGTGTACTTACATAAAATTTTCGACAAACGTTTACTGATTTTTCTACATCTAATTAACCAAAACTTCCTTGACGGAAAGGTCTTTAAATGTTACTATGAATTTTTAAGTGTCGTTTCAAACCTTGATTACTTGCGTAAGCCAAGTTACAAGTTTCGCAAGCAAACGGTTTCTCCCCAGTATGAGTTCTCATATGCAATTTCAACCGATATTGGTCTGCAGATTTATGTTCACAGATCGAGCACCCATACGGTTTCTCACCGGTATGAGTTTTTACATGCTTTTTTAAACCGTCCCGAGATGAACTTTTAAATTCACAAATATCACACAAGAACGGTTTTTCACCTGTATGTGTCATTAAATGATTTTTCAATTTTCCTCGTAGTATAAATTTCAAGTCACAAAATTCGCATTGAAAAGGTTTCTCGCCAGTGTGGGTTCTCACATGATATCTCATAGTTGCTTTATTTCTACATTTATAGCCGCAAATCTCACAAACAAACCGTTTCGGTCTGCCCACATCTGAAACTGTTTCACCCGTATGCATTTTTACATGATTTTTCAAATCGGCTCTACGGGAAAATTTACATTCACAAATTAAACAGCTGAAAGGTTTATCACTGGAATGGATTATTAAATGACTTTTCAAAGAAACACTTCGATAGCATTTAAAGTCGCACACTGTACATGCAAATGGCTTGTCTCCGCTATGAGTTAGCAGATGAATATTTAAATCTCCTTTTTGAGCACTTTTATAATCACACATTTGACACTCGTACGGTTTCTCTCCAGTGTGGGTTCTAATGTGTCTATTTAATCTTGATCGGCATGAAAATCCATAAGAACAAAATTCACATTGAAACGGTTTCTTACCGGTATGAGTCATTAAATGGGTTTTTAAATATTCCTTTCGAGAACACTTAAAGTTACAAATTGCACAGGAAAACGGTTTCTCTCCAGTATGCGTTGTTAGATGCTTATTTAATCCGTCCCTTTTAAAAAATCCAGAGTTACATATTTTACATGTAAACGGCTTCCTACCGGCATGCGTCATTAAATGAACGTTCAACTTGTCTTTTCGAGTACATTTGAAATCACAACTTTTACATGCAAAAGGCTTCTCTCCGGAATGGGTGAGTAAGTGATTTTTCAACGTTATTTTTCGAATACTCTTAAAATCACACATTTGACATCCAAACGGTTTCTCTCCGGTATGAGTTCTCAGATGAATGTTTAATTTGTTTCTTTCTGAAAACCTATGGTAACAAATTTCACATGCAAACGGTTTCTCACCTGTATGAATTATTAAATGCCTTTTCAAGATTCCTTTCGGGAACATTTAAAGTCGCAAAAGTTACACGAAGGGTTTCTCTCCGGTATGCGTTCTTATGTGTCGAATGAGGTATTGCTTCGATGTGCATCGATAATCACAAATTGTACACAAAAGCTGCTGGGTGCTCCTTCGAACTTTTCCATTTTGCATTTTATCGGGAAATTTACAATCTTGATCCGATCGAGCTTCCTCAATTATTGCAGTCTCCTCTTTAATATCAATGGAATGGTGCAAATCTTCCAGCTTAATTTTCATGTCTTCCATGGGTTCTATTTTAATTTCATTGAATGGAGTGTCAAGAATATTCTGTAATTCTTCTGAGAATTCTAGGTTATTCATGTCGATGTCTGTAATTTAACGATTTTTTGGAAGTTTTCTTTTACCTTTGAGGTTAGGTTTGATGTGGCATTTACAGCACAATTTAATTTTCACTCTTACAATTGAACATCAGACAGAAAATGAAATCAACATTTGGAAATTAATAAATGCAATTAAAACTGATGACAGCCCATGGTCAGCCTGTCAAAGACGTTGCTTGACCAATAGCGTATGCGCACTGATCAACGGGCCATCTAGCGAGTATTAGCCGAATGCGGATTCATAACCTCAATTATTACCAAAAGTCCTAATGAAGAAGTGCTGTTATAAGTTTGTGTCGTGTTTTAATTCGAATTTGTTAGTCGAATTATTTATAAAAGAATTTTTGGTGCAAAAAGCTAGCAATCGTTTTTTTGCTACAGGTATGGATCAAGTTCAAACGTTGAATGACTTAAAAGCTCTCGAAACCACTTGCAACAGTTCGTGTAATTCCACTGGGGCTCTGCAAATTAAAACAGAACAGGTAGAAGATACTGACATCAATTTAGCCGACCTGCATCATATCATCGATATTAAAAATGAAGATACTTCAACGCATAAACCTGAACTGGATAAATTATACGAAGTGCAAACGGGACAACAGCCTACATGTGATAAACCGTTAGTATGTAAAATTTGTTGTAAAAAAGTTTATTTTGAGTTTCCGAACGAAAACTAGAGTAACTCAAAAATTGATGTTTTGAGTTTCCATCAAAACACAAAAAAATAAGTACCTTCTTGAGAATCTAGAAAGGAAGTCGCCCTCTGACTGCTATAAAATTTATTTATCGGTGTTATTTTATGTTATTTAGGTCCAATGTTGTCGCTCTCCGTTAAGCTACCTGGTGTTTCCATTCTTGTCGGAAAATAACCACTTCCATTCTGGAAGTCCTCTCAATCCGTTTTACAAGGTGGATTACTTATTTCTTGCCACTTAAGTTTTTCAACATGCCACTCGGCTGGAATCCAATGTTGTCGCTATCCCATAAGATTTTTGTTGCTTAGTCAACTGTCACTGCGCAACAAAACGTTTGTTACCTACCGGTAGCTCAACTACGAGCGAGAAGATTGGACCGTAACAATATCGTGAAGTGCAATTGGATGCATTTTGGAGCCAAAAATTTTATACATGGAATTGTTCTTCACAATTACATCAGTGCGTAAACAAAAAGTTACCTAAAATCAGATGTTTGCAAAAGTATTTATTTAACAAATAAAATGCAAAATTATGTTTTCTGCAAATAAAATGCAAAATTTACAGCTTGAAGCTAACGATATTAACATATTATTTTTAAATATTTATAATTATTATATAAACTGTTCGCTTCTTGTCAGAAGCGTCATGACGGAACTTAGCCGAACGGAAGCCGAGAAAAACTTTCATGAGGTGATTTCTCGTTGCCTTTCCCATAGTCCACAGAGATCAATATTAGACTTTTTCTTCACAGCAGTGTATCTAACGCGAACAAGGTTAGAACCGTGGTACTGCTGGTAAACTGTAATACTAAATATTTATAAATAGTTTTTATCTTCAATTCAACCATTTTATAGCCGCCATCTTGTATTTTTGATTTTTTAAGTTTTAGAATAAAAAACACTTGCATAAATTTGATCGTAGATTTCACCATTTTAAAGCGACCATTTTGTATTTTTGAAATCTGCAATCGGTGACCTTAAAAACGTCTCGGTAAACATTTTCAGGACGAAATTACAGAAAGTTTTCCAGTTATTACAGTCTCCAGTTATTACAGAATACAGTTTCAGAATAATTTTCAATAAAAAAAAGCATAATTATATCTTTTCAGGTTACAATACAGTTTTCTGATACCTACGACTTCGGCATATTAAAAAAATGAAACCAAAAATTAGGTTTTCCGATATATCTCATAAACGGTGAGTCTTACGACAAAAATAGTGGAGAACAAAATTAAAGAGGACAAAATTTCATGCAACTTTTGGTATTGGAAATTTTTTCTATCTCTCTTATTTGCTGAGATAAAAACAATAAAATTGATCGAAATCGAAGTTTTTGAGAATTTAACTTTTCTCATCTTTGCAGCGCTATATCTCAGCAAGTAAGAGAGATAGAAACAATTTCGACTACCAAATTTTGCATCAAATTTTGTCCTCTTTAATTTCGTTCTCCACTAATTTTGTCGTATGAGGCACCGTTTATGAGATACAGCGGAATACCCAATTTTTGGTACAATTTTCCCAATATGGCGGATGGTGGTCCGAAGTCATCAGAAAACTTGGGGTATTTTTGTATATAACTGTACGACATATCGAAAAATTAGAACTACCCGATCTTTTGCACGAAAAAGTCTATCTTTTCTCTAAAATAATTGGACTAAAATAGGTCTGGCATTTTACAGAAATATTTTAAAAAATTCAAATTAACGTATTAATTGCCGTACGAATGCCGTACTTTTGTTGCGCAATCTGTCAGGAATAGATCCTTCGCTCATAATACATATCCGAAGCTTAACACGAAGCTACGGCAGAGGCTGTGTTTTTGCATAGTTGTCAAAAACAATCATGTCACATTGCATGACCGGTTTGGTGCTACCTTAAAAGATGTACCATCTTCAGATGTACACCGACTTACAATAACCATAATGAAGCTAAACCACTGCATAAACTGTTTGTAATCAGTGGCGATCGGATTTTCAGCATTTTTTGCATTTGCACGCATTCTTGAAAAATTTAAAACATCTCTGAACTTATCTATTAATTCAGTACAAATTACTAAGTTTAGAAACCTTGGATTGACACGGGGGGGGTCAAAGGTTTTTTTTTAATATTTTTTACTTTTGGCTTTGGAAGTGGCTGTCATGGCGCGTAATCCTACATTGGATTCGTATAAATTAATTTTTTTAATTATTGTGAGCATAAAGTACCCCCTTAAATATAAGGGGTCGTTATATATGATGGGCCGGGGGAGTTTAAGGTTTTTTTTTCTAAATATTTTTTACTTTCGGCTTTGGAAATGGCTCTCATGGCGCGTAATCCTACATTGGATTAATTTTTTTTAATTATTGTGAGCATAAAGTACCCCCCCTTAAATGTAAGGGGTCGTTATATATGATGGGCCGGGGGAGTTTAAGTTTTTTTTCTAAATATTTTTTACTTTCGGCTTTGGAAATGGCTGTCATGGCGCGTAATCCTACATTGGATTCGTATAAATTAATTTTTTAAATTATTGTGAGCATAAGTACCCCCCCTTAAATGTAAGGGGTCGTTATAATATAATGGGTCGGGGAGTTAAAGGTTTTTTTTTCTAAATATTTTTTACTTTTGGCTTTGGAAATGGCCGTCATGGCGCGTAATCTTACATTGGATTCGTATAAATTAATTTTTTATTATTGTGAGCATAAAGTACCCCCTTAAATGTAAGGGGTCGTTATATATGATGGGCCGGGGGAGTTTAAGGTTTTTTTCTAAATATATTTTACTTTCGGCTTTGGAAATGGCTCTCATGGCGCGTAATCCTACATTGGATTTGTATAAATTAATTTTTTTTAAATTATTGTGAGCATAAAGTACCCCTCTTAAATGTCCTTATATATAATGGGTCGGGGGGAAATGGCTGTCATGGCGCGTAATCCTGCATTGGATTTGGATAAATTAATTTTTTTTTAATTATTATGAGCATAAAGTACCCCCCCCTCTTAAATGTCCTTATATATAATGGGTCGGGGGGGGGGTCTTTAATATTTTACATAAAAAGATTATCCTACCTAATTAATGGTCGCTCTCGAATATTTAAACTGTTTACTTGGGGGCCCAGAATTTGCTTTTGGAAAATTTTTAAAATTAATTTTAAAATTATTGTGAGCATAAAGTACCTCCCCCCTTAAATGTAAGGGGTCGTTATATATGATGGGCCGGGGGAGTTTAAGGTTTTTTTCTAAATATTTTTTACTTTCGGCTTTGGAAATGGCTCTCATGGCGCGTAATCCTACATTGGATTTGTATAAATTAATTTTTTTTAAATTATTGTGAGCATAAGTACCCTCCTTAAATGTAAGGGGTCGTTATATATATGGGCGGGGAGTTAAGGTTTTTTTCTAAATATTTTTACTTTCGGCTTTGGAAATGGCCTCATGGCGCGTAATCCTGCATTGGATTGTATAAATTAATTTTTTTTAAATTATTGTGAGCATAAAGTACCCCCCTTAAATGTAAGGGGTCGTTATATATGATGGGCCGGGGGAGTTTAAGGTTTTTTTTTCTAAATATTTTTTACTTTCGGCTTTGGAAATGGCTCTCATGGCGCGTAATCCTGCATTGGATTCGTATAAATTAATTTTTTTTTAATTATTGTAAGCATAAAGTACCCCCCTCTTAAATGTCCTTATATATAATGGGTCGGGGAAATGGCTGTCATGGCGCGTAATCCTGCATTGGATTTGGATAAATTAATTTTTTTAATTATTATGAGCATAAAGTACCCCCCCCTCTTAAATGTCCTTATATATAATGGGTCGGGGGGGTTTAATATTTTACATAAAAAGATTATCCTACCTAATTAATGGTCGCTCTCGAATATTTAAACTGTTTACTTGGGGGCCCAGAATTTGCTTGGGGGTCAAATTTTAAATATCCGTCAATTTTGTTTATTTATTTTATTATGACTATTATTTACAACCACAAAAACAAATAAAAAGGCATTTCAAAATGGAGAAATAAAATTTTACAAATGGAAGTTTATCAGATTGAAACAAATAAATTAATAGCAGATCGACCTAGGCTGCAATTTTCAAAATTTTTCAAAGCAATTATGGATAATACAATATTTAGAAACAATAAAATTTGCAGTCGGTCTACAAATTTTGGAAAAAAACGACTTAAAAATTAATTTCGAATGCAACTTTCTCATTGGTTCTTTTGAAACTGTAACCCCGCCTTCGACGCAACAATTAAAAAAACATCCCTGAGTGCGACAGAAGTCGATATTATGCAACTTGAACCGCCAGATTCGAGGCTGGTAAAACTCATTATACATATCTCCGAGCGACAAATATGTTGTGGCAATTTTGTGAACTATAAATTTGAATTGTGAGCTTAATATCCTATCAAATTTTGCTTCGCCTTAAAAGTCTTGTATTAATGTCCTTTTTGGTTTGATGAAGCAATTTCTACAGAAAAAAAGTGTATTTTTAAACCTGGTTTAATCTACTCTAGCCAGCGATGGATATGAACTGTGAATTGTCAATGAAATTATCGAATTTAAATAATAAAGAAAACGCGCCATCTCTTAGAGTAAGTTAAACATATTTTCATCCCAGATATGCCACCATTGCTATGAAAGCCCTTGCTGTAGTGCGATGATTTGCTGTTTTCTATGCCAATAAAATATACAAATCATTAAAAATTTTAAATTTCTATATGTTGCTATGATTCAAATGATAAATGTTACTGTGTAGGACGATGTAAATTTGGGCGCCATTGATTTTGAACTTATATTTACTATTGATTACTAAATTTCTCTCAGAGTAGCATAAGTTCTTAAAAAATGTTTCTCAAGTCGCGATGGTAAATTCCTGACGATAACACCGAAACCGATATTATATTTATTTTAATGTGATCCTTGTTTTTGACTACTCTCTGCATTTATCCCCATGTGTCGCCATACCATTGCAAACACCTTTGGATATGTATTGTGAAAGAAGAAGTACCTATTTTTCATGATAATCTTATTATGTTATGATCATTTTACTCTAGGTTGAAAAACTAAAACGAGTGCGTGCTTCTAACTGGGATGAGCAAGAAAAATGGATCTTGATCGAAGTTATTAAGCCACATCTCGATATAATTGAAGAAAAAAAAAAGAGCACATCTGCCAATCGAGAAAAAGAAGATTGCTGGAAGAAAGTACAACTCGAGTTATCGGCTCAAGGTGAGTCGAGAGTTATTTCATTTCTTTTAATTTGCACACAAATATTCCACAGGTTATACGAGGATTTAGCTAGGATAAAGGAGCAGTGGACGAGATTGAAATTACAATCAAAAAAGAAGGTGCTCGAGCAGAAAATTTGGGCTGGAGGCAAAGCTACGGGAGATGGTTCTGCACCCGAATCGCCTTCCGAATTTGATTTGGTAGTGGCCGAGGCTGTGCCCCATTTATTTTTCGTAGACCACAACAAGCACGATGGTGACGATGTAACTACCTGATTTTATTGATATTTCAATTTTCATACTGCCTTTAATTTCTTATAGCATCCAGTGGATCCTCTAAAACAACCGACCAGGATATGCATTGAACGCCAGGACAATATTGTAAGTTTTTTGTAAAGTTATATTCCTTCCGTACTTGCACTCGAGTGTGTCGATTACCAAACCGGGTGAAGTAAAAAATTTATTTTGACCGTCTTTCATCCACGGAGGTAATTAGTCAGGAAAGACTCCTTATAGGGAGGGGCCACGACATTCGAAATTGAGTTAACGACTAAGAAGAAGATTCCTTTTAGGGATCTACTCATTTATAATCAATTCAAACACGTAAAATTGTATTTTTGCAGGTTTCTGTGCAGCAACCACTTCACGTTGATGTCGACGATATTGCACTTGTAAGTTTTAATAATTAAATTATCACCAATATATTTCAAACGTTGCGTAACAACAATTTTATAGAAGAACTCGTACAAACAAGTTGACGAACAAGATCGTGTTCTTCAGGAAATACCCCAAGCAGACTGCGAGACTCCTCTTCAAATTTTAAATGTATGCGCTATTAGTAAAACTAAAAACAATTTTAATGTCGTATAAAACTAATATTAATGTTTTCAGAAAACAAGAGTAAATAAGAGGCGAGCAGAGATGTCTGCTTACGAAGAGCAAATGCTGAAACTAAATAAAGTTAAATTTGAGCAAGAGATGCGGTACGCCAAAGAAATGCATGAATTAAAAATGAAAAACGAAGAGCAACTGTACAATTTAAAGATCAAGTATGAAACGTTATTATATGAAAGGAAATTAACCCAATAAATTTAATTTCTCATTTCCGTGATTTAAAATTTTCCTTTTTTTTTTTTGCTCCTTGGATTTGGCACCAAAATGCTATAATTATCATTGTAAAGGTAGTAAATCAAATTGCCAAACAATTTAATTTTTTATTATATTAATACATTATTTGAAAGAGTCATAAAAATAAAACCGCGGAAATTTCTTCCGTTCTCAGCCTTTCCAAGACTGTGGTTTTGGCTGCGGAATTGAAACTGTTAAATCGGAAAATCCGAATACCAAATATCGGTGATGCTATTCACTTAAACTACTATTTATTTTCAAGCCGAGAATCTTAAAACTCATTTACCTGGTCTTGAACTCACACCACTTTTATCGAACCGAGATTTTATACACAGTTTCTCGTTATGAGTTCTTAAATGTTTTTTCATGCTTCCTTTTTGGGAAAATTTAAAACCACAAATTTTGCAATCGTAGGGTTTCTCACCGGTATGTGTTCGGGAGTGACGAGTTAAATTTTCCTTTCGGGAACATTTGTAATCGCAAATTGTACACTCAAACGGTTTTTCTCGGGTGTGAGTTCGTAAATGATGAGTCAAAAGTACTTTTCGTGAAGATTTGTAATCGCACATTGCGCACTGAAACGGTTTCTCGCCGGAATGGTGAAGTAAATGATCTTTCAAATTTTGTTTACGACAACACTTGTAATCACATATATTACATTTAAATTGCTTCTCGCCGGTATGAATTCGTGAATGCATTATCAATGCCCCTTTTCGACCACATTTATAACCGCATATGCTGCATTCAAACGGTTTCTCGCCGGTATGAATTCTTATATGGTTTTTTAAACCTGCTATTTGAGAGCATTTAAAATTACAAATTTTACATGAGTAGGGTTTCTCACCAGTATGAGTTCGTAAATGACATATTAAATTTGGCTTTCGAAGAAATTTATAATCACATATTGTACATTGAAACGGTTTTAAGCTCGTATGAATTTTTTCATGCTCTCCGAGTTGCAATTGATCGGTGAATATTTCGTTACATACCCCACATTGTTTGTTTTTTGTGTTATGCAGTCTTGATCCAGTTGCGTTTTGTCAATTTCTTCTTTAATATCTATGGAGTGATGCAAGTCTTCTACCTTCATATCAAGTCCACCAACTTTTCAAATTTAATATCTTTGCTTCCATTTTCTGCATCTTCCAGTTTTTCAATTTTAATTTCTTTGTTAACATTTTCTAATTCTTGTGATAATACCATATTTTTATTCATATTTTATCAGCAATTTCATTGCACTCAGGTTTCTTAAAAGACCACGCCCATTGATTATACTGACAGCTAATAATTTTAGGAAGTGATTAGATTACCTACGGTGGCAAAAAAATAAGTAATTATTAATATTTGATTTTAAATGAATGATTTGAATTTTTTAAAATTCGATGCCAGCGATTACGGTGGTGAAATACGAAACGTTTTGATGTATTTTTTGACAGTGTTTCTGACAGTGAAAATTGGTCATCTAAACATAACTCCCACATCATAATCCTGTCTAACTTATAATATTATTTTTGGGTAATTTAAATTTTGCGCCGCGTTTTTCAAAATTAAAGTAACATTTGCGTTGATTAGTGTTTTAATTAATTATTATTAACCAATCTCGCAGATGAAACTTGGCGTTTTCTCTATCTCAGCAGTTCGTTCGATATTTTTGTGGGATTGATATTTAACAAAACATTCTTGTGTATTATTTTCTGGTGGGGTTATTTCGTGTTTTGTTTTGAGCTACTCTGCCGAGCGTCAAACCGGAAAAAGCCCTCTGCGTGATCATTACATCCCACCGTGCCGAGATGGCGTAACCTATCTAAGTTTGAAAAAACGCGCTAAATTTAAATCAACTGAATTTTACTGTCAATTTGAAAATGTGAAAAATAGCAGATGTTTTTCTAAATAACTTCAAAATTTCATCTCTAAACACAGTGACATCTTAAGGGGCTTCTTAAATGTCGTCTACAAACATTAAACACACATTATTATTTATATTTCATTTTATATTCCCCGAACTCGGCAGAAGAACTTAGGGGCTAATTTGATCGAGCCCCTTGGGTATAATTTTTTTGCTGTTCATTAATTTTGAAGAGCTAGGATTTTGTTTGTCTTTTTGCATTTATAAAAATTTCCAAAATTATTTTAAAATTTTGTTTTAATTAATATTTTCTAATTTCTCCAAATTCAATTTAAAATTAGTTAAATTCCTTAAGTTTTTCATTAATTTTCAAGAGCTGGGGATTTTGTTTGTCTTTTTGCATTTATAAAATTTCCAAAATTATTTTAAAATTTTGTTTTAATTAATATTTTCTAATTTCTCCAAATTCAATTTAAAATTAGTTAAATTCCTTAAGTTTTTCATTAATTTTCGAGAGCTAGGGATTTTGTTTGTCTTTTTGCATTTATAAAATTTCCAAAATTATTTTAAATTTTGTTTTAATTAATATTTTCTAATTTCTCCAAATTCAATTTAAAATTAGTTAAATTCCTTAAGTTTTTCATTAATTTTCAAGAGCTGGGGATTTTGTTTGTCTTTTTTGCATTTATAAAATTTCCAAAATTATTTTAAAATTTTTGTTTTAATTATTATTTTCTAATTTCTCCAAATTCAATTTAAAATTAGTTAAATTCCTTAAGTTTTTCATTAATTTTCAAGAGCTGGGGATTTTGTTTGTCTTTTTGCATTTATAAAATTTCCAAAATTATTTTAAAATTTTGTTTTAATTAATATTTTCTAATTTCTCCAAATTCAATTTAAAATTAGTTAAATTCCTTAAGTTTTTCATTAATTTTCGAGAGCTGGGGATTTTGTTTGTCTTTTTGCATTTACACTCCTGGACAAAAGTCTTTACGCACTAGATATAAAGTAATATTTTATATAATATTTCAAGTGTCATCCTGTATACAACAGATTAAAATGTAGGGGTAGTCAATATTACCACCCTGCAAACCCCTTATAGAAAATTCTAGAATATTTGCATTGTTATATTACTTAATGGCCCTATAACGGTACTTATTTTGTAATTTCATATACCTGCAAGTAAGGTGCATTATTTGAATTTTTTTGAAAGTAAGCGGTTGTTGTGAATTTTGTTTTAAAAAAATTATTTACGAGTGATATTGTGTGTGTATAGTAAATTTTGGTTATAAAAATGTCAGCAAATGTGGAAAGATCAGCGAAAATTATTGCATTGGTTGAAACGGGTCTTAGTAATCGAGAAGTTGCTCGACGTACTGATGTTAGTGAAGGAACGGTGAGATACATTAAAAAGCGTTATTTGGAGACGGGTAGTGTTCAACATCGGCCCCGTTCTGGTCGTCCTCGAGCAACCACTTCGCGAGAGGATCGAGTAATTGAGAGAATAGCCCTACAAAATCCTCAATTAACGAGTAATTCTATAGCCAGTCAGGTAAATTTAGTGCGCAATCAACCTATTAGTAACAAAACCGTCCGCAGGAGACTTGTAGAAAGTGGACTTAATTCATGCCGTCCAGCAACTGGACCTGTATTAACGCAGAGACATCGGAAAGTGAGGCTCAATTTTGCGAGAGAGCATGAACATTGGACTGAAGAGGACTGGGGCTCCGTTTTATTTACAGATGAGTCTCGTTTCACATTACAGGGTCCAGATGGTCGTCAAAGGGTATGGAGACGAAGTGGGAACGATATTCTCAACGAATGTTTGCTCTCCGGACCAATTTCTTTGGAGGATCAGTTATGGTCTGGGGTGGCATATCGTTAGAGGCTCGTACCGAGCTTCACATTTTTGGAAATGCTTCGGTAAATGCTGAAAGGTATATAACCGATATTTTAGAACAATATGTGGTCCCATTTGCACCTTTTGTAGGAGAGAAATTTGTGCTAATGCAAGATAATGCACGACCGCACGTGGCGACGACAACAAAATCATACCTAGCAGATGTTGGAATTAATTGTTTGAAGTGGCCAGCCTGTAGTCCAGACATCAATCCTATTGAACATGTCTGGGACATAATGGGGAGACAGGTTCGAGCCCGTCCAGTGCAGCCAAAATCACTAGGAGAGCTACAAAACGCTTTGCTAGAAGAATGGGATCGGATTCCACAAGAAAGCATAAAAAGCTTAATTCAAAGTATGCCACGACGCTGTAAAGCTGTCATTAAAGCCCGTGGAGGCAACACAAAATATTAAATTTAACATATAATACTTTCTTTTTTTTTAATTTTTTGCAACAATTAAATATTTAATAAATTTCTGCTTTTTGTTTTTTTGTTTTTTCACCTTTCCAGTGAACTAGATAGGGCCCTATTGCCAACAGGGTGAAACTAGAGTTTAATAACTATATGTAATCAAAATTTAGCCACTACAACTCACTTTTGGGTATATAACTACGATTAATAACAAAAATTAAGAGTGCGTAAAGATTTTGTCCAGGAGTGTATAAAAATTTCCAAAATTATTTTAAATTTTTGTTTTAATTAATATTTTCTAATTTCTCCAAATTCAATTTAAAATTAGTTAAATTCCTTAAGTTTTTTCATTAATTTTCAAGAGCTGGGGATTTTGTTTGTCTTTTTTTGCATTTATAAAAATTTCCAAAATTATTTTAAATTTTGTTTTAATTAATATTTTCTAATTTCTCCAAATTCAATTTAAAATTAGTTAAATTCCTTAAGTTTTTCATTAATTTTCAAGAGCTAGGATTTTGTTTGTCTTTTTGCATTAATAAAATTTCCAAAATTATTTTAAAATTTTTGTTTTAATTAATATTTTCTAATTTCTCCAAATTCAATTTAAAATTAGTTAAATTCCTTAAGTTTTTTCATTAATTTTCAAGAGCTGGGGATTTTTGTTTGTCTTTTTGCATTTCTAAAAATTTACAAAATTATTTTAAAATTTTGTTTTAATTAATATTTTCTAATTTCTCCAAATTCAATTTAAAATTAGTTAAATTCCTTAAGTTTTTCAATAATTTTTAAGGGCTAGGGATTTTGTTTGTCTTTTTGCATTTCTAAAAATTTCCAAAATTATTTTAAAATTTTTGTTTTAATTTATATTTTCTAATTTCTCCAAATTCAATTTAAAATTAATTAAATTCCTTAAGTTTTTCATTCATTTTCAAGAGCTGGGATTTTTGTTTGTCTTTTTGCATTTATAAAAATTTCCAAAATTATTTTAAAATTTTTGTTTTAATTAATATTTTCTAATTTCTCCAAATTCAATTTAAAATTAGTTAAATTCCTTAAGTTTTTTCATTAATTTTCAAGAGCTGGGGATTTTTGTTTGTCTTTTTTGCATTTATAAAAATTTCCAAAATTATTTTAAAATTTTTGTTTTAATTAATATTTTCTAATTTCTCCAAATTCAATTTAAAATTAGTTAAATTCCTTAAGTTTTTTCATTAATTTTCAAGAGCTGGGGATTTTGTTTGTCTTTTTTTGCATTTATAAAAATTTCCAAAATTATTTTAAAATTTTCGTTTTAATTAATATTTTCTAATTTCTCCAAATTCAATTTAAAATTAGTTAAATTCCTTAAGTTTTTTCATTAATTTTCAAGAGCTGGGGATTTTGTTTGTCTTTTTGCATTTATAAAATTTCTAAAATTATTTTAAAATTTTTGTTTTAATTAATATTTTCTAATTTCTCCAAATTCAATTTAAAATTAGTTAAATTCCTTAAGTTTTTTCATTAATTTTCAAGAGCTGGGGATTTTTGTTTGTCTTTTTTTGCATTTATAAAAATTTCCAAAATTATTTTAAAATTTTTGTTTTAATTAATTTTTTCTAATTTCTCCAAATTCTAATTTTGGCTCTGCTATCTAGGGATTTTTCTTTATTATGTAACACTAAAAATGTACGTTTAGTGAAATTCCTTAAGTTTTGTGTCAATAAACGTTCTAACAGCCTAATTCTGTCAAGCAGTCGAGCATAACCTCAAAACCGATCCCTACGGAACCCCATTGGTGACTTCCAGAGTTTCTCCCTCATTTTTTCCAATCTTTTCCAAGGTTGCATTTACGGTCTTCGCCAGACTTTCCAGGTTGCGTTTGTGGCCAACACCAACACTTCCACCCCCTCGCTCTGGGCACGCGGAGATCCCCGTCGTACATAATGTTCCACGGGTCGGCCCGAGGACCGATCCCTGCGGAACCCCACTGGTTACCTCCAGAGTTTCGCCAACCGATGCTTCCACGATCAGTAGCTCTCTGTCACGCAGATAATCTCAGTAATTTTCTAAGATAGGGGGAGTTTCTCCCCCCTCAAGACTACACAATATCTCATAGTACGCCACGTACCTTCCCTGGCCTCCATGGCGATCTTCATCACTCTTTGAAAAGCGTGAATGGTCGATCGTCCCGCTCGAAAACCAAACTACCGCGGATAAAGATTTCCCCGTGGATAAAAATCCCCCCCCCCTAATTTCGCCATTCAGTCGTTCCAGGACCAGCTTTTCCAGCAACTTACTGGTCCTCCCCAAGTGGGAAGACGGTAGATTTGGGGGTACACTAATGTTGCCCTCTTCCAGATGGTGGGGAAGCGTCCCTCCCTCAAGCATCTACTGAATACCCGAAGGAAGGCGTCCCCCCCAGCTCTTCCCTAGTCTCGCGCTAACTAATCTACCGTTTGATTACTTCACCTAAATTCGGAGCGCTGCCACCAAACGTAAATTGAGATTTACTTGAGCAACACTGTGCGGCCAAAATTTTTTATACCCTCGATGATCTTTTTCGGATAGCTTCCGGAAGCTTCCTAAAATCTTAAACAGACCAGAAACGTACGCGAATTCTTCATGTGCTAATTTAGCTTTCTCATCGAATTGTATTAGAAGCAGTGAAACAAATGATTTTTTAAACTTTTAATTTTTACAAATTTAATTTATTTATTACTACTTACGGGTGGACTCCATCTTTTTACACTTTACAAATCGTAAAATCACAATATACAGAAAATTACAAAAACATGTTATCAAATAAATGGCGGGAAAATGCTTACTAGCCAATTGAGGTTCAATACTAAAGTTATACTACATAATAACAAAGTTTTATTAATTAATTTTTATAAAACTAAAACAAACTTTTTTAATTTGGCAAGAATACTTACTTCACATACTTGAATTCTAATAATCTTGCATCACATTACAAGTTTTTAATTAATAGCGGACATAATTATTTATCTACTTACCAATCGCGTTTTCTACGGATTCGCTTTTGTTCGCGATTCTAAGTGATCAACCAATAGAAAACGCGACGTTGTTTATCCACCATGTCACAAAATCGTGAGTCGCCATCTCTATTTGTTTTATGTAACTTGTCTATATGCACCAAATCGATCATATTAGATATTTGTTTTCAACTGTTTCTACACAGAACAGCAAAATACCAAATATTAGATGCGGTTTTTTGATAGTTTATTTGCCCAAAGGTTTTTCCTTCGTATGAGTTCCTAGGTGGGTTTTTAAATTTGCGTTACTTGTAAATTTGTACTTACAAATTTCACACGTAAAAAGTTTTATTTCGCCGGCATGGCTTCCCAAATGAACTAGCAAATCTTCTTTGAAGAAAAATTTGTTTTACAAATTTGACATTGGAAAGGATTCTCACCCATGTGGGTTTTCAAATGACGTGTTAAATCTTCCTTTCGTATACATTTCTTACGACACCTTTTACATTCATAAAATTTATTCGGAGCATGAGTTTTTAAATGAAACTTTAAATCTCCCTTTCGTGAATACTTCTTTGGACAAATTTCACATCCGAAAGATTCATCGCCCGTATGAGTTCCCAAGTGAACTAATAAGCTTTCCGTACTTGAAAATTTCTGCTCACAAATTACACATTGAACATGTTCGTTCGAATGAGTTTTTAAATGAGTATTTAAATTACTTTTACTAGAAAATTTCCGGTTACAAATTTCACATGTAAATGGTTTTTCGCACGTGTGCGTTCTTGCATGCCGTATCAAACTGCTTCGAAGTGAAAACTTCTGTTCACAAATTTCACAATTATAAAGTTTTTCACCTGTATGTATTCTTAAATGACGTCGTAAAGTATTTTTAACCGAAAATTTCTGATCACAAATGTCACAGGTAAAAGGTTTAGCGCCCGTGTGAGTTCTTAAATGAACATTCACATTTCCTTTAGTCGAAAATTTTTGATTACAAATTTCACATGCAAAAAGTTTTTCACCGTTATGGCTTCCTAGATGTCGCCTTAAATGATCTTTCCGTGTAAATTTCTGGTGACAAATTTGACATCCGAAAGGTTTAACTCCTGTATGAATTTGTAAATGAACTTTTAACGTTCCACTTAGTTTACATTTTAGGTGACAAATTTGGCATTCGAACAATTTTTGCTCCGGCAATACCTCGGTAACCAGTGGTTGCTGGCACATCGGCACCTCACATTCTCGAGTTAATTCAAAATCTTCATCTTTAATGTCGATGGAATGATGCAGGTCTTCTAATTTTATGTCGATAACTTCTACTTGTTCTGTTTTAATTTTCAAGTTCTCTGTTGAGCCATTTGGAGTGTCAGAAATATTGTAAATATTATGTAAATGTTGTCGGTCAATCGAAATTTTCATATCATCATCCATACTCTCACCAAACAAATGCTTTCCAGTGTTTTGTCCTAAAAATTCATTTTTAAAAACAAAAAATAATCGAGTTCGCTCTTACAAAACAAAATTTTCGTTGAAGAATTTCTCAGTGAAATAAAAAAATGACATTTTAAAATGACATTTAATGGTAGAATTGCCAACCTTAGTAACTTGAAATTGTTTTTTCTACCGGGTGTCACCTTGCCTCTGTTATAACGGTGCTTTTGATGTGGGATCCTACCGAAAATAGCCCCCAAGTATTTGGAGGTGTCGTTCCAAGGAGTCGCGGTGCCAAACATCGTAAAGTTTCGGATGAAAAGTCTGAGGGATTTGTCGGATTGCATATAGAAGTATGTTTGCGCAGTTTTTGCCTGGATACACCAGCATAGCTCAGTCGCTTTTTGTTTGTAACACTTTATAATGTAAAATGAAAACAAATATTTATTTGTTTTTCATAAAAGAGGTTTTCCGCTTAAAACCGGGACCGAAAAGCTTAATTTAAAAAAAAAGTGAAAAATTGCGGACGCGCATGAATGGAACGAGATTCCCATCGCCAATACCTGTAATTGCTATATTGTAATTTTACGAATTTTAAAATTCAAAATTTTATGATTCTTTTTATTTTCATCACACCACATTTTGATTTACATCAATAATATTCGTATTCGAATTTTTGAAATGCGTGGGTAAAAGTTCACATTCGCGATTTATTTACTGCGTTTGGTTTCACGAACCGCCACCAGTTTCGCGTAACTACGAAAACCAAACAATCAAGTTTGTTTGATCAAATTATTAGTAGTGGAATTATTGTTCATTAACAACAACTTGTTGCTTGTTAATATTGTGCGGTAACTAAGCTTATTCTAATAATTATTGTGAATAAAGTGTTTGTAATTAATCAAAGAAGATCACCATTTTTAAGGAAAACGTAAAAGTAATTTTAACCTAACATTCCGTTCAATTTATTTCCCTTTGGTAATCATGTCGGAAGAAACTGTGCATTCTCCGAAAATCACTCTAGGTAGTTTATCGAGGAAAATGAAAAATCGCCGGGTAAGTTTGTAACATCGGGGGTACATTATGACGTTGAAGTGATAACATTTTATTTTAATTCAGAACAATTATCCGTTGCTGGCCGTTACATCAGATAAAATTGAATATTATTTTGGCAAATTCATCGAGTTGCTACACGGAGGCTCCAGTCCCATCAGGTTTGAAATGGCGCAGCTAAAATCTTGTGTTGAGCAATACTTTGAGTTGGTTACGATTTTTGTAATCGACAACATTGATAAAATGCCGAAGGAGGAGGTTGTCAATGTTAAGCGATGGTTGAACATTTTGAACGTAAGTAAACCTTTATTTTAGCTTGAGAACGAGACGTTTCTCTATTTTTCGTGATACATTGTATTTTTTAAATTTCAAATTACTTCACTTTCACTTCAATTAGTACATACTTGTAGACGTGAACTAGCATTTCCACAAAAACTGTAAATTATTTTTCATGATGCTTGAACGATAATAACTTGTGGTTCCATTTTTAGTGGTATTCGAGCGATGCACATGCACATTTGTATAAAAAAGCAGGTACGAATCAAAGTAATTGTTTAGGTGTTGGGTTGCATTTATTTTAACAGCTTTTTATTACCTTAATCATTATTTGGTGAATTGGTAATTTCTTGAAGAAACCTTTGTGGAATAATTTTTTTAAAGTAAAAAGTTGAATTTGAAAGAAAGCTGTGGCAAAACGTTAAAAACAAGTTGGGTGAAATTGAGCGAGCACTGCGAATGGAGCTCAGAATGTTTTGGATTTTAACCCAATTGCCAACTTTTTACTTTGAAAAACCAACTCTGATAATTTTGAAATATATTTTTATGCTGTTTCCAATAGCCTGTTTGTAGTTTGTTGAAAATTTAGTACATACACTTAGTTATGCAAAAAACAACCAATCGATAAGTAAAATATGTAATACCGTTATCGAGGGTTGTTTCACCGTCGACAGTAGGCGTACAAATTTGTATAGTTGCTGGCTGCACAAAAGCAGTACCAAGCTATAATATTAATAACTTGATTAATTAGTAATAATTTAACTATTAAATACTGAGGTAGGACTAAAAGAATGCATGAAAATCCCACCAAATCCATATTTTCCGTCTTGCAAACCTCCAGACTACATGGATAATTTCCTTTATTGTTTTCACCGGAAACTTAGGACACGACTCTCATACGAGTGAGGAGTTTTGTTCTGTCAATCATTATGACGGTGTAATATGCGAGCTAGACTGGCACAGTATTTATACCATGACCACTCGTATTTATCCATTTACTGGAAAGGATTTTCAGCTTCTTAACCAAGTTACTGGGAGGGGGAGGCTTCTTATTTATTTTCATAGCAAAATCACAACCAATGCGTTCCCACCGAACATTGGAGCAAAAATCCAATATGATCCTTGGGAATCTCTGTTTCCGAAGTATTTATATTGTTTTTGGGCAGCTAGGGTGGAACCCCACAACCTCTGCACAAGTTTTGCACCTGGAATAAAAAGAAATTATTAGCCCGGTGTCCTTTTGATACCTGGAAAAAATGTTTGATTAGTCATTTACGAAATGTTCATTATTATTATTATTTAAAATATATAGGATTTATGAGATATTTGGAGGATTTAGTTTTAGTTATGAAATTATCTTGGAAGCATCCTATCGAGACAGGAGAGATTTATATGATTGACATTGATGTACCACGTGGAAGATTTTCAATTTTATGTCGATGGAAAAAGGATTCTTTGTAGGGTTGTAAAGTAATGTCATTATTTAGGTTAGATATTTTTGTTGTTGTTGAACATAACTTTTATAATTTATTATTTTTAACGTAAGTGGGAAGTTTGCATATTATACAATGTTCAAAATGATTGCCAAAATTAGGGTGTCCCCGTAACCGTGGAGAACCTTTGAGGTGGTGATAAAGGGCACTGTTCTAAGAAAAATTTTCAAATAAAATTTTTGTCCAAGTCGAAACCCTTGGGGAATACCCCTCTTTAAAGAAAATTTTTGAATTTCTATCTACAAACGGTCATATCACCGTAACTATTGATTTTATGGTATTAATAGATTAGTGATTTTTTAAAGACAATTTACTTATCTACAAATTAGTTTATAACCTCTTGTTGGCTAGGATGAACGGATGTATGTTATGGAAACCCCCAATCTGCACAAGTATGAGCTGCACGTTTCCCCAATTTTACTTTTACTTTAAATTCATTCGATGAAAATACGTAAGCACGTACGTTTATTGCCCACTTTTAAAATTAAAAAAGATTTTCTATTCATTGATTTTACCACATTAGTGACTAAAAATTTCACGTCACCATAGGAACGGCATGCAAATACTAATATTTTTTAATTCGCCAATAGTCCAGTCATTTGCTAGTTTTACCTGGAAAGTTTTCAATGCGAGGTGGCAAAGTGAAAATTGAAAGGAACACGTAAAATCTATAAAATACCAATTTTCAAAACTGGAAACTTTCCAGGTAACCCTTTTCAGCACCACATGACTGTACTACAAGTACCAATAAAATTAACTGTTGATAGAACCCCAACTTATTTGACCTTTTTGGAATATTTTGTAGCTTTTAATTTTATATTTCAGAACCATGCAAGGTTTACTATCCTTTATTCTTGGCGTCGCGATTTATGTTATGCACCCAGGTAACACACAATAGTATATTCAACGAATAAAATACGTTTATACCAAACGTTACAATCGTCGATAAAACGTATAATCATAACGTATATAACAAGTCTTTTGGTCATTGCGTATCCAAATATATAGACGTATATAGTGTACTTATATTATACGTACCTGATGTACGTATATTATCCATTTCAGAACTACGTGGATAAACCGTATAATGAAAACGTATATTATCCGTCTTTTGGTCATGGCGTATCCAAATATATAAACGTATATAGTGTACTTATATTATACGTACGTGATGTACGTATATTATCCATTACAGGACTACGTCGATAAACCGTATAATGAAAACGTATTTCTTACAGTTTTGGTATGCAAAATTATTAATAAAATAATTATTGTTTTCAGAATTTTTACTGTAAATTTATTATTTCATCAAGTTATTTCTTAATGTAAGTAAGGTCATTTAAAATCACAATTAATTGTTTGCACTGCTGCGTGAGTATACTATTGCCTGTAAAATTACAATTGTAAGTTTAGTGTTTACCTCAATTTTAAATTTATTTACTAAATTTTACTTACTTTTTTTGGACCTCGTCGGGGTTCGAACTCACGATATCCAGACCTTCAGCGGAGCACTGTATCCATCTATCCATGAAGGTTATTACGTTAGTTTTAGGTTATTTTACCTGTCATAAACATGACAGTCATTAGGAGCTTGTTGATTTACAATAATGGGTTAAAAAAATTATGGCGAAATTCTGATAAAAAAAATTGGTAGTAATTATGAGCATTTATTTAAAACAATTAAAACAGAAAAATAATTTTACAATAGATAATAGGTACTCTAATTTTTCAGTTTTGCATTTGCATATTATACATTATATATATAGTATATATAAGCTTGGAGAGTGGGATGCGAGAAACGGATACATTATATTGAATTATAATTATTATTATTATTGATAAAATTGTCACATTAAAACTTTTGATGTATAATAGGAAAAATTGCATAACCACTCTTATAGTTAATAGCAACGCATTTAAACTCTATTTGTGAGAAAGCAAAATTTTCATGCTGTTTACTCTCGTGGCAAACATAATAAATATTTAATTTTGATGATGCTATTGGGTATTTGTACAAATCGTACATGTATTTAAATGGAACGCCGGTACACTGGTAGTTACCATTTAAATAAAAAATTGTGGTAATTATAAAAACTTTATGGTTGGCGAACACAACATTGTTAGGACTTTTAATTGATAAGTCTAAATCATTACTATTAGCTTTGATGCATTTGAAATAATTAATTTCTTCGGCGAATTTTTCATCAACAATCACTTCAGATTTATCAATAATTTTCTGGTGATTATTGGTAACACTAAAATCCGTTTCTTTAATGCGATTGAAAATTTGTTGTAAAGGTAATTTTTGTCCTCTAATTGTTTGAATTAGGGGAAATGAGAATTATATTCTGACCGTCTTCCGTTTGAGTGCCGAAAGGATCCTTCTAAAAATTGAAGCGGTTACTATACCCTTTCGTAGAGCGAAGGACTCTGAGAAAAGTATCATTATCATAGTAATTATACTTTTGTATTTTTTAAATTGATTTAAATTCAATAGATTCGAGTTCAAAAATATTAATATAACAACATCTCTTTATTTCTAGATGTCTTTGTATTTATTTATGGATAAGATGATATGGACCTCCACCCCTCCTTATTTTTTCAAATCTTTAAAAATAATTATTTAAACGAAACAGTGACTTTTGGCAATCGATTAAAAAATATGATAGCTGCAAAAGAAACAGTTTTGATATTTATAACTACATATATTATCATTATAATCAATTTTCCCGATTTTTCTGTTAAATGCAAATAACGGCATATGAACCCTATACATTAACAATTATTTAAATATTACAAGTAAATCTAGCTTAGGGCTTAGGTCTGTTAATATTAAGCATAGATGAAAGAGATGAAAGAAGAGATACTATATCTTTCGTTTATAGTATTAAGCCTTCAGGTAGCTTTTGAAGTTTGTAGGTGCTTGAAGGTAGCTTGAAGTAACTCCGTTTCTAGACTGAATTTTGAAAAAAATTATATTAAGTGCAAACGTCTATATGAAACATTTATGCAACGTGTAACATATTTCAGAATATCGCATATGGTAACTTACATTAAGTAACGTATAATATAATATGCACGCAACAAACAAAACATACACCATAACCAAACAGACCGATTATATACGTTTTCATTATGTATAATATATGTACACTATATTTGTCTATATATTAGGATACGCCGTGACCAAAAAGACGGACATTATACGTTTTTAATACAGTTTATCGACAAACTACTACCACGGATAATATGCGTACATCAAATACGTATAATATATGTATACCTGCATACGTCTATATATTCGGATACTTTATAATCAAAAAGACCTGTTATATACGTTGTGACTATACGTTTTATCGACGATTGTAACGTTTAGTCTTGACAATTTTTATGTTTAATACAGCATTGCGTATTATACATCGGTATACTTTTATAAAACAAATATTCTAGCTTAATATTTTACGTTTTTAGATTAAAATTAAAAAAAAAATATTTTAAATGCATATACGTCTACAAGAAACGCTTTTTCGGCGTATGCTATATTCCAAAATTATACTATTCCACATTTGGTAACTTATAAGTATATTATATACATCTATTAAACGAATTCTCTAGCTCAATATCTTACGTTTCAAGATGAAAAGTAAAAAAAAAAAGATTTTAAATGCATGCGTCTGCATTAAACATTTATTCAATGTATATCTTATTCCAAAATTATACTATTGTGTATTTGAAATATTTAGATGTATTTATATACATTTACTAAACAAATTTTCTAATTCAAATTTCTACGTTATTGGATTATAATAGCAAAAAAGATTTAAATATATTCGAATATATCATACGTATATTCAACATATTTCGTAGATCATAATTGTACCATATTAAATATATAGTCTATAAACATTGTATAATATACGAATATTTTAAGTTTGGTATATAGTGTGTATATTTTAAACGTATAATAAACTAATCAAAATTAAACGTATCCCAAAATATACTATATATACCAGAAATATACGTATAATATCCGATCGTGTGTTACCTGGGCATGGTTTTAAAAGTGGTTCTCTATTGATCATTTGATCTTGTGGCCATGAGTTTGCAAAGTTCTTTTTTTACAATTTAAGTGTGGTTGAGGTTCTATTTGTTTACATTTTTCTAGAACAAATGGCTTCGGCCGAAACACGCTCCGAGTTGAGTTACAAAACTCAGAAATCAGTTTAGACTCTTTTTATTTTTTTAAAATTTTGTTCAATCCGGTTATTTCATATCTCTCCTCCCAGTCCCGTTTATCTAAATTTTTATATTTTTGTAATTTATCTGATGTCTAAATTTAAAAATCGCACTTTGCAATGGGCTAAGGACCTCTGCTGTAGCTTTATTTTCGAGTTTGATTCTCGATAGATTCGAAATAGATTCTTAAACAAATTTTATTCTTTCAGGACGTTGGTGGTATAGACATTATTCCAAATAAATTTACGTTTTTTATACCGGTACTAGAAAACAATTTAATGGAGAAATTACCCCTGTGGTGTAAAAAGGAATTTCTAAAACATTTTTCCCAGATTTTCCGTAATTCTACTCGACTGACGTTTTCGGAAGAAGAATTAAAGTCCTTTTTGCATATAGTGTAAGTATAATAATTTTGGTATAAAGTTAATTTTTAATTTTTTACATTACATATGTATTTATTGTTTAGAGCGAACTGGGTGAAATTATTGTTGTTATGTGGTGATTATGAGTTTCAAACAATAATAGTGGAAACCCTATTAAACGCATGTGTAATGCATCGCATCAAACCAATTCTTCAAAGTTGCTTTCCCGATAAAGATGTCCTGAAAAGAATGTTTGTTGATCTATACCAACAAAAAGATTACGTAAACGATTTAAAAACGTTTTTGACGACCATCAATAACAGTTTTCGTGGAGTACGTTCCGTGCCTTTTACAAGGGTGACGTTGGAAGCCATCAGTATTCCTCCATTGAAAGTAAGTTTTTCTTTAATCTCTTTGGCCGTGCAATAAAACTCTAGTTTTTAAGGGCATGAAGGAGAAAAGTTTGTGGATGCATATTAATTATGGTGTCGGCACTCTTTCGTTCAGTTGTCAGACGGATTCGTTAAGATCCATCCCTGGTTCTGACTCTGACAATAATTTACAGGAATATGAATTTGTCACAATAAATTTTGAAGATATTGGTATAATTGCTCTCTTGATGTACGATGTTTTTGTTTATATTACTACGAGATGTTTTATTAAACTTTTTTGTTTAGAAATAATGATACCGAAACAATGAATTCAACTGGTGGAATATTTGCAATAAACTTAACTGGACAATGCTCGTGCCGATTTAGTTCTTCAAAACCGATGGTTTTGTCAATTACAAAAATTGGAATGACCCTAGCGCCTGGTGACGATCTACAGTTTCTAAAAGAAGAATTTGTCACACTGTTTGGTAAAAGGTTTAAGGTATTTAGTAGATAATTGTTTGAACATTTCAAGTATCTACATTTTGCCTTTATTTTTATAGATATCCTACAAGATACCTATTAAAGGTAGAAACGTTTCAGACAAAGAGGGTAAGTTTGTTAATTCTGTTAATGTGATTTAATTGTTGGGATTTTGTTAATTAAAATAATAATTTATTTTTAATTTTCAGATTCCTTATTACAGTCATCAACACAGAATATGGTGAGTAATTCATTATTTTTAGTAAAGTGCACTTCTCACAACGCTTGATTTGCTGATGGATACTTGTTTGTTTCTCTGCTGGTTTTCAAGTGGTTAGTCTGCCAAGAGTAACCATTGGCAGAGCAATAGCTAGGGGATAAAGAGTCGGCAAACCGCGTCTAAAGTAACAAAGCTATTTTTATTTCTATAGAAAAATGCAGGAAAAATTCATAGGGGCGCTTCACACAAGGAAATTTCAAAAAATTATGGCAAATTTCAACTTGAAAGTTTTATTAAACATATTATAAAAATGCATGATTTACAATAAGATCGGAAAAATGGAAATTTTTATTTTGGGAATATTCGATTTGTGAAAGGACAATCGCAAATGAAATTTTAGCAGTGTAACTTGCATACATTTTAATCAATTACGTTGTGAGATCATATTTTTAGTACAAATTTTGAAAAGATATTTGTTTCAACAATTTTAAAATGTTACGAGGACGTACGTATTGCTATTTCCCTCATTGTGTGACATAGCAGGCTTGAAAGTAAGGGAAAAATCGTCGGCAGAGTTTTTCAACTTCAAAATTTGGTGATTTTTGATCAGCCACCCACACTTTTTTCCCTCGGTTTTAATTGACAGACTCGCATTTCTAGTTTTCTCGGTACTTCTTACACCTATTTTATAAGAAAGTAAGAGTGCATCGAGTCAGGCTAAAATGTGTGCAGCCAGCTCTCTTGGTCTATTTATTGTTTAAAATTTATATTAAAGTTACACAAAAAAGAAAAGACCGTCATTGGTCTGGTTGTTGGCGCGATCAATTGTTAATCTAAGTAGCTAACTACTACTCGATTTTAAATAAACACAAATAAAATGCACAAACGCTTTTCACTTGACAACAGACGATCGAATGTAGTTGTATCATGGTAACCCAATACCAATCGTGTTTTCGAAGACGACGCGACTTTTCATTGGTTAGTGCTTAAAACCAGCAGGAAAAATAGCACAACTTCTATAATGAAATCCATCACGAAAGCAATCAAGGGAACCAGCACGTAACGTCATTTTCTATCACGGCCACCATTACAGCGACCATCAAGCTATCCATCAGCAAAACAAGCGTCGTGTGAGGCTGGATTTACTTGGGGCTAGAACCGCTCAATCTTTCCTAAACCTACTTTGTTAATATAAGCTTTG
This sequence comes from Lycocerus yunnanus, assembly GCA_036346125.1. NCBI lineage: Eukaryota > Metazoa > Arthropoda > Insecta > Coleoptera > Cantharidae > Lycocerus > Lycocerus yunnanus. The sequence goes on from JARFIX010000111.1 coordinate 625,189, forward strand.
TTTCATCGAGCATACTTTGAACAGTTCTAGAACTACCGAGTTTTAATTCAGAATTTTTCAAAGCGCACGCGTGAGCAATAACTGTTTTGAACTAGTAGTCAAAAAATAATCGTGATGAAACGCTTTCGGTACAGTTATAATTTTTTGAGATTGCTCGGACTCATTCGTGATTTAACGAATTATTTTATTAAAACCAAGGTAAATATGGGTATGATCTAATGGTGAACTAAATCTCGTCATGTACTGCGCATTCAAATATGGCCGTCTTAGTAATTTAGTAATTTAGTATAAAAACCGTAATATACTTATTAAAAGGTCTTCCAAAAAACCACGTAACTTAAAATAAAACACTGTTTGCTAAGCAAGAACACTGTAGGTAGTAAATTATAAAAAAAGTTATTTTTATAACTGTAATTTTTTTTACAGTTATAAAATTTTAGTACAAATCGAAAGAACATACAAATGTACTTAATTTCAATAGCTAACAAAATTTTCCAATTTTGGCTTAAGCCCTTCTTACTAATCACCGGAGAATTTCTTCTTGTGCATTTTTTGAAAAATTTACTTATTCAAATACGATGCTAAAATTCGTACGAGTTCGTCTTCAGTCGAGATATTATGGGCGGTCACCTTTTCAAGAACTTAGTAGTTCTTGCCAGTTCTTGCTCACGAGCAAGTACTGATTTGAACCGTTCAGAACGACTCTAGAACTCCCAAGAAGGGTGATGAAACAACGGACTAGTAGTTCATAGAATTAGTAGTTCTTCTTTTAACGTTTGATGAAACAGATTTTAGTTAAAGCGCATGCGTATAGCACTAGAACTAACGAGAACTGCTTGATGAAACAAACCTATAGTTATCATTTTAATTTTAACTTGATTTATTATATTAAAATGCCTATATCATCAGTTTCATTCAAATGATTTTATTAAAGTAATAATTGATATAAAATGGGGGCGGCATTGAAATTTATGAAAAGTGCCGCATGATATTATCTATACTCGGGCTCAAATAAATTGAGCCCTGCGCCACAGTTTAAAATGGAATGAATTAAGATCGGAATTGCTAGTCAAATGAGTGTATTTTAAAAGGCATCATGTTTTGTTCTCTCTCTTTCTTTCTCTCTCTCTTTACCACAATTTGAACTAATGTACAAATATTACAATCACTACTTAACTTAACTCAAAATTTTGTTAGTTTATAATGTGGTGCAAGTAACGACATACTAATTTTTTATGTTATGATTTAATAATTGGATTTAATTTGTTATAATATTAATAACGTATGAATTTTATTAAACTTTGACAGCAAGACATGCAAATATTTGTATTTTTTTTAACAAAGCTAAACGATGGCCTAAATTATGTTCAGGTTGTCGTTTCTTAATCAGAACTTTGTGACGTGGAACTCAATTTATTTCATTTGTGACTTGAACACAAAGCAAAAAATCGGATGCGACCATGCTCATTGGCTTTATCATATTTTTATTAAATATTTAAAATATAATTTTAATAATAAAAGAAAACATATTTTCTATTATTCAATTTGACCCAAAATCTAATCAACCTTAAGTATCAATCTAATTATCTAAGGATACAAAATCCCAAATTTGGTTTCAAAATCTCTAGTACTAAAATTTATCTCTTTAGCTTGAGTGTTTCAGATCCGATACGTTTGTAAAATATTTTTCAAATTTTATTACATAAATAATGTTTATAATAATCGCAAAGAAAAGCAATGATAAAAATATGTCAATTAAAACACTTTTCTGATATTTTTTACTATTAAACGAACGTTATCTTTTATGTGTTGTTTGCAAAACAGTATTGGACTGACTTGTTTTAAAAAACAACAGACCATAATTAATTTGCTTCGTATTATAAAATTTTAATTGAAATTTTTTATTAGTCACTACAGCCTGAAAATAAAAAAAGAACGACGAAACCCAATGACTTGACCAATATAAGCACCGAAGGAAATATCTCGACCCAAAATGTGCAGTTGGCAAGTTCCTGGACTTTGGGAGATAAAGAAAACGTTTCTGAAGATACTACAATTTATTCTCTAAACAATTCTGGGCTTCGTTCTAGAAAATCTGCACTTAATGAAAGAAATGAAACCCAACTCCAGTCTGTAAATAATGAAGAAACAGAATTGCAAACCAAACCTTAAAAGTTAAGACATCTTCAAGTACTAATAGCATAATGCCAAAAAACATAATTACCAAGACGAAAGAGACAAAACAATGTAAAAGTGTCGTAAATACTAAAAGTTCAATCATGATGTGAAAATAAATTCAACTCCAAAAGTTTGCTTAGAAAATAAACAAATCACAGAAGATTCAACAAATTGTCTTTCGTTTTCCTGGATACAATCGGTCATGAATTTGCAAGTCTAAACAAAGTAATTCAAAATCCATGTCACAATCGTTTAGGGCTGAAATGGAAATACAGAGACCTGGTACGACGGAAAATGATTTTTCATGTTTAAGAAATTTAGATATAGATATTTTGACAACGAGCACATCTAATAATGAGGTCAAAATGGTGGAAAATTTAGATATTTTCTCTCTCAATGCACTAGCAACTTTGAAAAAAGAGGAATTGACACTTCCATCAAATTATAATTTCGGAGAAGATAATAATTTAACGATTTCGAAAGAAAAACAATCGCCATTTCTTCGTTTTATAAATACCCAACTAAACACTATTCCTGGTTTAGAAAGTCCGTTCCTTTAATAAGTAAATCTAAAAATAAAACCTCTCAAGGTAAAAAGCAAACCGCAACATAAATTCTGGTATCATTGATGTTAGCACCATAAACGAAGCCACTACATCAGGTTACAAAACTAGATCAAAACTCAAACTGGGATTGATTCTAGATTTAAAGAAAATTATCTCCAACTCTAAAATGATGTCTTGACACATGCAGAGTCAGAAAGTGAAAATGTTTTACAGAAGTCTATGAAGTTGCTCGAAATTACTTCTAAACCTAAGAAAGAAACTACGTCACGTATCTCTCATAAGTCTTTAAAGGTTTACCTATAAACCATAAAAGGACGTCGAAAATAGAAGAAAGAGGAATAGGGTTCTGATAAAGGTAAAACTTTTAAACGTACATTACATTCTTCAGCAAAGAAGGCGTCCGATTTAGGCAACTTGGAAAATAAGCAAAGCACAAGTGCTGTAAATATGAACTTAGAAATGCCCGATAGTTATGCACTCCAGAACACTGAAGAAAGCGGTTTTACGATTACTACCGAAAAGTTATTGTGACGAAATTGCAAACAAAAACGAAAATACGATTGATAACTTAGAAACGATCAAAATGAAGAAATTGTAGAACAAAGTGAATATTTTCCGCCATACCAGGTGATGCTGTGATGGTGAGACCACCGACAACAACTGAGAATAATAATTTGTCAAAATTAGATGGTGACACTGTTAACGATGCAGAAAGTCAATATTTTTCAATTAACCAAAACGTAAGTTCTATTAATAATTCTGCAACGCCTGATTTGGATTTTGAAAACAAAAATAGTAATATACGCTTGTCAACCGAAACGGTTAAGCTTGATGACTGTCATTTCCTCAGTGGTACCCACCCCCGAACATCTTATTGTAGATGATATATCATTACACGCAAGCGAAGAACGCATTAGAGAGTCCAGCAATGTCAGTGTTATTTCCATATCGTCATCTGAAGATATTGACTGCTTTGACCTTGTACCAGAAGTTACAGTTGATTCACAGCCAAAGATAAACATTTTGTCTAATATTAGGGTTTCACCTCCACTTCAAGCAAAGATTAACGAAACAAATTATTTAAAAACACCAGCAAAATCTCTAGCACGTCTACCAGCGAAGAAGTGTCTACTACAAAAATTTAATGCAAGCCAGGAGGATTGTACTCAATCGACTCTTACAACTAGAATATCCACGGAAAGGTATTTGGAAACGTTTAGAGCAACAAAAGGTGCATCGACTTCTCCAGAAGCAAGAATTGAAATTTTAACACCTAAACAATCTCATTGTGAATGGTTGGCGACAAATGAAACGGAAAATACGACATCATTAATCCATCAGAATCCTCATGAAATAGACGATGTCAAAAGCTTCCATTCTTTTTCTTCAAAGAAGTCGGGGTTGAACACGTGTTTTACAAAGGAACACGAGAAGCAGAAAATGCCTGAGAGTGAAAAAGTGTCCATAATTTCAGCATCAAAAAAACGTTTGTCACATGAAGCGGCTCTCAATACTACGAAGAAGTTAAAATTAACACAACATGTACATTTAGGTCAATCGAATGTCGTAAAAGGAGATATGGACCTTAACACATCTCAATTACCGCAAGGTGAACTTGGCGGGGAAAGAAAATTAACTAAACAAGTTGATTCAGTAGAGGGTGTATGCAAAAATCCAAAGAAAACAGATATGGAAGGCTGAGAGCTATACATGAAGAGTTGGTGAAAAAAGTATCAATCACCACGGAAGGAAAAACATTGAACAAAAAGTATATTCCAATGAATTTTGATGACGTTCAAATGGAAACAGAATCTGCTCCGTTGAACAATTTAATCGGTAAACGAGAAAATAAAGCTGGAGAAGCCATCAATATTGATCAAGGTGAAACAAACATGAGGAACGTAGAACAACGTGACGAAGAATACCACAAATTTATGCAGGAAAACTACAGTTTAGAGGCTATGGCTGATGCTCTTAAAACTTTTTTGAAAACGCGGAAATTACCACCAAAGAAGAACAAAAAACCTCAGAAGAAAAGGATTCTCAAATTCAAGTTGGGTCCACGCAAGAAGGGCAAATCTATTATCAAAGGAAGAGTACTATATGAGCCTTTTCTGGAAAAGTGGGGGTGAGTCTCGAATACTTTATTAATATAATTTTAATCTCCTCAGATTTTAGTTTCAGATAATTGAAGCTGTGCGTTGATTGGTGCAACTGTTAATGTGTTACTTAAGTTTAGTTAATAGTTTATTTTTTAATTATAGTTAATAGTTTTAAAGTTTAATTTTGATAAAGTTTTAAGAAAACTAACAAATAATATATTAAAATAAATTAAGGAAGTTAAAATAAATAAATTTTTTAATTATTCTAACTATAATATAAATCGAATGACGAGGGAATATTTCTACTGTAATCCTAAGTCTTGGTCAAACTTTCACTGGATGAAATATCACTAAAACTAAAGAAAACGATTTCTTCGTATTTTTACGCCATCTGTAAGGTTCGGCGCATTTGGCGAAATCGTGACCAATGGAGATGCGTCTGTTTTATTAGTCGTAATTTCTTTCTCTTGGTAATACTTTAACGAACCAATCAGGTGCAAGAAATAGAGTAGGAAGATAAAGAGAAAAGGTTTTTTTTCGATTTGTAAGCTTTTATATGCAGTATACAAAGAAGCCTTACGATCTGACTCCGTGTCGGTCCGTCTGTCCTTTAATCCGCTTATTTCGATTAAGGGCCAATGCTATAACAAAAGTTCACTCTCAGATCATCTTAGCCAGAGGTTTAAAATTCGACGATTGATTGATAATTAATAATCAAGTAATCGCCAAACTTGAATCACGAATCAGCTTGATCCGAGGTAAACTTCTGTTATGCAACTAGCCCTTAGTTGAATAATTTAGACAGACACATAAATGGATTAAGAAGTTTAAAAAAACACAACAAACAAAAAAAAAATTACGTAATAATAATTTTGTTCTTTTAGAACACAAAAAATTTTGGCTCGTCATTAATGGCTTAAATCCTGTATATATCCAAAGATAAGTAGCTTCTTCTGCATGTTTTTGTTTACATTCCCTATTGGAAATTTCATGTCTTTTACAAAAAGTTTTCTTCAAAATTGCCGTAAAACTTACAGTTTTAGAGAAAGGCGCGAAAATCAACGTACGATGCCGCTACGGCCGCCATTTTTTTAAGATGGCGGCTTTAGCTCAAAGGCTAGAGGTGGGGAACTTCAGGACGTCAATCACTACTACTTAAGTAACATAACTGTCAAGAAAAATATTCGTTATTAATTTTGTTGAGCTTTTTTGCTAATTCAGCTGGACTATAATATTTTGCCTGCGATTTCATCAAATACACCAAAACAAAACAAACACAATATTTATATAACGAAAGTAAAATACTGTATTGATTGCCCTATAAGTCTACTGTAAAGCGTTATGATAGTTGTTCTTAGAGACAATTATAAAACACATATTAGTTTAAAATATGACAGTTTCAAAACATTTATTTTCAACCAGTATCAAGTCAACGAAGCAATGAATCAATTGGATCAGTTGCACCAAAAGATCAACGGATCAATAGCATTAAACAGATCGAGGGATCAACGACACAATCTGATCAAACCGATCAACGAATCAATCGGATTAAACAGACCAACGGATCAATAAGATCAACGGATGAACATATCAAGTAATCAATCGAATCAAACCTAATAACGAAGAAACAGGTTAAGGGTAGGAAAACAAAGGAAACACTGATAAGCAATATGATGATGTGGTTTACAATTATTTAGCGGATTGGTCACAAAACACTTTTGGCACCGTATGGTATATATTGCTATGTTTTAATTTAATAATCTCTTACCTATGGTCTTTGTTTGCAAAATTTCCACCACCTACCTCTTTGTTCGTCGGCACATGTTTCTATTTTATCTAATGCCTGACATTGAAATGAAAACAAATCGAACCTTTCTTGATTTTCATGCAAACAAACAACTTTTATATCGCGATATAGGTACCTGCAATTTAATTTTCTCTAATAAATCTCGCTTAAATCAAATCTTAGGAGATCCAAGTTTCGCAACGAAATTATCTTCGTGCAACAGATCAACGATACAATCGGATAAAACCAATCAACAAATCGATCGGCCGAAACAGACTAACGGATTAACAAATAAAATCTATCACCGAATCAATATAATTAACGGATCAATCACATCAACGGATAACGTGGACATAAAGGTAAGAGAGTGAGAGCCTATAACCAAGAAGAGAAAAAACTTCTACCCAGGCAAATCAAAAAGGATCAAACTTATCGACAGGATTAACGGATCAACGAATCAATAGGATCAACGGATCAAACAGATCAACGGATAACGTGCGTATATAGGTAAGAGAGTGAGAGCCTATAACCAAGAAGAGAAAAAACTTCTACTCAGGCAAATCAAAAAGGATCAAACTTATCAACAGGATTAACGGATCAACGAATTAATAGGATCAACGGATCAATAGGATCAACGGATAACGTGCGTATATAGGTAAGAGAGTGATAGCCTATAACCAAGAAGAGAAAAAACTTCTACCCAGGTAAATCAAAAGGATCAAACTTATCGACAGGATCAACGGATCAAACAGATCAACAAAATCAGAAAAATCATCAACAATGGCTTTAATGGACAGCGCAGCTCCCTTTAAAACCGTGAAAAGTGTGCAATTTGAAATTTTCAGTCCGGAGGATATTCTCAAGACGTCCGTGATTCCAGGCGGCATACGTTGTGCCGAAATTATGCAGGGAAATGTTCCGAAAGCGAACGGCGATGGATCCCAGGATGGGAGTGATGGGCAAAACTTCGAAATGTCAAACGTGCGCGGGGACTCGTAATTGTCCCGGCCACTTCGGACATATCGAATTGGCCAAACCCGTTTTCACGTCAGCTTCCTCAAGAAGACTCTCAAAATTTTACGGTGCATCTGCTTCGATTGCAGCAAATTGCTCGTGAATCCGAAGAAGCAAAGAGAATTCGAAAATATTTTGGATACGACCGCGGAAAAATCTTCGAAACGTTTAGAGCTAGTGTACGGTTTGTGTAAAGGACGATACGTGTGCGACGACGAAGAATGTGGAAATCTACAACCCGTTATTAAAAAAATTGGCCTCGATTTGACGGCGGAATGGAAGGAGTGCGAAAACGTTCCGCAACACAAAAGAAATTTATCGGCGGAAGAAGTGTTGCGCGTTTTCAAAAACATTAGCGACGCAGATTGCCGCGCGCTAGAATGGATCCGAAATTCTCGCGACCCGAGTGGATGATCGTGACGGTTTTGCCCGTTGCTCCTATTCCGGTGAGACCTTCGATTGCATGAACAGTTCGACGACGTGTCAAGACGATTTGACACATAAATTGGTCGCAATCGTCAAGGCCAACGCGCAATTAAAAACGAATCAAGACGCCGGCGTGGCCGCTCAAGTGTTGTCGGAAAATATAAAAATGCTCCAATACCACGTCGCGACTCTCGTGGACAACAACATCGCCGGTTTACCACAAGCTTTGCAAAAATCTGGAAGGCCCTTGAAAGCGATAACGTGTCGATTGAAAGGCAAAGAAGGTCGGATTAGAGGAAACCTCATGGGAAAACGTGTCGACTTTTCGGCTCGTTCCGTAATCTCCCCGGATCCCAACCTCAAGATCGACGAACTAGGAGTACCCGAAGCCATCGCGAAAAATATGACCTATCCCGAAATGATTACGCCTTTCAACAAGGATCGAATGTTGGCGATAGCGCGAAACGGACCGAACAACTATCCCGGAGCAAAACATATACTGCGCGCAAACGGAGCGCGCGTCGACTTGCGCTTTCAAACGGATCCTTCAAAAATACGACTTCGAGTGGGCGACAAGCTCGAACGATATCTTATAAATGGCGATTTGGTCGTCTTCAACCGTCAGCCCACCTTGCACAAGATGAGCATGATGGGGCATCGCGTAAAGGTGCTTCCTGGTTTCACTTTTCGATTGAACTTGAGCTGCACGACCCCTTACAACGCCGATTTCGACGGAGACGAAATGAATATGCACGTTCCTCAAAGTTTGGAGACGCGAGCGGAAGTCGAAAGCTTACATCACCTCTCGACAGATCATAACGCCTCAAGCGAACAAACCCGTCATGGGTATCGTGCAAGATACTCTGACTGCCGCCATGCAGATGACAAAACGAGACGCTTTCATCAATCACGAGCAATTTACGAACATGCTGATGTATTTGCCAAGTTGGAATGGCGACATGCCCAAACCTGCCATACTAAAACCCACGCCGTATTGGACAGGAAAACAGCTATTTTCACTCGTCATTCCGGGCGAGTTGAACGTTACGACAACGCATTCGGCACATCCGGACGAAGAAGACGACGGACCGTACAAATGGATTTCTCCCGGAGACACCAAGGTTTTGGTGGAAAATGGTCAATTGATAATGGGAATTTTGTGCAAAAAAACTTTGGGCGCTTGTGGCGGCTCTTTACTCCACGTGTGTATGCTAGAGTTGGGACACCAAGTTTGCGGAGAATTTTACGGAAACATTCAAACGGTCGTAAACGAGTGGTTGCTTAGCGTCCGCTGTCATTCGGTTGGTATGGCCGACACCTTCGCCGATCGCAAAACCCGCGGCGAAATACAAAAAACCATCCGACGAGCCAAAACGGCGGTATCCGTAGTAACGGGAAAAGCGTACAGTCTAGAATTGGAACCGACGCCGGGTAATAATTTGAAACAAACGTACGAACGCGAAGTCAACAGACTGTTGAACGAAGCTCGCGACGAAACCGGCGGTTCGGTGAAACAATCTCACGAATACAACGCTTTCAAAGCGATGGTCGTGTCCGGTTCGAAGGGTTCCGACATTAACATCTCGCAGATTGTGGCTTGCGTGGGTCAACAAAACGTAGTAGGAAAACGCATTCCCAACGGTTTTCACAAACGCACTCTCCCGCACTTCAAGAGACACGATGCCGGTCCAGAAGCGAAAGGATTCGTCGAAAATTCCTATCGTTCTGGTCTCGCGGCAACCGAGTTCTATTTCCACGCGATGGGCGGTCGCGAAGGTCTCATCGATACCGCTTGCAAAACGGCCGAAACTGGGTACATCCAGCGTAGGCTCATCAAGGCTATGGAATCCGTCATGGTCGAATACGACGGAACGGTTAAGAGTCCGTCGGGATCGATGATACAATCGAGTTATGGCGAGGACGGACTTGCCGGCGAACACTTGGAATTTCAAAATTTGCCCACCCTAAAATTAACCAATGCTCAGTTCGAAAACATGTGTAGGTTCGATGTGAAGAACGAAAGCTACATGAAACGCAACTTTAACGAAGACGTCAACGGACAACTTTCGATTTCCGACCGAGAAGTCGTCTCCGAGTTGGAGCGCGAATGGCGCCAATTGAAGCAAGATCGAAACGTGCTGATGCAAATTTTCCCGACCGGAGAATCCCGAGTTGTTTTGCCTTGCAACTTGAAAAGAATGATTTGGAACGCACAAAAAATGTTTCGTATTGATCCAAAACCCACCGACTTGTCGCCTTTAAAAGTCGTGCGAGGAGTTCGAGAATTATTGGAAAAGTGCATCGCGGTAGATGGAGAAGATGGAATTTCCAAATCGGCAAATAGTAACGCCACGTTACTCTTCAAGTGTTTGGCGCGGTCGATGCTGAACACGAAATCCGTATCGGAATATAAATTAAACGCGGACGCTTTCGATTGGTTGATGGGCGCAATCGAGAAAAATTTCAGCGCGCGTAGTGGAACCGGGAGAAATGGTAGGTGCACTAGCCGCTCAATCCTTGGGCGAACCGGCCACGCAGATGACACTCAACACTTTTCATTTTGCCGGGGTGTCGTCTAAAAACGTCACCCTTGGCGTGCCGCGTTTGAAAGAAATCATCGACGTGTCGAAAATCCCAAAGCTCCCTCCATGACTGTGTATCTGAGGGAAGACGTGGCTCGCGATCTCGAAAAGGCCCAAAATGTGTTGTGTCGTTTGGAGCACACCACATTGAAATCGCTGATCTTAAGTTCGGCCATCTTCTACGATCCGGATCCGCGCAACACCGTCGTTCGAGAAGATCAAAAGTTTGTCGATTCGTTTTACGAATATCTAGGTTTCGATTCGACCAAAGTTTCGCCGTGGTTGTTGCGCATGGAGTTGGACGATAGGAAAATGATAAACGCAAAAATTTGCACGAAACAAATCGCTGCAACAATTGCTTCGAAATTTGGCGAAGATTTGCTCTGCATTTGCAGCGACGACAATGCAGATAAATTAGTTTTACGTTTTCGAATGTTGGACAAAGCGGTAAAAAAGGAAGGCGACGAGGAAAAGGACAAAATGGAAGATCAAAAGTTTATCCAGTGCGTCGAAAAAACCTTGCTTGGAGAAATGACTTTGAAGGGTATTCCCGAAATATCGAAAATTTATAGGTACAAGCCCCAAGGAAACGAGAAAAAGAGAAGAGTGATCGGCGAGGATGGCAAATTAACCTTCGTTTCCGAATGGGTGCTCGAAACGGACGGTAGCAATCTGGCCGCAGTTTTGGGCGATCCGACGTCGATAGCAGGCGCACCGTGACCAACGACATTCACGAAACGTTTAGGGTTTTGGGCATAGAAGCCGCCAGGAAAACTATACAAAAGGAAATGAACGAGGTGCTACAATGTTATGGTCTCTACGTCAACAACAGGCACCTTTCCCTGCTGTGCGACGTAATGTCTGCCAACGGAAACCTCATGTCCATAACCCGGCACGGTATTAATAGGCAAGAGGTCGGTCCTCTTATGAAATGCTCTTTGAAGAGACCGTCGACGTATTGTTGGAGGCCGCTTTTCATGCTCAAGTGGACGGAGTGAAAGGAATTTCCGAAAATATTATCCTGGGTCAAGAGCCTAGAATAGGAACCGGTTGTGTGCATTTAATATCGGATAATGCAAATGTCGCAAAGAAAGCGTCTCGAATTGGCGATACAAACAAATATCGTCATTCATCGCCTACTCGTGCTATAACTTATTCTAAGCCATACATTCCATCTTCGCCAAGTTATTCTCCAAAGTATTGTCCCGCCTCTCCAAGTTATTCGCCCTATTCTCCAAGTTATTCTCCCACTTCTCCAAGTTATGCTCCAATCTCTCCAAGGTATTCTCCAACTTCTCCAAATTATTCTGCAAATTCTACAGGGTTTAGTATTATGTCTGCTAGTTATGCTCCCACCGCTCCAAGTTATTCGCCTACTTCGACAGGTTTTTGTAATACTTCTCCATGCTATTCCCCTAGTTATGATTTCAGTTCGCTGGAGTTTTAAAAGACCTCCCAAGGTACCTAATTTTTGCATTTCCCACGCTTACTTTGCTAGAAGTTTGTAGTACCACTTTACAGTATTGGTCTACTTCTCCTAGGTATTCTCCTCTTAATCAAGTGATCTTGATTTAATATTTTATTTTAATAAAGAAAAATTATAATATTATATGTATGTTTGATTCAAATTTTTTTTAAATATTTTATATGTATGTACTTAATAAAATTTTGTATTTTTTATATTGATAAACAAATGTTTTTTGTAATTTTTAGTTTTCTGTTTGTAAAATTTTAAATAAATTGTATTTAAAAATAAATGTTGTAATGGAATTGACCTGACACAATCCCTGGTAAGTTACTTTATCGTTTGATTGCAAAAATTTGATTTTTAAAATTTTCAGGCTTTTCCGATATAAAAATTTGTTTATAAAAAAAAGTGACCAAAACTAGAAGTCATGTAATTGTGACATTACAATATATTCTCAAAAGTTACCGCTTTCTGGAATTTTTCAGAAGTTAAAAACCTTTATTGATTCCAATATCTTATATATTAAAATTTTTTTTTAAATCAAGCTTATAAAAGATAAGTAGTAAAAACCCAAGTAAAAAATAAATTTAATTTTAATCTTGGGGTGTTCAAATTCAAAAATCAAAATTTTGAGCCCTCCAAGCTTAAATTTAAATTTATTTTTTACTTAATCATAATACATAAAATTCTGAAAAACATTACAATACCGCTTATCTCTGTTTTTTGACGGATTTAGTATTGTAATGATTAATTGTAATATGTGGGCAGATCTAAAACAAGATTTAAAATGAAGTATTTTACAATTGTTTTTAAGCGTAGGTAATAAATTTTAATTTTAATTAAATTCGTTAGATAATTGTAACCTACGAGATAATAATAAACATGTTAAACTTATAAAAAGGCGATTACCTATACAAATAAAGTACTATGGGACTGAAAATTAACATTCCTATAGTAGAATTCAAGATTATTTTTATTATTATGAAGTATATAATTGTTATAATCTTTATGTGCTCTGGTATAATTGCAATTACAGTAAGTTTTTAAAATATTTGTAACATTTAAATAACTTAATAATTTTTCTGCTGCTAACTATAAATAATTTATAAAATATATATATAACTAATTATAATGTTTATCAAAATTTAAAACCCTTTTCATTTTAGAAAGCCGATGAACCCGAAAGGACCTTTAAAAATGACGTTTCACCAAAACACGGCCATTTTTTATCAGGTAAGTAGTAGAGGAGACACTTCTTTGTATTTTTCAATTTAAAGCTAGAATTTATCATAAAAAAAAACAAAAAATAATGATATGTACTGAACCCTAAATATTTTTTTTAAATAAACCGATTATTTTAAAATATGAAAATTAACAAAAGGTTTTTAAATTATGCATTTAATATGAAACCCAAGTGTCTTTAATATGGAACCCGGGTTCCATATTAAAGACTAGATTAAAGACTCGTAATTATTCCGAGAAATCCATGTTATTAGTCTCTATTAACTATACTAACATACTTATTATCGAACCGGGTTTCATATTCGTCGCACGGGGTACAGGACTAGATTCAGGTGACATTAATAAACATAAAGTCCAAACTTAGTGTGCTTGCGCCAATATAAAGACACCTCTCATTTTCGTTTTTAAAATTTTGAAAACGTCATGCTAACCCGTGTTTTTCTGCACCACTTTTTAGGCGATTAAAAATTTCTTTAAATTTTATATTGTAATAGTTTGATCAGGATATTATTTGATACACTTATATGCCCGGTTTCAACAACGTCAGTTAAATATTTATTCAAAGATTAAAACTATTCATTGAATAAAATTGACCAATTTCGTTTCACCAACACAAAATAAGTTTAATCTAAGAATAAATCGTCTAATAAACTAACTGGAGATTCGTGACCAGTTAACTTATTTATTTGACGAATTCTAACCTCAAATTTAAAGTTTGTTGTAGTTGTCCATTTTTATTAAAATATCAATAATTTATTTCAGAAAAACACTTAAAACACACTTTGATTAAAATAATTTTAATCGAATCGTGTAACACAACGCGAACACCACTACAAATGTTAGGTTATGTTTTTAGAATAATGTCAATTTACTACATATTTGTGAGCGGTTCACATTTATTCGATGAATAGTCAACATAGGAGTTGTTTATGCGATAACGCAAGCGCACTTAAGTCAGGACTTTGTGTGTTTATGTAAAATAACCAAACTAAATAATCAAAAACTAAATATATTAACAAATATTTGCAGAAAATAGTGATATATGTCTTCGGGAGATGTATAGTGGACCTTGTAAAGCTTTAATGATCAATTGGTGGTATAACTCAGAAACGAAAGATTGTGAAGAATTTATTTACGGGGGATGTGAATCTAATGGCAACAATTTTGAATCATATGATGAGTGCATGGACTTTTGTGAAAATTAATATGCCGCTTGTTGGCCTAATAATAGTTGAAATGAATAAAATTTATATTTAATTGTAACATGATTTACAGCCCAATTCTATTATAACTACTACATTATTATAACGAATTCGTTAAGTTTGTAAAATTTGGTTTTGATCACTTGAATTTTAAAGTTAATTGTGGGATATACCAAATTTTATGATCTTGGTAGTTCAAACAATTTCACTTTAATTATAAAATTACAATATTATTTAATTAAAGAAGCTACTATATACGTCGCATTAGTGCAGCGTCAGCTATTGTGACAGGTCAGTTTTCTGGATCTAAATATTGGAATTTTAACATGGTAAATTTCCTTATTTTGAGAATTTTTCGGTTAATTGGAATATTTAAGGAAATATTTTTCTACGATAAGGTACCTGTATGCATTAGAAATATTACACATTCGTTTAAGCATGATTTATAAGCGATGACGTTAGTAATTCGCTTCTGAAAAAAATGAGGTTATGACATCTAATTACTTGAATTTTTATTTTTAGCTGTATTTTTGTATTCCTTTGTGCATTAAACGACTTAAAAGTAACGTTCGAAAGTAGAACGAAGCCGGATTGAGATCGTGAATGAAGTTTTGATAAAATTACCCAATTTGTTATAATCGAAGTAACATTTCAGTGTAGATAACTACAAACGTCTTCGTGTAAGTAATTATTTATGTAGCGCTTTATTTTTAGATCTCAATGTGATTACGATGGACCCCATACTCTGAACATTATTATTAACAAAATAACGTACATTATTAACAAAAGAGAACAATGCAAATTCTGTACATTTCCTAAAGATGAAAAGATGGAGTCGAAGGTGGAAAAACCTAAGGAAAGAACTGTTGAGTTAGGGTATACTTTCATTTACTTTTTTGTGGTTAGTTTACATAATAAATACCTGTTTTAGTTTAAACCACGAAACCTGGCGTGAAGTACGAGTTTGTAGTTGCAGTTTTAAAGACGCAATAAGGAAAAGTGGATTAGCAATATTTTAACATAACACAGCGACAAGGTTTATTATTTCTTCACGTTTATTGATAAAAAAGGAAACAGATGTCATAGTTCAAATAATTAAAACCAAGTGCAATTGTATACTGGACATGGCAACCAAGTCGTATTGTGTTAATTTAGAGAAGCGAAGACTTAAGTGAAAGTATGCAAACGTTAGAACAATTGTATTTGAATCAGTACTTGCTTAAAATCAATAAATAAAAAACATTTCTAAAATTTTGTGTTTTTACTAACTAATAACGTTTGAAAGTGTAGCTTTAATTTCCTTCCAATAGTTTTTCTTAAATATGATACTTCTGTAACTAATAATTCCTTATGATGAGATTCCTTTACGAAAGGAAAAACTTGATTCCATGTAAAATTTTATCAAATATGTGTCAATAATTTGGGTGTAAACTTTTTACCATTTTTTAAAGAATCTTTACATAAAGCATGGGTTATAGAATGCCGACCTTAATCTGTAAAAATAATATAAGATGTTCGATGACAACAAATTTATTTTTATATTCAAAAAGGGACATCGATATCGTTTTTAAGGGTCAAAGTCAATACATTTATTTCATCAACTATAAACATTTACTTAAATAATATAAAATTACAATAAAAAATTTTCTTTTCAAAAACAAAATTCACTGTTGGAAGAGAAGTGGTTTTCTACTCTATGACATCTGTTGCAGTATATTTTCATTCAATTTGTTTACTTGAATTGGCTGTAAGTAAATTTCAACCTCGGCCATAAAAGAAACATGTTACATATAACTCTTGTCGTGGACAACTAAAATAGTAAATATTATATAAAACACTGCTTTCAATTTGCAATTTTTGTAAGTAACTTACTTCGGTAACGAAGCGAAGCACTCTGGCCTTTACATAGTTTTGCTTGGTCGAATTTTTCTTCACTTTGCTTTCCTTTTTTATCAATAAACGTGAAGAAATAATAAACCTTGTCGCTGTGTTATGTTAAAATATTGCTAATCCACTTTTCCTTATTGCGTCTTTAAAACTGCAACTACAAACTCGTACTTCACGCCAGGTTTCTGGTTTAATCTAAAACAGGTATTTATGATGTAAACTAACCAAAAAAAAGTAAATGAAAGTATACCCTAACTCAACAGTTCTTTCCTTAGGTTTTCCACCTTCGACTCCATCTTTTCATCTTTAGGAAATGTACAGAATTTGCATTGTTCTCTTTTGTTAATTATGTACGTTATTTTGTTAATAATAATGTTCAGAGTATGGGGTCCATCGTAATCACATTGAGATCTAAAAATAAAGCGCTACATAAATAATTACTTACACGAAGACGTTTGTAGTTATCTACACTGAATGTTACTTCGATTATAACAAATTGGGTAATTTTATCAAAACTTCATTCACGATCTCAATCCGGCTTCGTTCTACTTTCGAACGTTACTTTTAAGTCGTTTAATGCACAAAGGAATACAAAAATACAGCTAAAAATAAAAATTCAAGTAAGTAGGTGTCATAACCTCATTTTTTCAGAAGCGAATTACTAACGTCATCGCTTATAAATCATGCTTAAACGAATGTGTAATATTTCTAATGCATACAGGTACCTTATCGTAGAAAAAAATTTCCTTAAATATTCCAATTAACCGAAAATTCTCAAAATAATGAAATTTACCATGTTAAATCTCCAATATTTAGATCCAGTAAAACTGACCTGTCACAATAGCTGACGCTGCACTAATGCGACGTATAGGAGTTTAAGTAATTTAAAGGTTGGTGTTAAAAACTTTTCAATTTTGATCGAACATCCATTGAACATCCAGTGAATATTTACATTTAGATGTTCAAAGTTTGTTTATAAATAAACGTCAAATGGCGCATGAGCAAATTGACCTATCCCGGACTAAAAAAAGATGTCCATTGACTTCTGAACTGTGGATAATAAGTTAAAAATTATTTATTATGTAAATTAGGCTACAGTTTGTAATATTTGATCTCACACATTCGAAATTCGCGCCACAAATTTCGAATCCCAACCTAGATAACCCTGGCCTAACATCGTGATCGCCAAGAGAACCCCACACGTTGTGTAAATCGTAACCCAACTTCTTTAAACAGACGGAAAACAGACAGTAGTTGAACCATAACAAAAACCAGTGGCGTCCTAAATAACCAAATCTGCTCACCCAGTGGCGTCGCTGCTGGCCTAAACATATAAGCAAAAACACATAACATAAACGGAGATGGCTCGGTGCTTGAGTTAACCTTCCGAAACCCAAATCGGACACTAAAATAACCCCATTTGAAATAAAACACAAGTCAGTTAGGTTTTGGATATTTTATTAAATATCTACCTCACGGTAATTCGAACAGCTCGCAGAGAGACAGAAAAACCTTAATCTTCATCTGTGAGATCGGTTATTTAATAAATAAAATAGTGTCAATATTGACTTGATTTAATACTTGGTATGGCTCTGATCGCAAGCTACATATAAAAGTAAATGTGAGAACAGATTGTCCTTAAATAATAATAACATTATGATTTTAGTTGTGAATCGTTACTATGAGTATGCAGTAACCTAATGATAGAAATTAAAACCTAAATGACCTAAAAAGAATTAAAAATTGAATGTAACTATGCCCATGCCGTTATCATATTTTTATTAAATATTAAAATAATACTTTCTCATATTTCATATGATAAAGCAAAAATAATTTTCAATAATAAAAAAAATATATATTTTCTGTTAACTCAATTTGACCCAAAATCTAATCAGCTCCAAGTCTCAATACAAAGATACAAAATATAGAATTTAGTTTTAAAATTCTCATTAGTTTTTGAAATATTTAATAAAAACTAATATTAAATAGAAAGATTAAGAAAAAATTGTTTCCGTTAATCAATTTCAACCAAAATTTAATCAGCTATAATTCCTACCACTTAGATACAAAATCCCAAATTTGGTTTTGAAACTCTAAAGTTTCTAAAATATTAAATAAAGACTGATAAAATAAAAAAATAGTGCTCATGGTTTTAATTTTAACTAAAATTAAATTAATTCTAAATCTCGATATAAAGTATGCAAAATCCTAAATTTGGTTTTGAAATTACTATTTGTTGTAGCCAATCATCGTTTTTTGACCGTAGTTTTTGACCATACCACTTGAACAAATTATTAAGTTGTAGTAGTCATTCGACGTAGAATTTAATGCTCTTTAATTTGTTAAACCACAAGTTTTTTGCTAAGATCTACGGTTTAGGAGTTATATGCAAAAAACTAAAAAAAGTCCTAAAATTTTGAAGTTCTTTGGCTGCCAAAAGTTCTCCCGAGGTCGCTCGTGTTAGCATTTTGTTTTTCACATGCTTGTACCTATTTATACAAGTTAAAAAAATAAAAGCTTCTACACCACCTTTTGCAACATACCTCCTTGTTTCGATTCTCTACTGACTGGCCTAGAGGGTTTCAGATAAGACTTAAGTCTGTTGTACTTAAATTTAAAACTTAAGTTTAAGTTTAAGACTTAAATTTTTTCTTAGATTTAAAAATTTTTGCAAAAAAACATTTGACCTCAAGTTATTTTCCGATTTAATTCTTTCTTAAGTACCTACTACGGTGCAAACGAACAATTAAGCTGATGCTTTCATGTTTATAATTCAGACGTTTTTATTGGCGGCACGATTTTTTTAAACTTAAGTTTTTTTAAATACTACGGTGCAAAGCAAAACATGTCGAAGCCAGCATCATCAGCAGCATTTTTTTTTAAATTAAGCTTATTTGAAGAATTTATTAGCAATTGTAATGTTAATTTACGCAATTAATTATGCAACTAATTGATTATATGGCGTCAAAATTTAAATTCAATATTATCTTGTGTGTGTGTGTGTGTGTGTGTATTAATAAGTAAATTACATCATCCACTTTACCCTTGAAGATCTTCTCGGCTCTAACGGCCATCGACATCTGTATTACTGTGGAATCCCATTAACATTTTTTACACCTGCTTATCGGTGTTGTAGAAACACGGAAAATAGCTACAATCTTAGGATAGTTACCGTGAGTTCATCACAACAATAACAATTAGGTATTTTAAAATTTATAATATTGAAAGATTTGTGTCCCATTGCCCTGCGTATATGTACCGCCACTGATTCGTGCACTGTTATAATGATACCTAAATTCAATCGGCATAGCAACAATCTTTTTAGGTAAGAACTTTTAAAGTAAAAGAAGAATTGAGTACTAAAGAAGCTGCAAAATTCAAAGTTTTACGATTCATTCACTTTTCATCACACCACACTTAGATTTAGATCAAATATTCGTATCCGCATTTTTGAAATGGGCGGGTAAAAGTTCCCCAATCGTGATTCATTTGCTGCGTTTGATTTCACGAACCGCCACCAGTCTCGCGTAACTACGAAAACCAAACAATCAAGTTTGTTTGATCAAATTATTATTAGTGGAATTATTGTTCATTAGCGACAACTTGTTGCTTGTTAATATTGTGCGGTAACTAAACTTATTAAAATAATTGTGAATAAAGTATTCGTAATTAATCAAAGAAAATCACCATCTTTAAGGAAAACGTAAAAGTAATTTTAACCTAACATTCCGTTCAATTTACTTCCCTTTGGTAATCATGTCGAAAGAAACTGTGCATTCTCCGAAAATCACTCTTGGTAGTTTATCGAAGAAGATGAGAAATCGCCGGGTAAGTTTGTAACATCGCGAGGATATTATGACGTTGAAGTGATAACATTTTATTTTAATTCAGAACAATTATCCCTTGCTGGCCGTTACATCAGATAAAATCGAATATTATTTTGGCAAATTCATCGAGTTGTTACACGGAGGCTCCAGTCCCATCAGGTTTGAAATGGCGCAGCTAAAATCTTGTATAGAGCAATACTTTGAGTTGATAATAATTTTGTAATCGACAACATTGATAAAATGCCGAAGGAGGAGGTTGTCAATGTTAAGCGATGGTTGAACATTTTGAATGTAAGTAAACCTTTATTTTAGCTTGAGAACGAGACGTTTCTCTATTTTCGTGATACATTGTATTTTTAAATTTCAAATTACTTCACTTCAATTAGTACATACTTGTAGACGTGAACTAGCATTTCCACAAAAACTGTAAATTATTTTTCATGATACTTGAACGATAATAACTTGTGGTTCCATTTTTAGTGATATTCGAGCGATGCACATGCACATTTGTATAAAAAAGCAGGTACGAATCAAAGTAATTGTTTAGGTGTTGGGTTGCATTTGTTTTAACAGCTTTTTATTACCTTAATCATTATTTGGTGAATTGGTAATTTCTTGAAGAAAAATTTGTGGAATAATTTTTTTAAAGTAAAAAGTTGAATTTGAAAGAAAGCTGTGGCAAAACGTTAAAAATTAATTGGGTAAAATTAAGCGAGCACTGCGAATGGAGCTCGGAATGTTTTTGGATATTAACCCAATTGCCAACTTTTTACTTTGAAAACCAATTCTGATAATTTTGAAATATATTTTTATGCTGTTTCCAATAGCCTGTTTGTAGTTTGTTGAAAATTTAGTACATAGACTTAGTTATGCAAAAAACAACCAATGGATAAGTAAAGATATGTAATACCGTTATCGAGGGTTGTTTCACCGTCGACAGTAAGCGTACAAAATTTGTATAGTTGCTGGCTGGACAAAAGCAGCACCAAGCTATTATATTAATAACTTGATTAATTAGTAATAATTTAACTATTAAATACTGAGGTAGGACTAAAAGAATGCATGCAAATCCCACCAAATCCATATTTACCGTCTTGCAAACCTCCAGACTATAAGGATAATTTCCTTTATTATTTTCTCTCATATGAGTGAGGAGTTTTGTTCTGTCAATCATTAGGACGGTGTAATATGCGAGTCAGACTGGCACAGTATTTATACCATGACCACTCGTATTTATCCATTTACTGGCAAGGATTTTCAGTTTCTAACCAAGTCGCTGGGAGGGGGAGGCTTCTTATTCATTTTCATAGCAAAACCACAACTACTACACTTCCACCGACATTTGGGCAAAAATCCAATATGATCCAGATGATTGTATTTATTGTTTTTAACGTAAGTGGGAAGTTTACATACACAATATTCAAATATACTGCCAAAATTAGGATATCCCCGTGATCGTGGAGAACCTTTGAGGTGGTGATAAAGGGCACTTTTCCAAGACAAATTTTCAAATAAAATTTTTGTCCAAGTCGAAATCCTTGTAGGATACCTCCTTTATATATGTATGTATTAATAGATTCGTGATTTTGTAAAAACAATTTACTTATCTACAAATTAGTTTATAACCCCTATTGTCTAGGATGAACGGATTTTGAGTTATGAATTAAATTAAAGAAGGAATGTCAAAAACTTGCAAGTTTTATTTTGTTGCAGACCCTGTATCTTTTAAACTAAACTACTTAATAAAAAACTAACGCCCAATTCTGATAGCAAATTTAACGGGCTATAACTTTAGTCTACTAATTTTTTTTGGAAAACCAATCCATTTCACAGAAAAACCCAAAACAATGAATAAAGGCTGTACAAAAAATTTAATTGTCTCACAGGGTGTTCCCGTGTACATGGTAAACCTTTGAGGTTGTGATAGAAGACACTTTTCTAAGATATACTTTTAAATAAAATTTTTGTCTTAGTTCAAACCCTTGGGAGGGGGTACCCCTCTGTAAAGCAATGTTTTGACCTTGTTCATTATTTTGGGATTTTTTTATAAAATGGGTAAAATTATAGCCCGTTAAATTTGTTAGCCAAATTAGGCCATTAGTTTTTTGTAAATACTTTCGTTTAAAAGATACATATGATATAATGTTACATATGATAAAGTAAAAAGAATTTCTATTCATTGATTCTACCACATTAGTGCCGAAAATGTTAAGTCATCATAGCAATGGCATGCAGATACTAATATTTTTTATTCGATAAGCACCAATAAAATTAATGAGCACAGACTGGGAGGGGTGCTACTCCAGTACCGAGAGACAGAAAATTAGATGTTTAAAACTTATACAGAAGCTTTATGATACCACTTTACTTTTCTTGGAAACAATAAGTTATACTGGAAAGTATTGGTATATTGCACTTCTAGTCTCTATCGTTCATTTTGTATTGTTGATAGAACCCCAACTTATTTGACCTTTTTTGGAATATTTTGTAGCTTCTAATTTTATATTTCAGAACGATACAAGGTTTACTGTCCTTTATTCTTAGCGTCGCGATTTACGTTTTGCATGGTTTTAAAAAGTGGTTCTCTATTGATCATTTGATCCTGTGGTCATAAGTTGACAATTTTTTTTTACAATTTAAGTGTGGTTGAGGTTCCATTTGTTTAGATTTTTCTAGAACAAATGGCTTCGGCCGAAATACTCTCCGATTTGAGTTATAAAAACTTAGAAATCAGTTTACTCTTTTTTTAATTTTTTTAAAATTTTGTTCAATCCATTTATTTTATATCCCTCCTCCCAGTCCCGTTTATCTAAATTTGTATATTTTTGTAAATTATCTGATGTCAAAATTTAAAAAATCGCACTTTGCAATGGGCTAAGGACCTCTGCTGTAGCTTTATTTTCGAGTTTGATTCTCGATAGATTCGAAATAGATTCTTAAACAAATTTTATTCTTTCAGGACGTTGGTGGTATAGACATTATTCCAAATAAATTTACGTTTTTTATACCGGTACTAGAAAACAATCTGATGGAGAAATTACCCCTGTGGTGTAAAAAGGAATTTCTAAAACATTTTTCCCAGATTTTCCGTAAATCCACTCGACTGACGTTTTCCGAAGAAGAATTAAAGACCTTTTTGCATACAGTGTAAGTATAATAATTTTGGTATAAAATTAATTTTTTACATTACATATGTATTTATTGTTTAGAGCGAACTGGGTGAAATTATTGTTGCTATGTGGTGATTATGAGTTTCAAACGATAATAGTGGAAACCCTATTAAACGCATGTGTAATGCATCGCATCAAACCAATTCTTCAAAGTTGCTTTCCCGATAAAGATATCCTGAAAAGAATGTTTGTTGATGTATACCAACAAAAAGATTACGTAAACGATTTAAAAACGTTTTTGACGACCATCAATAACAGTTTTCTCGGAGTTCGTTCCGTGCCTTTTACAAGAGTAACTTTGGAAGCCTTCAGTATTCCTCCATTGAAAGTAAGTTTTTCTTTAATCTCTTTGGCGGTACAATAAAACTCTGTTTTTTAAGGGCATGAAGGACCAAAGTTCGTGGATGCATATTAATTATGGTGTCGGCACTCTTTCGTTCAGTTGTCAGCGGGATTCGTTAAGATCCATCCCTGGTTCTGACTCTGACAATAATTTACAGGAATATGAATTTGTCACCATAAATTTTGAAGATATTGGTATAATTGCTCTCTTGATGTACGATGTTTTTGTTTATATTACTACGAGATGTTTTATTAAACTTTTTTGTTTAGAAATAATGATACCGAAACAATGAATTCAACTGGTGGAATATTTGCAATAAACTTAACTGGACAATGCTCGTGCCGATTTAGTTCTTCAAAACCGATGGTTTTGTCAATTACAAAAATTGGAATGACTCTAGCGCCTGGTGACGATCTACAGTTTCTAAAAAAGGAATTTGTCACACTGTTTGGTAAAAGGTTTAAGGTATTTAGTAGATAATTGTTTGAACATTTCAAGTATCTACATTTTGCCATTATTTTTATAGATATCCTACAAGATACCTATTAAGGATAGAAACGTTTCAGACAAAGAGGGTAAGTTTGTATATTCTGTTTATGTGATTTAATTGTTGGGCTTTTGTTAATTAAAATAATAATGTATTTTTAATTTTCAGATTCCTTATTACAGTCATCAACACAGAATATGGTGAGTAATTCATTATTTTTAGTAAAGTTACTCACGACGCTTGATTTGCTGGTGGATACTTGTTTGTTTCTCTGCTGGTTTTAAGTGGCTGGGTATCTTGGTTTCTCAGCGTGTTGGTTTCACAGAGGCTTTAGTCTGCCAAGAGTAACCATTGGCAGAGCAGTAGCTAGGGGATAAAGAGTCGGCAAACCGCTTCTAAAGTAACAAAACAATTTTTATTTCTATAGAAAAATGCAGAAAAAATTCATAGGGGCGCTTCACACAGGAAATGTCAAAAATTATGGCGAATGTCAACTTGAAAGTTTTATTAAACATATTATAAAATGCATGATTTATAATATCGGAAAATGGAAATTTTATTTTGTTAATATATTCGATTTGTGAAAGGACAATCGCAAATGAAATTTTGCAGTGTAAACTTGCATACATTTTAACCAATTACGTTGTGAGATCATATTTTAGTACAAATTTTAAAAGATTATATTTGTTTAACAATTTTAAAATGTTACGAGTACGTACGTATTGCTATTTGTCTCATTGTGTGACATAGAAGGCTTGAAAGTGAGGAAAAATCGTCGGCAGAGTAAGAAAGATTGTGGAAATAACGTTTTTAAACTTCAAAATTTGTTGCTTTTTGATCATCCACCCACACTTTTTTCCCCCGGTTTGAATTGGCAGACTCGCATTTCTAGTTTCCTCGCTACTTCTTACATCCATTTTATAAGAAAGTAAGACTGCATCGAGTCACGTTAAAATGTGTGCAGCCAGCTCTCTTGGTCTATTTATTGTTTAAAATTTATATTAAAGTCACACAAAAAAGAAAAGACGGTCATTGGCCTGGTTGTTGGCGCGATCAACTGCTAACGTAAGTAGCTAACTACTACTCGATTTTAAATAAACACAAATAAAATGCACCAACGCTTTTTACTTGACAACAGACGATCGAATGTAGTCGTATCATGGTAACCCGATACCAATCGTGTTTACGAAGACGACGCGACTTTTTCATTGGTTAGCGCTTAAAACCAGCAAGAAAAATAGCACAAGTTCTATAACGAAAGCAATCAAAGGAACCAGCACGTAACGTCATTTTCGATCATGGCCACCATTACAGCGACCATCAAGCTATCCATCAGCAAAACAAGCGTCGTGTGAGGTTGGCTTTACTTGGGGCTAGAGCCGCTCCAATCTTTTTCCTAAACCGACTTTGTTAAAATAGTTATCATTTTAATTTAACTTGATTTATTATATTAAAATGCCTAAATTATCAGTTTCATTCAAATGAATATATTAATGTAATAATTGATTTAAAATGGGGGCGGCATTGAAATTTATGGAAAGAGCCTTATGATATTATCTATACTCGGGCTCAAGTAAATTGAGCCCTGCGTCACAGTTTAAAATGGAATGAATTAAGATCAGAATCGCTAGTCAAATGAGTGTATTTTAAAAGGCATCATTTTTTGTTCTCTTTCTCTCTTTACCACTATTTGAACTAATGTACAAATATTACAATCACTACTTAACTTAACTCAAAAATTTTGTTAGTTTATAATGTGGTACAAGTAACAACATACTAATTTTTTTATGTTATGATTTAATAATTGATTTAATTAGTTATAATATTAGTAACGTACGACTTTTATTAAACTTTGGCAGCAAGACATGCAAATATTTTTGTATTCTTTTAAACAAAGCTAAACGATGGCTTAAATTATGTTCAGGTTGTCGTTTCTTAATCAGAACTTTGTGACGTGGAACTCAATTTATTTCATTTGTGACTTGAACACAAAGCAAAAAATCTGATGTGACCATGCCCATTGGCTTTATCATATTTTTATTAAATATTTAAAATATAATTTTTATTAATAAAAAGAAAAAAATATTTTCCACTATTCAATTTGACCCAAAATCTAATCTGCACTAAGTATCAATCTAATTATCTAAGATACAAAATCCCAAATTTGGTTTCAAAATCTCTAGTAGTTCTAAAATTTAACTCTTTAACTTGGATGTTTCAGATCCGACACGTTTGTAAAATATTTTTTCAAATTTTTATTACATAAATAATAATCGCAAAGAAAAGCAATGATAAAAATATGTCAATTAAAACACTTTTCTGTTATTTTTTACTATTAAAAGAACGTTGTACTTTATGCGATATTTACGGAAAACTATTGGACAGACCTGTTTTAAAACAACAGACCATAATTAATTTGCTTTGTATTATAAATTTGTAATTGAAAATTTTTTATTAGTCACTACAACCTGAAAATAGAAGAAGAACGACGAAACCCAATGACTTGACCAATATAAGCACCGAAGGAAATATCTCGACCCAAAATGTGCAGTTGGCAAGTTCCTGGACTTTGGGAGATAAAGAAAACGTTTCTGAAGATACTACAATTTATTCTCTAAACAATTCTGGGCCTTGTTCTAGAAAATCTACACTTAATGAAAAAAATGAAACCCAACTCCAGTCTGTAAAAGAGAACAGAATTGCAAACCAAACCTTAAAAGTTAAGACATCTTCAAGTACTAATAGCTTTAAGCCACAAAAGATAATTACCAAGGCGAAAGACACAAAACAATTTGAAAGTGTCGTAAATACTGAAAGTTCTAATCATGATGTGAAAATAAATTCGTCTCCAAAAGTTTGCTCAGAAAATAAACAAATCACAGAAGATTCAACAAATTGTCTTTCGTTTTCTCCGGATACAATCGGTCATGAATTTGCAAGTGCTAAACAAAGTAATTCAAAATCCATGTCACAATCGTTTAGGGCTGAAATGGAAATACAGAGACCTGGTACGACGGAAAATGATTTTTCATGTTTAAGAAATTTAGATATAGATATTTTGACAACGAGCACATCTAATAATGAGGTCAAAATGGTGGAAAATTCAGAAATTTTCTCTCCCAATGCACTAGCAACTTTGAAAAAAGAGGAATTGACACTTCCATCAAATTATAATTTCGGAGAAGATAATAATTTAACGATCTCGAAAGAAAATCAATCGCCATTTCTTCGTTTTATAAATACCCAACTAAACACTATTCCTGGTTTAGAAAGTCCGCTTCCTTTAAAAAGTAAAACTAAAAAAATAAAAGCCTCTCAAGGTAAAAGGCAAACCGCAACATAAATTCTGGTATCATTGATGTTAGCACCATAAACGAAGCCACTACATCAGGTTACAAAACTAGATCAAAAACTCAAACTGGGATTGATTCTAGACCAAAGAAAATTATCTCCAACTCTAAAAATGATGTCTTGACACATGCAGAGTCAGAAAGTGAAAATGTTTTACAGAAGTCTATGAAGTTGCTCGAAATTACTTCTAAACATAAGAAAGAAACTACGTCACGTATCTCTCGTAAGCCTTTAAAAGGTTTACCTATAAACTATAAAAAGGACGTCGAAAATAGAAGAAAGAGGAATAGGGGTTCTGATAACGGTAAAACTTTCAAACGTACATTACATTCTTCATCAAAAAAGGCGTCCGATTTAGGCAACTTGGAAAATAAGCAAAGCACAAGTGCTGTAAATATGAACTTAGAAATGCCCGATAGTTATGCACTCCAGAACACTGAAGAAAGTGGTTTTACGATTACTACCGAAAAAGTTATTGCTGACGAAATTGCAAACAAAAACGAAAATAGGATTGATAACTTAGAAACGATCAAAAATGAAGAAATTGTAGAACAAAGTGAATATTTTTCCGCCATACCAGGTGATGCTGTGATGGTGAGACCACCGACAACAACTGAGAATAATAATTTGTCAAAATTAGATGGTGACACTGTTAACGATGCAGAAAGTCAATATTTTTCAATTAACCAAAACGTAAGTTCTATTAATAATTCTGCAACGCCTGATTTGGATTTTGAAAACAAAAATAGTAATATACGCTTGTCAACCGAAACGGTTAAGCTTGATGACTGTCATTTTCTCAGTGGTACCCACCCCGAACATCTTATTGTAGATGATATATCATTACACGCAAGCGAAGAACGCATTAGAGAGTCCAGCAATGTCAGTGTTATTTCCATATCGTCATCTGAAGATATTGACTGCTTTGACCTTGTACCAGAAGTTACAGTTGATTCACAGCCAAAGATAAACATTTTGTCTAATATTAGGGTTTCACCTCCACTTCAAGCAAAGATTAACGAAACAAATTATTTAAAACACCAGCAAAATCTCTCACGTCTACCAGCGAAGAAGTGTCTACTACAAAAATTTAATGCAAGCCAGGAGGATTGTACTCAATCGACTCTTACAACTAGAATATCCACGGAAAGGTATTTGGAAACGTTGAGAGCAACAAAAGGTGCATCGACTTCTCCAGAAGCAAGAATTGAAATTTTAACACCTAAACAATCTGATTGTGAATGGTTGGCGACAAATGAAACGGAAAATACGACATCATTAATCCATCAGAATCCTCATGAAATAGACGATGTCAAAAGCTTCCATTCTTTTTCTTCAAAGAAGTCGGGGTTGAACACGTGTTTTACAAAGGAACACGAGAAGCAGAAAATGCCTGAGAGTGAAAAAGTGTCCATAATTTCAGCATCAAAAAAACGTTTGTCACATGAAGCGGCTCTCAATACTACGAAGAAGTTAAAATTAACAAACATGTACATTTATGTCAATCGAATGTCGTAAATGGAAAATATGGACCTTAACACATCTCAATTACCGCAAGGTGAACTTGGCGGGGAAAGAAAATTAACTAAACAAGTTGATTCAGTAGAGGGTATGCCAAAATCCAAAGAAAACAGATATGGAAGGCTGAGAGCTATACATGAAGAGTTTGATGAGTTGGTGAAAAAACTATCAATCACCACGGAAGGAAAAACATTAAACAAAAAGTATATTCCAATGAATTTTGATGACGTTCAAATGGAAACAGAATCTGCTCCGTTGAACAATTTAATCGGTAAACGAGAAAATAAAGCTGGAGAAGCCATCAATATTGATCAAGGTGAAACAAACATGAAGAACATAGATCAGCGTGATGAAGAATATCACAAATTTATGCTGGAAAACTATAGTTTAGAGGCTATGGCTGATGCTCTTAAAACTTTCTTAAAAACGCAGAAATTACCACCAAAGAAAAACCAAAAACCCCAAAAGAAAAGGATTCTCAAATTCAAGTTGGGTCCACGCAAGAAGGGCAAATCTATTATCAAAGGAAGAGTACTATATGAGCCTTTTCTGGAAAAGTGGGGGTGAGTCTCGAATACTTTATAAATATAATTTTAATCTTCTCAGATTTTAGTTTCAGATAATTGAAGCTGTGCGTTGATTGGTGCAACTGTTAATGTGTTACTTAAGTTTAGTTAATAGTTTATTTTTTAGTTATAGTTAATAGTTTTAAAGTTTAATTTTGATAAAGTTTTAAGAAAACTAACAAATAATATATTAAAATAAATTAAGGAAGTTAAAATAAATAAATTTTTTAATTATTCTAACTATAATATAAATCGAGTGACGAGGGGAATATTTCTACTGTAATCCTAAGTCCTGGTCAAGCTTTCACTGGATGAAATATCACTAAAACTAAAGAAAACGATTTCTTCGTATTTTTACGCCATCTCTAAGGTTCGGGCGCATTTGGCGAAATCGTGACCAATGGGAGATGCGTCTGTTTTATTAGTCGTAATTTCTTTCTCTTGGTAATACTTTAACGAACCAATCAGGTGCAAGAAATAGAGTAGGAAGATAAAGAGAAAAGGTTTTTTTTCGATTTGTAAGTTTTATATGCAGTATACAAAGAAGCCTTACGATCTGACTCCGTGTCGGTCCGTCTGTCCTTTAATCCGCTTATTTCGATTAAGGGCCAATGCTATAACAAAAGTTCACTCTCAGATCATCTTAGCCAGAGATTAAAATTCGACGATTGATTGATAATTAATAATCAAGTAATCGCTAAACTTGAATCACGAATCAGCTTGATCCGAGGTAAACATCTGTTATGCAAACAGTTGAATAATTTAGACAGACACATAAATGGATTAAGAAGTTTAGAAAAACACAACAATCCAAAAAAAAATTACGTAATAATAATTTTTGTTCTTTTAGAACACAAAAAATTTTGGCTCGTCATTAATGGCTTAAATCCTGTATATATCCAAAGATAAGTAGCTTCTTCTGCATATTTTGTTTACATTCCCTATTGGAAATTTCATGTCTTTACAAAGGTTTTCTTCAAAATTACCGTAAAACTTACAGTTTTAGAGAAAGGCGCGAAAATCAACGTACGATGCCGCTACGGCCGCCATTTTTTAAGATGGCGGCTTTAGCTCAAAGGCTAGAGGTGGGGAACTTCAGGACGTCAATACTACTACTTAAGTAACATAACTGTCAAGAAAACATTCGTTATTAATTTTGTTGAGCTTTTGCTAATTCAGCTGGACTATAATATTTTGCCTGCGATTTCATCAAATACACCAAAACAAAACAAACACAGGGTGAGTTAAAATTCCCGGGTTCGAGAGCTCACTTTCCTATAGAAATGGCTATACCAAACGAAAGAACACAAAAATACAAGCTCTTTAAGGTGAGGATCAATCTTGTCGGAGTTGTAATAAGGCACAATTTAATTTTGAAAATTGCAAATTTCCATAAGAATACATGTAAGTGTATTAAAATGAAAAGGTATCATTTATTCTGTTGGCGGTACGTGTGCTGTGCCTGGGTCGACAGTGACTAGTGGTGGGTGATACCAGTCGCTCTCAGAGATCCGTCGCGTCAACTTTCAAAATTTTCGAGTTGGAGCCGCTTAAGGGATGTTTTAATGAGTTTAGCACGTGTCAAAACCGTTCGGAGCCGGAGCGACCCGGAGGGTCGCGTCGGAGAATAGGTTTTGACAGTGCAACCACCTCGAAACGAATTCACACAAAAGTGATTTTTTCGGAAATTTGTTGTCCGATCACAAATTTAATTCTTTTATTAGCTAATTACACCATTATCTTTCATAATTCGTTGTAAAAACGAGATTCTGGTATATTTACAGTCGCCACATCCTCTTTCAATTTTGGGGCGTGGTTACAGTTCAAAAGAGCCAATGATAAAATTGCATTCCAAATTAACTTTAAAGCCGTTTTTTCAAAATTGTGTGAATATTCCGCAATTTTATTTTTTTATATGCTATTGGGACCCTCATCTTTCATAATCCACTTCAAAATGGTAAAAATCGCGATCCGGGAATCTTAACCGCTCCCCAAACACAATATTTATATATATTTATATAACGAAAGTAAAATACTGTATTGATTGCCCTATAAGTCTACTGTAAAGCGTTATGATAGTTGTTCTTAGAGACAATTATAAAACACATATTAGTTTAAAATATGACAGTTTCAAAACATTTATTTTCAACCAGTATCAAGTCAACGAAGCAATGAATCAATTGGATCAGTTGCACCAAACAGATCAATGGATCAATAGCATTAAACAGATTAACAGATCGAGGGATCAACGACACAATCTGATCAAACCGATCAACGAATCAATCGGATTAAACAGACCAACGGATCAATAAGATCAACGGATGAACATATCAAGTAATCAATCGAATCAAACCTAATAACGAAGAAACAGGTTAAGGGTAGGAAAACAAAAGATACACTGATAAGCAATATGATGATGTGGTTCACAATTATTTAGCGGGTTGGTCACAAAAACACTTTTGGCACCGTATGGTATATATTGCTATGTTTTAATTTA
This sequence comes from Lycocerus yunnanus, assembly GCA_036346125.1. Classification (NCBI taxonomy): domain Eukaryota; kingdom Metazoa; phylum Arthropoda; class Insecta; order Coleoptera; family Cantharidae; genus Lycocerus; species Lycocerus yunnanus. The sequence continues at coordinate 657,404 of JARFIX010000111.1, forward strand.
ATAATCTTTTACCTATGGTCTTTGTTTGCAAAATTTCCACCACCTACCTCTTTGTTCGTCGGCACATGTTTCTATTTTATCTAATGCCTGACATTGAAATGAAAACAAATCGAACCTTTCTCGATTTTCATGTAAACAAACAACTTTTAAATCGCGATTTCTATAGGTACCTGCAATTTAATTTTTCTCTAATAAATCTCGCTTAAATCAAATCTTAGGAGATCCAAGTTTCGCAACGAAATTATCTTCGTGCAACAGATCAACGATACAATCGGATAAAACCAATCAACAAATCGATCGGCCGAAACAGACTAACGGATCAACAAATAAAACCTATCACCGAATCAATATAATTAACGGATCAATCAGATCAACGGATAACGTGGCATAAAGGTAAGAGAGTGAGAGCCTATAACCAAGAAGAGAAAAACTTCTACCCAGGCAAATCAAAAGGATCAAACTTATTGACAGGATTAACGGATCAAACTGATCAACCGATCGAAATCGTTACAAGTACAACCAAATCATCAACAATGGCTTTAATGGACAGCACAGTCCGTTAAAACCGTGAAAAGTGTGCAATTTGGAATTTTCAGTCCGGAGGATATTCTCAAGACGTCCGTGATTCCGGGCGGCATACGTTGTGCCGAAATTATGGAGGAAATGTTCAAAGCGAACGGCTTGATGGATCCCAGGATGGGAGTGATGGGCAAAACTTCGAAATGTCAAACGTGCGCGGGGGACTCGATTAATTGTCCCGGCCACTTCGGACATATCGAATTGGCCAAACCCGTTTTTCACGTCAGCTTCCTCAAGAAGACTCTCAAAATTTTACGGTGCATCTGCTTCGATTGCAGCAAATTGCTCGTGAATCCGAAGAAGCAAAGAGAATTCGAAAATATTTTGGATACGACCGCGAAAAAATCTTCGAAACGTTTAGAGCTAGTGTACGGTTTGTGTAAAGGACGATACGTGTGCGACGACGAAGAATGTGGAAATCTACAACCCGTTATTAAAAAAATTGGCCTCGATTTGACGGCGGAATGGAAGGAGTGCGAAAACATTCCGCAACACAAAAGAAATTTATCGGCGGAAGAAGTGTTACGCGTTTTCAAAAACATTAGCGACGCAGATTGCCGCGCGCTAGGAATGGATCCGAAATTCTCGCGACCCGAGTGGATGATCGTGACGGTTTTGCCCGTTGCTCCTATTCCGGTGAGACCTTCGATTGCCATGAACAGTTCGACGACGTGTCAAGACGATTTGACACATAAATTGGTCGCAATCGTCAAGGCCAACGCGCAATTAAAAACGAATCAAGACGCCGGCGTGGCCGCTCAAGTGTTGTCGGAAAATATAAAAATGCTCCAATACCACGTCGCGACTCTCGTGGACAACAACATCGCCGGTTTACCACAAGCTTTGCAAAATCTGGAAGGCCCTCGAAAGCGATAACGTGTCGATTGAAAGGCAAAGAAGGTCGGATTAGAGGAAACCTCATGGGAAAACGTGTCGACTTTTCGGCTCGTTCCGTAATCTCCCCGGATCCCAACCTCAAGATCGACGAACTAGGAGTACCCGAAGCCATCGCGAAAAATATGACCTATCCCGAAATGATTACGCCTTTCAACAAGGATCGAATGTTGGCGATAGCGCAAAACGGACCGAACAACTATCCCGGAGCAAAACATATACTGCGCGCGAACGGAGCGCGCGTCGACTTGCGCTTTCAAACGGATCCTTCAAAAATACGACTTCGAGTGGGTGACAAGCTCGAACGATATCTTATAAATGGCGATTTGGTCGTCTTCAACCGTCAGCCCACCTTGCACAAGATGAGCATGATGGGGCATCGCGTAAAGGTGCTTCCTGGTTTCACTTTTCGATTGAACTTGAGCTGCACGACCCCTTACAACGCCGATTTCGACGGAGACGAAATGAATATGCACGTTCCTCAAAGTTTGGAGACGCGAGCGGAAGTCGAAAGCTTACACATCACCTCTCGACAGATCATAACGCCTCAAGCGAACAAACCCGTCATGGGTATCGTGCAAGATACTCTGACTGCCGCCATGCAGATGACAAAACGAGACGCTTTCATGAATCACGAGCAATTTACGAACATGCTGATGTATTTGCCAAGTTGGAATGGCGACATGCCCGAACCTGCCATACTAAAACCCACGCCGTATTGGACAGGAAAACAGCTATTTTCACTCGTCATTCCGGGCGAGTTGAACGTTACGACAACGCATTCGGCACATCCGGACGAAGAAGACGACGGACCGTACAAATGGATTTCTCCCGGAGACACAAGGTTTTGGTGGAAAATGGTCAATTGATAATGGGAATTTTGTGCAAAAGACTTTGGGCGCTTGTGGCGGCTCTTTACATCCAGTTGATATGCAGAGTTGGGACACCAAGTTTGCGGGGAATTTTTCGGAAACATTCAAAGGCGTAAACGAATGGGTTTCTTAGGGCCGCTGTCTTCGGTTGGTATGGCGCACCTTCGCCGATCGAAAACCCCCGGCGAAAAACAAAAACCATCCCGACCGAAAACGGGGGTATCCTGAACGGAAAAAGGAAGTTAAAATTTGGGAAACCAAGAGTCCGGGAAAAATTTAAAAAAACGTACGAACTGCGAAGTCAAAAGATGTTGATACGAAGGGGACGAAACCCCGGGTTTGGGGAAAAGATCTCTCACGAAGTACAACGCTTTCAAATGCGGGTCGTGTCCGGGTTTGAAGGGTTCCCAATTAAATCTCGCAGATTGTGGCTTGGGGGTCAAAAAACGTAGTAGGAAAACGATGTCCCAAGGTTTTCAAAACGCCTCCCGCACTTCAAAAAACGTTATGCCGGTCCGAAGCGAAAGGATTTTCCCAAAAATTTCCCATGCTGGGCCGCGGGAACCGAAGTTCTATTTCCCCGACGGTCGCAAGGGCCATCATACCGCTTGCAAAACGGCCGAAACTGGGAAACCGCGAGGCTCACAAGGCTATGGAAACCCTCATGGTAATACGACGGAACTTAAGATCCGTGGGGTCGAGATAAATCGATTTGGGGAACGGACTTGCCGGCAACACCTTGGGAAATTTTAAAATTTGCCCCCCCAAAATTAACCCAAAGCTCAGTTCGAAAACAGTGTGGTTCGATGTGAAGAACGAAAGCTACATGAAACGCAACTTTCAACAAGACGTCAACGGAAATTTCGATTTCCGATTCCGATGAATCGCATCCGAAATGTTGGACGTTTCGAATGGGCCAAGAAGAAGATCGAAACGGCATGAGACAAATTTTCCCGACCGGAGAATCCCCAGGTTTTCCTTTCAATTGGAAAGATTATATTTGCGAACGCAAAAAAGTTTGCATTGTCCAAATAACCCACCGATTTCCCTTTAAAAGCGTGCGAGGAGTTCGGAATTATTTGAAAAGGCATCGCGGAATGGAGAAGATGGAATTTCCAAATCGCGCAAATAGTAACGCCAGTTAGCTCTTCAAGGTTTGGCGCGGGCATGCTGAACACGAAATCCGACGGAAAATAAATTAAACGCGGACCTTTCGATTGGGTTTGGGGGCAATCGAGAAAAAATTTTAGCGCGCAGTAGTGGAAACCCGGGGAAATGGTTCCCACCGCTAACCTTAACCGGCCAAGATGCACTAACATTTTATTTTCCGGGGGGTCGTTAAAACGTACCCTTGGCGTGACCGCGTTTAAAAAAATATGCGGGCAAAACCCCAAAACTCCCTCCATACTGTGTATACTAGGAAGCGTCTCCATCTGAAAAGGGCCCCAAAAAGTTTGTTCGTTTGGACACAAATTAAATCGCTATCTTAAGTTTCCCACTTCTAGAATCCAGGATCCGCGCAACACCCTTCGGAAGATTCAAAATTTGTCGATTCTTTTAAATTCTAGGTTTCGATTGACCAACAGTTTCCCGTTTGTTCGCATGGGGTTGGGCGATATGGAAAATGATAAACCAAAATTTGCACGAATTACAAATCCTCAAAAATTGCTTTAAATTTGGCATTAGTTATTTGCTTGCATTTGAGCACGACAATGCGATAAATTAGTTTTACGTTTTCGAATGTTGGACAAAGCGGGAAAAAAGGCGACGAGGAAAGGAAAAATGTTTGATTCAAATTTAAAACGTAATTGGCAAGGGTTTAGTATTATGTCTGCTAGTTATGCTCCCACCGCTCCAAGTTATTCGCCTACTTCGACAGGTTTTTGTAATACTTCTCCATGCTATTCCCTAGTTATGATTTCAGTTCGCTGGAGTTTTAAAAGACCTCCCAAGGTACCTAATTTTGCATTTCCACGCTTACTTTGCTAGAAGTTTGTAGTACCACTTTACAGTATTGGTCTACTTCTCCTAGGTATTCTCCTCTTAATCAAGTGATCTTGATTTAATATTTTATTTTAATAAAGAAAAATTATAATATTATATGTATGTTTGATTCAAATTTTTTTTTAAATATTTTATATGTATGTACTTAATAAAATTTTGTATTTTTTATATTGATAAACAAATGTTTTTTGTAATTTTTAGTTTTCTGTTTGTAAAATTTTAAATAAATTGTATTTAAAAATAAATGTTGTAATGGAATTGACCTGACACAATCCCTGGTAAGTTACTTTATCGTTTGATTGCAAAAATTTGATTTTTAAAATTTTCAGGCTTTTCCGATATAAAAATTTGTTTATAAAAAAAAGTGACCAAAACTAGAAGTCATGTAATTGTGACATTACAATATATTCTCAAAAGTTATCGCTTTCTGGAATTTTCAGAAGTTAAAACCTTTATTGATTCCAATATCTTCTATATTAAAAATTTTTACTTTATCATATGCAATATGAGAAAGTATTGTTTTCGTGCAGAAAAAAATTTTGAGATTTTGATGGATTTACACTTTTGAGGTCCCTTGAGTAAAATAAGACCATTTCAAAAATGTCTGTGTGTGTGTGTGTGTGTGTTGTGTGTGTGTGTGTGTTGTGTGTGTCAAATTTTGTGTGCGACCTACAGCAAAAACTAATAGAATTTTCAAACAAAATTTTGGATTTTGTATCCTTATATTGAGACTTAGTGCTGATTAGATTTTGGCTAAAATTGATTCACGGGAACTATTTTTTTATTTTTAAATTTTATTATTTAATATTAGTTTTAATTAATATTTCAAAACTAATAGAATTTCAAAACAAAATTTAGGATTTAGCATACTTATGTCGAGATTTAAAACTGATTAAATTTTAGTTAAAATTGTTTTATGAAAACTATTGTTTTTATTTTTTAAGTTTTATTATTTAATATTAGTCTTTATTTAATATTTTAAAAACTAACAGAATTTTCAAAACCAAATTTGAGATTTCCTATCTTTATAGCTGGAGTTAAAGTTATTTAAATTTTGGTTAAAATTGGGTCATATAAACTATTTTTTTTAATTTTTTTAAATATTATTATTTAATATTAGTTTTAATTAATATTTCGAAAAGTAATACGAATTTCTAAACTAAATTTCGGTTTTCGCATATTTTAATCAATATTTATAACTGATTAAATTTTAGTTAAAATTTGTTTATAAAAACTATTGTTTTTTATTATTTTAAATTTTATTATTTAATATTAGCCTTTATTTAATATTTTAAAAACTAAAACGATTTTCAAAACTGAAGTTGATATTTGTTATGTTTATGGCAAGAATTAGAGCTGATTAAATTTTAGATAAAATTGGTTCATAGAAGAAATTTTTTTTAAATCTTTTTATTTAACATTAGTTTTTATTAAATATTTCAAAAACTAATGAGAATTTCAAAACTAAAGTTGGTATTTTGTATCTTTATATTTAGACTTAGAGCTGATTAGATTTTGGGTCACATTGGTTAATGGAAAATATTTTTTTCTTTTTTTTTATTCAAACTTATTTTTTTAATATTTAAAAAAGTATGATAAAGTCATGGGCATGGCCACATCCGATTTTTTTAAATCAAGCTTATAAAAGATAAGTAGTAAAACCCAAGTAAAAATAAATTTAATTTTAATCTTGGGTGTTCAAATTCAAAAATCAAAATTTTGAGCCCTCCAAGCTTAAATTTAAATTTATTTTTACTTATCTAATACATAAAATTCTGAAAAACATTACAATACCGCTTATCTCTGTTTTTTGACGGATTTAGTATTGTAATGATTAATTGTAATATGTGGGCAGATCTAAAACAAGATTTAAAATGAAGTATTTTACAATTAATTGTTTTTAAGCGTAATAAATTTTAAGTTTAATTAAATTCGTTAGATAATTAATTGTAACCTACGAGATAATAATAAACATGTTAAACTTATAAAAAGGCGATTACCTATACAAATAAAGTACTATGGGACTGAAAATTAACATTCCTATAGTAGAATTCAAGATTATTTTTATTATTATGAAGTATATAATTGTTATAATCTTTATGTGCTCTGGTATAATTGAAATTACAGTAAGTTTTTAAAATATTTGTAACATTTAAATAACTTAATAATTTTCTGCTGCTAACTATAAATAATTTATAAATATATATATAACTAATTATAATGTTTATCAAAATTTAAAACTTTTCATTTTAGAAAGCCGATGAACCCGAAGAGACCTTTAAAATGACGTTTCACCAAAATTCGGCCATTTTTATCAGGTAAGTAGTAGAGGAGACACTTCTTTGTATTTTTCATTTTAAAGCTAAAATTTATCATAAAAAAACAAAAAATAATGATATCTACTGAACCGTAAATATTTTTTTTAAATAAACCGATTATTTTAAAATATGAAAATTAACAAAAGGTTTTTAAATTATGCATTTAATATGAAACAAGTGTCTTTAATATGGAACCCGGGTTCCATATTAAAGACTAGATTAAAGACTCGTAATTATTCTGAGAAATCCATGTTATTAGTCTCTATTGACTCCACTAATATGCATACTTATTATGGAACCGGGTATCATATTCGTCGTACCCACGGGGTACAGAACTAGGTCCAGGTGACATTAATAAACTTAAAGTCCAAACTTAGTGTGCTTGCGCCAATATAAAGACACCTCTCATTTTCGTTTTTAAAATTTTGAAAACGTCATGCTAACCCGTGTTTTTCTGCACCACTTTTTAGGCGATTAAAAATTTCTTTAAATTTTATATTGTAATAGTTTGATCAGGATATTATTTGATACACTTATATGCCCGGTTTCACCGACGTCAGTTAAATATTTATTCAAAGATTAAAACTATTCATTGAATAAAATTGACCAATTTCGTTTCACCAACACAAAATAAGTTTAATCTAAGAATAAATCGTCTAATAAACTAACTGGAGATTCGTGACCAGTTAACTTATTTTTTTGACGAATTCTAACCTCAAATTTAAAGTTTGTTGTAGTTATCATATTTTATTAAAATATCAATTTATTTCAGAAAAACACTTAAAACACACTTTGATTAAAATAATTTTAATCGAATCGTGTAACACAACGCGAACACCACTACAAATGTTAGGTTATGTTTTTAGAATAATGTCAATTTACTACATATTTGTGAGCGGTTCACATTTATTCGATGAATAGTCAACATAGGAGTTGTTTATGCGATAACGCAAGCGCACTTAAGTCAGGACTTTGTGTGTTTATGTAAAATAACCAAACTAAATAATCAAAAACTAAATATATTAACAAATATTTGCAGAAAATAATGATGTATGTCTTCGGCAGAAGCATAAAGGACCTTGTCTAGCTTTAATAATGAATTGGTGGTATAACTCAGAAATGAAAGATTGTGAAGAATTTATTTACGGGGGATGTGGTTCTAATGGCAACAATTTTGAATCATATGATGAGTGCATGGACCGTTGTGAAAATTAATATGCCGCTTATATGCACATAGTGCCAACCAGCATAGAATATTCTTGTTGGCCTAATAATAGTTGAAATGAATAAAATTTATATTTAATTGTAACATGATTTACAGCCCAATTCTATTATAACGAATTCGTTAAGTTTGTAAAATTTGGTTTTGATCACTTAAATTTTTAAAGTTAATTGTGGGATATACCAAATTTTATGATCTTGGTAGTTGAAACAATTTCACTTTGATTATAAAATTACAATATTATTTAATTAAAGAAGCTACATATATAGGAGTTTATGTATTATACAAATTATTTCAATAAAGTAATTTAAAGGTTGGTATTAAAAACTTTTCGATTTTGATCGAACATCCATTGAACATCCAGTGAATATTTACATTTAGATGTTCAAAGTTTGTTTATAAATAAACGTCAAATGGCGCATGAGCAAATTGACCTATCCCGGACTAAAAAAAGATTTTCATTGACTTCTGAACTATGGATAATAAGTTAAAAATTATTTATTATGTAAATTAGGCTACAGTTTGTAATATTTGATCCCACACATTCGAAATTCGCGCCACAAATTTCGAATCCCAACCTAGATAACCCTGGCCTAACATCGTGATCGTCAAGAGAACCCCACACGTTGTGTAAATCGTAACCCAACTTCTTTAAACAGACGGAAAACAGACAGTAGTTGAACCTAAACAAACCCAGTGGCGTCCTAAATAACCAAATCTGCTCACCCAGTGGCGTCGCTGCTGACCTAAACATATAAGCAAAAACACATAACATAAACGGAGATGGCTCGGTGCTTGAGTTAACCTTCCGAAACCCAAATCGGACACTAAAATAACCCCATTTGAAATAAAACACAAGTCAGTTAGGTTTTGGATATTTTATTAAATGTCTACCTCACGGAAATTCGAACAGCTCGCAGAGAAACAGAAAAACCTTAATCTTCATCTGTGAGATCGGTTATTTAATAAATAAAATAGTGTCAATGTCGACTTGATTTAATACTTGGTATGGCTCTGATCGCAAGCTACATGTTTTAAAATTCTTATTAGTTTTTAAAATATTTAATAAAAACTAATATTAAATAGAAAGATTAAGAAAAAATTGTTTCCGTTAACCAATTTCAACCAAAATTTAATCAGCTATAATTCCTACCACTTAGATACAAAATCCCAAATTTGGTTTTGAAACTCTAAAGTTTCTAAAATATTAAATAAAGACTGATAAAATAAAAAAAAATAGTGCTCATAGTTTATCAATTTTAACTAAAATTAAATTAATTCTAAATCTCGATATAAAGTATGCAAGATCCTAAATTTGGTTTTGAAATTACTATTTGTTGTAGCCAATCATCGTTTTTTGACCGTAGTTTTCGACCATACCACTTGAACAAATTATTAAGTTGTAGTAGTCATTCGACGTAGAATTTAATGCTCTTTAATTTGTTAAACCACAAATTTTTTGCTAAGATCCACGGTTTAGGAGTTATATGCAAAAAACTAAAAAAAGTCCTAAAATTTTGAAGTTCTTTGGCTGCCAAAAGTTCTCCCGAGGTGGCTCGTGTTAGCATTTTTGTTTTTCACATGCTTGTACCTATTTATACAAGTTAAAAAAATAAAAGCTTCTACACCACCTTTTGCAACATACCTCCTTGTTTCGATTCTCTACTGACTGGCCTAGAGGGTTTCAGATAAGACTTAAGTCTGTTGTACTTAAATTTAAAACTTAAGTTTAAGTTTAAGACTTAAATTTTTTCTTAGATTTAAAAATTTTTGCAAAAAAACATTTGACCTCAAGTTATTTTCCGACTTAATTCTTTCTTAAGTACCTACTACGGTGCAAACGAACAATTAAGCTGATGCTTTCATGTTTATAATTCAGACGTTTTATTGGCGGCACGATTTTTTTAAACTTAAGTTTTTTTAAATACTACGGTGCAAAGCAAAACATGTCGAAGCCAGCATCATCAGCAGCATTTTTTTTTAAATTAAGCTTATTTAAAGAATTTATTAGCAATTGTAATGTTAATTTACGCAATTAATTATGCAACTAATTGATTATATGGCGTCAAAATTTAAATTCAATATTATCTTCTGTGTGTGTATTAATAAGTAAATTACATCATCCACTTTATCCTTGAAGATCTTCTTGGCTCTAACGACCATCGACATCTGTATTACTGTGGAATCCCATTAACATTTTTTACACCTGCTTATCGGTGTTGTAGAAACACGGAAAATAGCTACAATCTTAGGATAGTTACCGTGAGTTCATCACAACAATAACAATTAGGTATTTAAAATTTATAATATTGAAAGGTTTGTGTCCCATTGCCCTGCGTATATGTACCGCCACTGATTCGTGCACTGTTATAATGATACCTAAATTAAATCGGCATAGCAACAATCTTTTTAGGTAAGAACTTTTAAGGTAAAAGAAGAATTGCGTACTAAAGAAGCTGCAAAATTCAAAGTTTTACGATTCATTCTCTTTCCATCACACCACACTTAGATTTACATTAAATATTCATATCCGCATTTTTGAAATGTGCGGGTAAATTTCCAATCGTGATTCATTTACTGCGTTTGGTTTCACGAACCGCCACCAGTTTCGCGTAACTACGAAAACCAAACAATCAAGTTTGTTTGATCAAATTATTATTAGTGGAATTATTGTTCATTAGCGACAACTTGTTGCTTGTTAATATTGTGCAGTAATTAACCTTATTCTGATAATTATTGTGAATAAAGTGTTTGTTATGAATCAAAGAAGATTACCATCTTTAAGGAAAACGTAAAAGTAATTTTAACCTAACATTCCGTTCAATTTATTTCCCTTTGGTAATCATGTCGGAAGAAATTGTGCATTCTCCGAAAATCACTCTAGGTAGTTTATCGAGGAAAATGAAAAATCGCCGGGTAAGTTTGTAACATCGCGGGGATATTATGACGTTGAAGTGATAACATTTTATTTTAATTCAGAACAATTATCCGTTGCTGGCCGTTACATCAGATAAAATCGAATATTATTTTGGCAAATTCATCGAGTTGTTACACGGAGGCTCCAGTCCCATCAGGTTTGAAATGGCGCAGCTAAAATCTTGTATAGAGCAATACTTTGAGTTGATTACGATTTTTGTAATCGACAACATTGATAAAATGCCGAAGGAGGAGGTTCTCAATGTTAAGCGATGGTTGAACATTTTGAATGTAAGTAAACCTTTATTTTAGTTCTTTTAGCTTGAGAACGAGACGTTTTCTATTTTTTGTGATAAATTGTATTTTTAAATTTCAAATGTGGTTTCACTTCAAGTAGTACATACTTGTAGACGTGAACTAGCATTTTCACAAAAACTGTAAATTATTTTTCATGATGTTTGAACGATAATAACTTTTGGTTCCATTTTTAGTGGTATTCGAGCGATGCACATGCACATTTGTATAAAAAGCAGGTACGAATCAAAGTAATTGTTTAGGTGTTGGGTTGCATTTGTTTTAACAGCTTTTTATTACCTTAATCATTATTTGGTGAATTGGTAATTTCTTGAAGAAAACTTTGTGGAATAATTTTTTTAAAGTAAAAAGTTGAATTTGAAAGAAAACTTGGCAATACGTTAAAAATTAGTTGGGTGAATTTGAGCGAGCACTGCGAATGGAGCTCGGAATGTTTTTGGATATTAACCCAGTTGCCAACTTTTTACTTTAAAAACCAATTCTGATAATTTTGAAATATATTTTTATGCTGTTTCCAATAGCCTGTTTGTAGTTTGTTGAAAATTTAGTACATAGACTTAGTTATGCAAAAAACAACCAATGGATAAGTAAAGATATGTAATACCGTTATCGAGGGTTGTTTCACCGTCGACAGTAAGCGTACAAAATTTGTATAGTTGCTGGCTGGACAAAAGCAGCACCAAGCTATTATATTAATAACTTGATTAATTAGTAATAATTTAACTATTAAATACTGAGGTAGGACTAAAAGAATGCATGCAAATCCCACCAAATCCATATTTACCGTCTTGCAAACCTCCAGACTACAAGGATAATTTCCTTTATTATTTTCTCTCATATGAGTGAGGAGTTTTGTTCTATCAATCTTTATGACGGTGTAATATGCGAGCCAGACCGGGCACAGTATTTATGCCATGACCACTCGTATTTATCCATTTACTGGCAAGGATTTTCAGTTTCCTAACCAAGTCGCTGGGAGGGGGAGGGTTCTTATTCATTTTCATAGCAAAACCACAACCACTGCACTCCCACCGACATTTGGGCAAAAATCCAATATGATCCTTATTGTATTTATTGTTTTTAACGTAAGTGGGAAGTTTACATACACAATGTTCAAATATACTGCCAAAATTAGGATATCCTCGTGATCGTGGAGAACCTTTGAGGTGGTGATAAATGGCACTTTTCCAAGACAAATTTTCAAATAAAATTTTTGTCCAAGTCGAAATCCTTGTAGGATACCTCTCTTTAAAGAAATTTTTTGAATTTCTGCCTTCAAACAGGCCATATCACCGTAACTATTGATTTTATGGTATTAATAGATTCGTGATTTTGTAAAAACAATTTACTTATTTACAAATTAGTTTATAACCCCCTATTGTCTAGGATGAACGGATTTTGAGTTATGAATTAAATTAAGAGAAGGAATGTCAAAAACTTGCAAGTTTTATTTTGTTGCAGACCCTGTATCTTTTAAACTAAACTACTTAATAAAAAACTAACGCCCCAATTCTGATAGCAAATTTAACGGGCTATAACTTTAGTCTACTAATTTTTTTTGGAAAACCAATCCATTTCACAGAAAAACCCAAAACAATGAATAAAGGTTGTACAAAAAATTTAATTGTCTCACAGGGTGTTCCCGTGTGCATGGTAAACCTTTGAGGTTGTGATAGAAGACACTTTTCTAAGATATACTTTTAAATAAAATTTTTGTCTTAGTTCAAACCCTTGGGAGGGGGTACCCCTCTGTAAAGCAATGTTTTGACCTTGTTCATTATTTTGGGATTTTTTTATAAAATGGGTTGATTTCCAAAAATATCACTAGACTAAAATTATAGCCCGTTAAATTTAGCAAATTGGGCCATTAGTTTTGTAAATACTTTCGTTTAAAAGATACATATGATATAATGTTACATATGATAAAGTAAAAAGAATTTCTATTCATTGATTCTACCACATTAGTGACGAGAAATGTCAAGTCATCATAGCAATGGCATGCAGATACTAATATTTTTTATTCGATAAGCACCAATAAAATTAATGAGCATAGACTGGGAGGGGTGCTACCCCAGTACCGAGAGACAGAAAATTAGATGTTTAAAACTTATACAGAAGCTTTATGATACCACTTTACTTTTCATGGGAACAATAAGTTATACTGGAAGGTATTGGTATATTGCACTTCTAGTCTCTATCTTTCATTTTATATTGTTGATAGAACCCCAACTTATTTGACCTTTTTTGGAATATTTTGTAGCTTCTAATTTTATATTTCAAAACCATGCAAGGTTTACTGTCCTTTATTCTTAGCGTCGCGATATACGTTTTGTGTGGTTTTAAAAAGTGGTTCTCTATTGATCATTTGATCTTGTGGCCATGAGTTTGCAAAGTTCTTTTTTACAATTTAAGTGTGGTTGAGGTTCTATTTGTTTAGATTTTTCTAGAACAAATGGCTTCAGCCGAAATACTCTCCGATTTGAGTTATAAAAACTTAGAAATCAGTTTACTCTTTTTTTAATTTTTTTAAAATTTTGTTCAATCCATTTATTTTATATCCCTCCTCCCAGTCCCGTTTATCTAAATTTGTATATTTTTGTAAATTATCTGCTGACAAAATTTTTAAAAATCGCACTCTGCTGTAGCTTTATTTCCGAGTTTGATAGATTCTTAAACATATTTTATTCTTTCAGGACGTTGGTGGTATAGACATTATTTCAAATAAATTTACGTTTTTTATACCGGTGCTAGAAAACAATCTGATGGAGAAATTACCCCTGTGGTGTAAAAAGGAATTTCTAAAACATTTTTCCCAGATTTTCCGTAATTCCACTCGACTGACGTTTTCGGAAGAAGAATTAAAGTCCTTTTTGCATACAGTGTAAGTATATTAATTTTGGTATAAAATTAATTTTTTACATTACATATGTATTTATTGTTTAGAGCGAACTGGGTGAAATTATTGTTGCTATGTGGTGATTATGAGTTTCAAACGATAATAGTGGAAACCCTATTAAACGCATGTGTAATGCATCGCATCAAACCAATTCTTCAAAGTTGCTTTCCCGATAAAGATGTCCTGAAAAGAATGTTTGTTGATGTATACCAACAAAAAGATTACGTAAACGATTTAAAAACGTTTTTGACGACCATCAATAACAGTTTTCTCGGAGTACGTTCCGTACCTTTCACAAGGTTGACTTTGGAAGCCATCAGTATTCCTCCATTGAAAGTAAGTTTTTCTTTAATCTCTTTGGCGGTGCAATAAAACTCTGTTTTTTAAGGGCGTGAAGGACCAAAGTTCGTGGATGCATATTAATTATGGTGTCGGCACTCTTTCGTTCAGTTGTCAGCGGGATTCGTTAAGATCCATCCCTGGTTCTGACTCTGACAATAATTTACAGGAATATGAATTTGTCACCATAAATTTTGAAGATATTGGTATAATTGCTCTCTTAATGTACGATGTTTTTGTTTATATTATTACGAGATGTTTTATTAAACTTTTTTGTTTAGAAATAATGATACCGAAACAATGAATTCAACTGGTGGAATATTTGCAATAAACTTAACTGGACAATGCTCGTGCCGATTTAGTTCTTCAAAACCGATGGTTTTGTCAATTAAAAAAATTGGAATGACTCTAGCGCCTGGTGACGATCTACAGTTTCTAAAAAAGGAATTTGTCACACTGTTTGGTAAAAGGTTTAAGGTATTTAGTAGATAATTGTTTGAACATTTCAAGTATCTACATTTTGCCTTTATTTTTATAGATATCCTACAAGATACCTATTAAGGATAGAAACGTTTCAGACAAAGAGGGTAAGTTTGTATATTCTGTTTATGTGATTTAATTGTTGGGCTTTTGTTAATTAAAATAATAATGTATTTTTAATTTTCAGATTCCTTATTACAGTCATCAACACAGAATATGGTGAGTAATTCATTATTTTTAGTAAAGCTCACGACGCTTGATTTGCTGATGGATACTTGTTTGTTTCTCTGCTGGTTTTCAAGTGGCTGGGTATCTTGGTTTCTCAGCGTGTTGGTTTCACACAGGCTTTAGTCTGCCAAGAGTAACCATTGGCAGAGCAGTAGCTAGGGGATAAAGAGTCGGCAAACCGCGTCTAAAGCAACTAAAACAATTTTTATTTCTATAGAAAAATGCAGAAAAAATTCATAGGGGCGCTTCACACAGGGAAATCTCAAAAAATTATGGCGAATGTCAACTTGAAAGTTTTATTAAACATATTATAAAAATGCATGATTTACAATAAAATCGGAAAAATGGAAATTTTTATTTTGTTAATATTCGATTTGTGAAAGGACAATCGCAAATGAAATTTTAGCAGTGTAAACTTGCATACATTTTAACCAATTACGTTGTGAGATCATATTTTTAGTACAAATTTTAAAAAGATTATATTTGTTTCGACAATTTTAAAATGTTACGAGTACGTACGTATTGCTATTTGCCTCATTGTGTGACATAGCAGGCTTGAAAGTGAGGGAAAAATCATCGGCAGAGTAAGAAAGATTGTGGAAATAACGTTTTTAAACTTCAAAATTTGTTGCTTTTTGATCATCCACCCACACTTTTTCCTCGGTTTGAATTGGCAGACTCGCATTTCTAGTTTCCTCGCTACTTCTTACATCCATTTTATAAGAAAGTAAGACTGCATCGAGTCACGTTAAAATGTGTGCAGCCAGCTCTCTTGGTCTATTTATTGTTTAAAATTTATATTAAAGTCACACAAAAAAGAAAAGACCGTCATTGGTCTGGTTGTTGGCGCGATCAACTGCTAACTAAGTAGCTAACTACTACTCGATTTTAAATAAACACAAATAAAATGCACAAACGCTTTTCACTTGACAACAGACGATCGAATGTAGTCGTATCATGGTAACCCAATACCAATCGTGTTTACGAAGACGACGCGACTTTTTCATTGGTTAGCGCTTAAAACCGGCAAGAAAAATAGCACAACTTCTATAACGAAAGCAATCAAGGGAACCAGCACGTAACGTCATTTTCTATCACGGCCACCATTACAGCGACCATCAAGCTATCCATCAGCAAAACAAGCGTCGCATGAGGCTGGCTTTACTTGGGGCTAGAGCCGCTCCAATCTTTTCCTAAACCGACTTTGTTAAAATGGTTATTATTTTAATTTAAGTTGATTTATTATATTAAAATGCCTATATCATAAGTTTCATTCAGATGAATAAATTAATGTAATAATTGATGTAAAATGGGGGCGGCATTGAAATTTATGGAAAGTGCCTTATGATATTATCTATACTCGGGCTCAAATAAATTGAGCCCTGCGTCACAGT
This sequence comes from Lycocerus yunnanus, assembly GCA_036346125.1. NCBI lineage: Eukaryota > Metazoa > Arthropoda > Insecta > Coleoptera > Cantharidae > Lycocerus > Lycocerus yunnanus. The sequence continues at coordinate 673,861 of JARFIX010000111.1, forward strand.
TTAAAATGGAATGAATTAAGATCAGAATCGCTAGTCAAATGAGTGTATTTTAATAGGCATCATTTTTTTCTCTCTCTCTCTCTCTCTTTACCACAATTTGAACTAATGTACAAATATTACAATCACTACTTAACTTAACTCAAAAATTTTGTTAGTTTATAATGTGGTACAAGTAACGACATACTAATTTTTTTATGTTATGATTTAATAATTGATTTAATTAGTTATAATATTAGTAACGTACGACTTTTATTAAACTTTGGCAGCAAGACATGCAAATATTTTTGTATTCTTTTAAACAAAGCTAAACGATGGCTTAAATTATGTTCAGGTTGTCGTTTCTTAATCAGAACTTTGTGACAGGGGCTCAATTTATTTCATTTGAAGACTTGAACACAAAGCAAAAAATTCTGATGTGACCATGCCCATTGGCTTTATCATATTTTTATTAAATATTTAAAATATAATTTTAATAATAAAAAGGAAAACATATTTTCCATTATTCAATTTGACCCAAAATCTAATCAACCTTAAGTATCAATCTAATTATCTAAGGATACAAAATCCCAAATTTGGTTTCAAAATCTCTAGTATTTCTAAAATTAAACTCTTTAGCTTGGGTGTTTCAGATCCGACACGTTTGTAAAATATTTTTTCAAATTTTTATTACATAAATAATAATTTATAATAATCGCAAAGAAAAGCAATGATAAAAATATGTCAATTAAAACACTTTTCTGATATTTTTTACTATTAAACGAACGTTATATTTTATGTGTTGTTTGCAAAAAAGTATTGGACAGACTTGTTTTAAAAAACAACAGACCATAATTAATTTGCTTTGTATTATAAAATTTTAATTGAAAATTTTTTATTAGTCGCTACAACCTGAAAATAAAAGAAGAAAGACGAAACCCAATGACTCGACCAATATAAGCACCGAAGGAAATATCTCGACCCAAAATGTGCAGTTGGAAAGTTCCTGGACTTTGGGAGATAAAGAAAACGTTTCTGAAGATACTAAAAATTATTCTCTAAACAATTCTGGGCTACGTTCTAGAAAATCTGCACTTAATGAAAGAAATGAAACCCAACTCCAGTCTGTAAATAATGAAGAGAACAGAATTGCAAACCAAACCTTAAAAGTTAAGACATCTTCAAGTACTAATAGCTTAATGCCACAAAAGATAATTACCAAGGCGAAAGACACAAAACAATTTGAAAGTGTAGTAAATAGTAAAAGTTCTAATCATGATGTGAAAATAAATTCGTCTCCTAAAAATTGCTCAGAAAATAAACAATTCACAGAAGATTCAAAAAATTGTCTTTCGTTTTCCCCGGATACAATCGGTCATGAATTTGCAACTGCTAAACAAAGTAATTCAAAATCCATGTCACAATCGTTTAGGGCTGAAATGGAAATACAGACACCTTGTACGTCGGAAAATGATTTTCCATGTTTAAGAAATTTAGATATAGATATTCTGACTACGAGCACATCTAATAATGAGGTCAAAATGGTGGAAAATTCAGAAATTTTCTCCCAATGCATTAGCAACTTTGAAAAAGAGGAATTGACACTTCCATCAAATTATAATTTCGGAGAAGATAATAATTTAACGATCTCGAAAGAAAATCAATCGCCATTTCTTCGTTTTATAAATACCCAATTAAACACTATTCCTGGTTTAGAAAGTCCGTTCCCTTTAAAAAGTAAATCTAAAAAATAAAACCTCTCAAGGTAAAAGGCAAACCGCAACATAAATTCTGGTATCATTGATGTTAGCACCATAAACGAAGCCACTACATCAGGTTACAAAACTAGATCAAAAACTCAAACTGGGATTGATTCTAGATCAAAGAAAATTATCTCCAACTCTAAAAATGATGTCTTGACACATGCAGAGTCAGATGTTTTACAGAAGTCTATGAAGTTGCTCGAAATTACTTCTAAACATAAGAAAGAAACTACGTCACGTATCTCTCGTAAGCCTTTGAAAGGTTTACCTATAAACTATAAAAAGGACGTCGAAAATAGAAGAAAGAGGAATAGGGGGTTTTGATAAAGGTAAAACTTTTAAACGTACATTACATTCTTCAGCAAAGAAAGCGTCCGATTTAGGCAACTTGGAAAATAAGCAAAGCACAAGTGTTGTAAATATGAACTTAGAAATGCCCGATAGTTATGCACTCCAGAACACTGAAGAAAGTAATTTTACGATTACTACCGAAAAGTTATTGATGACGAAATTGCAAACAAAACGAAAATACGATTGATAACTTGAAATGATCAAAATGAAGAAATTGTAGAACAAAGTGAATATTTTTCCGCCATACCAGGTGATGCTGTGATGGTGAGACAACCGACAAGAACTGAGAATAATAATTTGTCAACATTAGATGGTGACACTGTTAACGATGCAGAAAGTCAATATTTTCAATTAACCAAAACGTAAGTCCTATTTCCGATAATTCTGCAACGCCTGACTTGGATTTTGAAAACAAAAATAGTAATATACGCTTGTCAACCGAAACGGTTAAGCTTGATGACTGTCATTTCCTCAGTGGTACCCACCCCGAACATCTTATTGTAGATGATATATCATTACACGCAAGCGAAGAACGCATTAGAGAGTCCAGCAATGTCAGTGTTATTTCCATATCGTCATCTGAAGATATTGACTGCTTTGACCTTGTACCAGAAGTTACAGTTGATTTACAGCCAAAGATAAACATTTTGTCTAATATTAGGGTTGCACCTCCACTTCAAGCAAAGATAAACGAAACAAATTATTTAAAAACACCAGCAAAATCTCTAGCACGTCTACCAGCGAAGAAGTTTCTACTACAAAAATTTAATGCAAGCCACGAGGATTGTACTCAATCGACTCTTACAACTAGAATATCCACGGAAAGGAATTTGGAAACGTTGAGAGCAACAAAACAAAGTGCATCGACTTCTCCAGAAGCAAGAATTGAAATTTTAACACCTAAACAATCTCATTGTGAACGGTTGGCGACAAATGAAACGGAAAATACGACATCATTAATCCATCAGAATCCTCATGAAATAGGCGATGTCAAAGGCTTCCATTCTTTTTCTTCAAAGAAGTCGCTGTTGAACACGTGTTTTACAAAGGAACACGAGAAGAAGAAAATGCCTGAGAGTGAAAAAGTGTCCATAATTTTAGCATCAAAAAAGCGTTTGTCAAATGAAGCGGCTATGAATACTACAAAGAAGTTAAAATTATCTAAAATGTACATTTATGTCAATCGAATGTCGTAAACGAAGATATGGATTTAGACCTTAACACATCTCAATTACCGCAAGGTGAACTTGGCGGGGAAACAAAATTAACTAAACAAGTTGAATCGGTAGAGGGAAACCAAAAATCCAAAGAAACAGATATGGAAGGCTGAGAGCTATACATGAAGAGTTTGATGAGTTGGTGAAAAAACTATCAATCACCACGGAAGGAAAAACATTGAACAAAAAATATATTCCAATGAATTTTGATGACGTTCAAATGGAAACAGAATCTGATTCGTTGAACAATTTAATCGGTGAACGAGAAAATAAAACTGGAGAAGCCATCAATATTGATCATGGTGAAACAAACATGAGGAACGTAGATCAGCG